>OX940897.1:3494518-4094518 GCA_954871355.1 Cabera pusaria
TATTAATGTAAGGTAAGTCAGTACAGGCATAGTTTTACATATGGATTGTAAAACTGTGGTGCAGGTATAGCGCTCGCCGAGAGCACACATATTCGCCCATGAAGATGAAGGCTTCCCATTCTAGGCCTAGCGTGCTACCATCTTCGATCATATTATCACTTATCAACAGGTGAGATAGTGGTCAAAAGTTAGCCTATATGCTAGAAAAACGCACTCATCATTATCATCATGAGCCTATACTAGTCCACAGCTGGACATAGGCCTCTCCAACCGCACGCCACTGAGCACGATTCTCAGCTACTCTCATCTTGCCAGCCACCTTGCGAACATCGTCATTCCACCTAGTTTGAGCGCGTCCTACGCTACGTTTGCCGATTCCGGTCTCCACTCAAGAACTCGTTTACCCCAACGGTTGTCGATTCTTAGGCTAATGTAGCCGACCATTGCCGCTTCGGCTTACTAATTCGATGGGCTCAAAGAATCACAGAATCAAAGCATTTATTCAGTATGTAGGCAGTATAAATATATGCACATATACACGTCAAAATCATAAAATAAATCATAACCAATTATCAAGTAAACATAGCAAAAGCAGAATTTAACGCTTTGAATTAGAAAAAAAAAAGTAATGAACCAGTAATGAACCATTCAGCTCATCCAATCGTTTACGTCAGAATATTTAAAAAAATTAAAGTAGGTTAAAACCAACCATACATGTAACTGTGTGTTTCAGTACTTCAGACAATTTTTATATAAAAAAAATAAAAAAAGTGAAATAGTGAAACACAACATAGAGAAACGCATACCGATCACAGTACATATCATGATCCAAATGGAACTGATAGTCCGTCTGTCAGCTGCATAATATTGTTTAAATAATAAGGCTATGTCGGTGACTTTGATTCTCTGTCGGATCATCTCGGATTCGGATTTGATCCTTCAAATAAACTCCAAGCATAGCCCTTTCCATAACACGCAATATCAAATTACCGTTATGAAAACGCATTATCTTCCTTTAAACCGATCTTACGTAATACTGACAGTCGGCCCTTTTTCCTTAAGTTAATTTAGTTAATTCATTATTATCATCAAGAATGTAAGAAGACCGTTTGTCCACGGCACCGGGACGTCAACGGGAACAAGATGGAGGCGCCGAAGTAGCGGTACATATGTATAGTATGGCAGCTTGTCCACCGCATGACCGGCACCGGGCGACGTCATCCCGGCCGCCGAATTTCATAATAAAACAAAAATGTCATTCCATACATTTTGAACTTGCGTTAGCGTGAAGGCAAACAAAGAATCGGTGGCGGTGGACAAACGATCGCCGGCTCGTCATTTTCAAATCGGCTTGAAAAAATCTTGTTGCCCGTGACGTTCCGGTGCCGTTGCTGTGGACAAACGCTCTTAGGGTGTACTTACGAGATCTTGCACAGAATTCTATGCATTGTCGTTGTAGGCCTGCACACCTCGTCAGCTGTCTCAGCTTGGGAGTCGCGCTGTACACCTGGAAATATTGCCATGGAAATTATACAAACTGCTGGTAAAAAAGTCTTCCAAAGTCACCCAAAGAATGGAACTCTTAGCCATATACTTCTCGCAATACCTGTAGAACTGTTCTTCCCAAAAAATCTTTGTGCATTCAATAATTTTCTTTGGCTCATGGTGGATATACAACATATTAAAATGTGCAAAAATGGCATATTTTCAGAATACAATTTTCGAATTCTACTGGTTGACACAATTTTATTTAAAATTAAATAAAACTTTAAAGCTCATTTCAGACTACGCTATAATATAATAGCTTATAGCATATAGCTTATAGCGCGACAACATCGCTCACCATGCATTTACCTAGAACACGTTCAAACTTAGCTAGATACTATATAGCAGCCAGTTGGTTTGAAATTTGCTTGTCGTGCTGTGCTTTATAGCGGATAATATATATGTATGTATAGCGTGTATAGCTGTATAGCGTAGTCTGAAATGCGCTTAAGACTTCAAAAACTAGTGAACCAAAGTTATCTATCGCCTTTTCTTACATTTCCAAAAAATCACGATTCTATCTTAAACAGCATCGTCGTTATTTCTTAGTTCTTTTCTTAGATGCACCTATTGAAACTCACCGCACAATATTGGAAGATGGGTACTAGAGTGACGACTCCGTAGTAGACGAGGTTCTGCACGCACGCCCGGACGAGACTGATCTCGACGTCCGTGAGAGCTGCTATCTTCGACACGTGGTTGAAACCGTCCATGTAAGGCAGGATCTGGAACAAGGGACATTTCTAATGAGAGATCGGGTTAGCCAACATATTTGTAAGTATACTTTTTTAAAATCTTATAGGCTATCCTTTGACCACTATCTTACCTGTTGGTAAGTAACGATGCGGTCGAAGATGGTAAGCACGCTAGGCCTAGAATAGGAATAGCTATAATATCTATATAGATATATAGATAGGATAGCTGCCTCTGATCTCTAGAGAAACTGAACATATCGCAATGAAATTCAAATAGTGTGAAGAAAAACCTGTGAAGTATATACCCAATTAAACAAAAAAATATTTTTCCAAATTGGTTCGAGTTCGAGTCTTCGAGTGTGAACATGCAAGCGGTGAACATGCATAAAAAACAAAAAAATATTCCGATGAATTGAGAAACTTCTCCTTTTTTGTGAAGTCGGTTAAAAACGGTTCGCAGGTTCGTTATTGGCAGGGAAATAGAATAATATACAAATAAAATACATACAGACGAATTGACAACCGCCTCTTTTTTGAAAGTCAATTTCAAACCAGATACAATTTTAGTTACATTATCTATACTAATATTATAAAGAGATAACATTTGTATTTTTGTATTTTTGTATGTTTGCAATGAGTAAGCTCAAAAACTACTAAACCGATTTAAAAAATTATTTCACTAATACATAGAATGGACTTTCGGAATTAAAATAGGCTATATATTATCCCGTTTAAATCAAAGGTACATTCGTGGAGACCTAATTTGCAACCTAAGTCGGCAAATAAACGGTCGAAAAAACACGTTTCTTACGAACGCTGCTTAGTTGAAAAAAGATAGAAGAATATTTTCTATGCAAGAGTTGTACAACTTAATAAGACCTACAAAAAAGTCCGCGACAGCATATGTCTATCTCTTAAGGTTGACTCACAGTAACCATTTTAATCTTATAATTTTTGTTAAAAAATATTACATAACTTCCAAGGCTATTTTCAAGTATATAGTATTAATCCTTATCCAAATAATTACGTTAATTAGCTTGGCCACATATTATAGATTAAAATTGTCCTTTACAGTATTATATAATTCAAATGAAAACTCTAGAAGATATCACGAATTTCACAAACACGCATCGCAAAATTAATAAAATATTTGCAGTGAAACCACAGATTAGGTTACTACGAAAATATTATTATAAGCTTAGCTATGCTGTAGATCCCCACCGATCACAATCAATTTGAAGTCAATATAGTATAATAATATGATCTATTGTATAAAATAATATTCATCTATATATATATAATAATATAATATAATATTTTAAACCACCCCGACTGATCTATGTATAATAGCTTTTTCCAATGACTCTAAACACGACATTTAAAATCTGAGCTGTAAGTTGGTGAGGATTTGAGTATTCTGTAGAGTCCAGGAGGCTTCCATGTTCTTACAATATCGTTGAAGCAGAAGATTTTCGAATTGATCAGACCTATGAAAGTTGATTTCATAGCGCAATTAACTAGAAAAAAGCTCATAATTTTATAACGATTGAACGAATTTTCATGAATCAAAGCTAAGAAAACTCTCGATGAAGACATCTATCAAACAAAAAAAAAACTATCAATAATAAAAACAAAATCGGTTCATCCGGTTAGGTGCTAAGATGCTACAGACAGACACACAGATACACACGTTAAACGTATATTACCCCTACATTTTGCGTCGGGGAACGCCGTAAGGTTACGGCGGCAGATGTACTCCTTGGTGGTAAGCTACTTTTTGGTAGATTTAATGATTCCACTACCACTGTACGAAAACTCATGATTCATGAATGCACATAAAACTTTCATTGGTAGGTATATAGCTAGGATTAGAACCAACGACCGTCGGGTCAGAATCAGGGTAACTATCCTTTACGCCAAAGGGCCGTCCCATATCAATACGTAAGTATTATAAAACAAAGTTCATCACTGCGTCTGTCTGTCTGTTCGCAATAATCTCAATAGCTACTGAACGGATTATCATGCGGTTTTCACCAATAGCCAGAGTGTTTATGAGGAAGGTTTAGGTGCATAATTCGTTAAGGTTTTGTGTAAATTGGATGAAATATGACGATGGTTGTTAAATATGTTCATATTTTATATTCGATGCAACAAACTGATGCAAATTTTGTAGGCATATATGTTCTACCCGTGCGAAGCCGGGGCGGGCTGCTAGTAACATATATATGTTTAAATTTAGCATTGGCACCTATGGTAACGTAACCTATGGTAGGTTCCGACGTCGATTAACTTCCTTATGACACAGAATATTAAGATAGTCAAGCCTTGGTTATTGTAAGGCCCCATTGAGTGCCATTGAGCAATAACGAAAAGGGCAATAGGACCTAACGGTACCGCGAAGTGATTGCTACATTTTGTAGGGCAAGGGCTTTGGTTCTGTTTATTTTCATTGCACGATATCTGAATGTAAATCACTTCTTAGTTATGAATGATAGAGCAATTAGATAGCGATTTGGTGTAAGAAACTGTCAATGAATTAAACAATATTAAATTACTTTTAAATGGGTTTTAAATTACGTTTGTATCGGCTCTAGTTTTAATTTTTTTGAGACGCGGGCGCGGTGCTCTGAGCTGTGCTAAAGACGATTAGGTGTAATCTACGGGGGTCACCATTCACAGTCCATAGCTCCGACAAGTTTTTTTGAAAATATTATATAGGCTAGCGTTTTACACTGCTTTTTTTTACTTTGTTTAGTCCACTGCTGGACATAAGATCGTTTTAAAAATTAAAAGAACCGACTTCAAATGCTGCTCTAGTCATTTTCTGTACCAATTTAAGGTTATCTCCATATCTCAAGAGATACTCGTCAGAAGTCGATGAAAAATGGGAGAACCTACCTGGGAAGTATACACTTTCAAATAAAAGAAGAATTTTCCCCTTTGAGTAATCGGTGAACATTCACTAAAAGATGTGTGTGTGAAACATAGAACCTCCTCCTATTTTTAACCGACTTCACAAAAAAGGAGGAGGTTCTCAATTCGTCTGTATGTTTTTTTTTTTTGTGTATGTTACGCGATTTCTCCATCAATTGTGAACGGATTCAAATGATTCTTTTTTTAATTGGTAGGATACGTTTCCGAGGTGGTCCCATTTTAATTTTATCGAGATCAGATTAGTATCACCAGAGATATGGAGATAAATACCCCAAACATAGGAGATTGTACTAGTTTTAGTAGAAGAGTCCCAAGAAGATTATACACAATGGAGGTTGCTATTGCATATAAGATATTCTTACGGTAACTGTGAGCGAGATAGAAATAAAGGTGGGGAATTTTTTTTTGTAATATCTTATAGGCAAGCGTTTGACCACTATCTCACCTGTTGCTAAGTGATGATGCGGTCGAAGATAGAGAAGTGGACTAGAATGGGAACTGGCTCTCAAGGATAGCTGCCGGAACACATTAAATGTTTGGCGACAGATTTTCTGACTTGAGGGTGGTAGCTGGCCAGGCGGACACTAGATATGTTCTACCACCATGCGGGGGTTATTGGTTTCTTAACGATGTTTACCTTCACCGGAGGGCCACTGTGAGAAGCGCACATATATTTTTCGATAGAAAAATTCATTGGTGCACGGCGGTTTGAACTCGGTACCACGGCATCAAAGCCGACTGTTCTCCCAATTACGCCACCGGGCCCTCAATAAATAATTATATATTAATAATTATAATAAATAATTATGTATAAATATAAATAATTTGTCTTCACAGGAATGTTCTACCGGGCAAAGTCTTGTTAGAGTGCAAACTTTTTTAAACATACCTAATATTTTTTGACATGACATGACATTTGGCGAAGATGGCGGCCATTTCAGTCCCGCGACACTGCATACATAATTAAATAACTCAGAATCATGAACGTACTTTGTACCAATCAACACAGCAAAAAAAAATTATAAGCATAAAACCACATATTATATAATAGTTACTACGTAAATAATACTTTCCGTTGTTAGGTTGGCTACACAGTGCTTACATAATTCGGGTATCCACAATATAGGGAAGTGCCTCTTATAACGTAGTAGAGTGATTCAGTACCCTGTTGGCCATATGGCGGCAATTAATGTTAATAATCGCAAATAATACTTTTTTATATTCATTTTGGAATACAACTAGTCCGTGTTATAAAAGTATTTGGAATTATTGTAATAAAATAGACAATTAATTATCGTGTGTCAGATGCTTTTATTGCACAGGGCCATTTTGGACATTGTCCTATGAGACCTTGATGACATCATTATTACTAGTGAATATTTTCACTTTAGCGCGGCATTTAAAGTCAATTTTTTTAGGGTTCCGAACCCAAAGGCTACCAAATGAACACTTTCTGAGACTTTGTTGTCTGTTCGTCCGTCCGTCCGTCCGTCCGTCCGTGTGTCTATATGTGCGCACTTTACAGATCTGTATCTTCTTAACCGTTATAGGTACACACTTGAAATTTTCAAAAAGTATATATCCGTCAGTGTATAACGGCCCAGACACGAAATTTAATAGATGCATGTAATTTCATTAAAACTTTTTTTGCACTAAAAAGGGTAAAATAAGTTATTTTTCAAAAAAAATAAAACCGACTTCATAACCACAAAAAGGCACTCAAAAGCGAAAAATAATTTACTTAAAATTATTATAAGCGTTACCCACGTCTCTATTTGAAGTCGGTGCCAGCCAAGTCTATTGGATATTAGATAGATGCTATGTATGTAGTAGTAGTAAGTAGGTACATGTAGGTTAGTAAGTAGGTAGATACATGTACTCGTAGGTATTATCTATCTACTACCTATTAGACTTGGCTGGCACCGACTTCAAATAGAGACGTGGGTAACGCTTATAATAATTTTAAGTAAATTATTTTTCGCTTTTGAGTGCCTTTTTGTGGTTATGAAGTCGGTTTTATTTTTTTTGAAAAATAACTTATTAAATTTATTAAATCCAAATGCGATCTAGAAGTTTCGTCCCTTCAGTGTCCATTGCTAAGTTGGTTAAAGCGCCTGGGCATGTTACTCGGTAGGAGACGCGGTTTCGAGTCTCGTTGGACGGCGAAATGTTGGATTGTATATTATAATGTACTAAAATAGATAAGACTTAAAGAAACATTATATTAAAATCTTCAACTGCATACCAATGAACACAATCTCAATTTTTGTTGTGGTAGGACTTTTGCTAGTCCGCCTGGGGCTATACCACCAATCTGCCAATTTATTTCAGCCTTGAAATAGGTATGTTTTTCGGTTTGAATGGCAAAGTGTCCAGTGAAATTACAGGACATGTGAGACTCAACATCTTTATGTCTCAAGGTAAGTGCAGGGACATGCAAAATTTTGGCTATATAGAATGCTGCATGCCGCTGTATCTGTGATTGGTAGACGTCATCAATTATCATCAGGCGAGCATCGCATCGTGCTTGCCTTTTATCATCAAAAAAACCCTCGGCTCTTATCCAGTTCTTGCCAGTCATCTAGCGAAGATCATCGCTCCACTTAGTCCGAGAGCGTTCTACGCAGTTAATAACTGTTACCATACAAACTACAGCTGTTGCAACAAAATTAACTGGCTACCTACTAACAAACGGTAGCAGCAATCGGGCTGGCAGCCTGCGGTTACTTCCGGATGTCTGATACGGAATTAGGCCTCATTACACTCATCTCTATGCCAGACTTTAAATATACTTGCAGTCACTTTAGTTAAAGTGCATTTACACTGACAGTATGATACTTTTAGAAGAACTAGAATTATACGAGTAAATTACCGTTGATCCAAGAACCTTGCTAGAAGATAAAACCATCATTGTTAAAAGGCAAAGATTATCAATCCGTTAAATTTGATTCATTTTTAAGCTATTTTTTATGCGGAAATGGGTTGCGCTTGACGAACACTAAGTATCTCGCCAGTTAACTACGATCAATACACGAAATGATGCTAAAAACCCAAGTAGCGGACTAAAACCTAAAGGTATAATAAACCTGTTAAGTATAATAATTTAAGACCGTTTAATAAACAATAAAAACCGACTTCTAAATATCGCGCTAGTTATTTTCAGTTTGAAGTTTGAGGTGAATATCTTCATATCTATTGAGACATTCATCAGATCTCGATGAATTTACAAAGGGACTATTTCGGGATTAACCTCTTTCGAACTGAAATATATTTTTTTTATGACGGATGCCTGAACACACATAAACAAATAATGGAAGTCGGTTAAAAAATGTAATCTTTTCCATCTTAAATAAAACCGGTCAAGTCGAGTTGGACTCGCCCACCGAGGCTTCCGTACCAACTTCGCAAACGGGTTAGAGGACAAACAACTTGTAGTTCGATTCATAGAAAATGTATTAAACCAACCAAATATTATTATTTTTTTGTTATTAAACTACATATTTACGGTTTTCAGATGTATTCCTATATAAGTGCTTCAAGACCTTGCTTCTTGCCAAATTTCATGATTCTAGGTCAACGGGAAGTACCCTATAGGTTTTAATTCCCTTGTGAAATCGCAAAATATGCGAAAATATGAGACATAAACGGTCACATCTTTTGATCGCGTTGACTTACAAGTTTGATTTTTTTACAGCCTAAAGAGACCGTAGACTTGTGTATTAGATATGAGTTTCAACTTGATATCTCTACGCGTTTCCGAGAACCAGTCTTGACAGACGGATAGCCAGACAGACAAACAGACGGACACCAAAGTAATCCTAGAAGGGTTCCTTTTTGCCTTTTGAGGTACGGAACCCTAAAAAAATGTACAATTAATGTGTACTTACAATCTACGCCATATTTCTACAAGTTACCCTTAGTAACACATCAGATCGGCAATCAAAGTAATGTCCACCCAGCTCCTAGCCTACCTTATAGCTTCGACAAACACATTAGTCTGTGTATCCCTCCAAACGATTGTGGTCGAGCCAAATATTTGGTCCAATGTTTGCACATTCAGAAGTAGATTGACACAGGATACACAACAATTTAATACTGGTGTGCCTTTGCCCTCGGGCTCCGCAATAATGTTAAGTGTTTTCAGAAAAAGCTACCCTTGCCAAAATAAATAAATATTACGGGGTTTCGGAGAAATGTTTTTCCCAAAATGTTTGGTTTGAATGATGGATTAGAGGCTAACTCATTAATCTGTTACAGAATGATTATCTTACTTAAATGTCAACTAACATGTTTGTTTAGTACATGGATTAAATATTAAGCGGATGTGGCATTTAAATAATAATAAAATGAGAAGGATAAAACTATACAATCACTAGTATGAGAGAGCGAGATGAACAACATTTTTTATCCTTTACCTGCGTATGCGATTAAAATGGTTCCAGCAATGTTTGGAACCAAGTTCTAGTGCACCCATTGGCTCTCACCCGCTGTCATGTACAACCCGACCAAATTACGTTGTTCATTTTATCTTATAGTTTGCATACTATATGTATATATATATATTATGTATCAAGTGTTCATCGTTTTCGTCGGATTATATCTCTATAGCTATTTCATTCGCAAGAACATTAGCGTATGCTAATGTTCTCTCTACATCTATACTAATATTATAAAGAGAGAACATTTGTATTTTTGTATGTTTGTAATGATTTGGCTCAAAAACTACTGGTCCGATTTAAAAAATTCTTTCACTAATATATAGAATGAACTTTCGGAATGAAAATAGACTATATATTATCCCGTTTAAATCAAAGATACATTCGTGGAGACCCAATTTGCAACCCAAGTCGACTAAAAAACGGTCGAAAAAACACGTTTCTTACGAACGCTGCTCAATTGAAAATAGATGGAAGAATATTTTCTATGGAAGAGTTGTACAACTTAATAAGACCTACAAAAAAGTCCGCGACAGCATATGTCTATCTCTTAAGGTTGACTCACTGTAACCATTTTAATTTTTATTTTTTTGTTAAAAAATATTACATAACTTTCAAAGCTTTTTTAGGTATATAGTATTAATCCTTATCCAAATAATTACGTTAATTAGCTTGGCCACATACGAGTATTATAGATTAAAATTGTCCTTTACAGTATATAATTCAATTGAAAACTCGAAGATATCACGGATTTCACAAACACGCATCGCAAAATTAATAAGATATCTGCAGTGAAACCACAGATTAGGTCATAGTTACTAAGAAAATATTATTATAAGCTTAGCGATGCTGTAGATCCCCACCGATCACAATCAATTTGAAGTCAATATAGTATAATAATATATGTTTACTGTATAAAATTCTATTGTAATATATAGTTATGATCTATATATATACTACCCCTACTGATCTATGTATAATCTATTCAATAAAAGCATTCCAATGACTCTAAACACGACATTTAAAATCTGAGCTGTAAGTTGGTGTGGATTTGAGTATTCTGTAGAGTTCAGGAGATGTCCCAGCATCAGGTCAATTCTTCCATGTTCTAACAATATCGTTGAAGAAGAAGATTTTCGAATTGATCAGACCTATGAAAGTTGATTTCATAGCGCAATTAACTAGAAAAAAGCTCATAGTTTTATAACGATTGAACGAATTTTCATGAATCAAAGCTAAGAACACTGTCGCTGAAGACATCTATCAAACAAACAAAAAATATCAATAATAAAATCAAAATCTATGTATAGGTATATAGCTAGGATTAGAACAAACGACCGTCGGGTCAGAATCAGGGTAACTATCCTTTACGCCAAAGGGCCGTCCAATATCACTACGTAAGTATTATAAAACAAAGTCCATCACTGCGTCTGTCTGTTTGTTCGCAATAATCTCAATAGCTACTGAAAGGATTACCATGCGGTTTTCACCAATAGCCAGAGTGTTTATGAGGAAGGTTTAGGTGCATAATTCGTTAAGGTTTTGTGTAAATTGGTTGAAATATGACGATGATTGTTAAATATGTTAATATTTTATATTCGATGCAACAAACTGATGCAAATTTTATAGGCATATATGTTCTACCCGTGCGAAGCCGGGGCGGGCTGCTAGTATTATTAGTGGAAACCTGCCTTTAGGAATCGCAAGGAGCTATTCCTTGAAGTTGACAAAAGAGCTTTGATCAATATCAATATAATAAATATTTGCTAAAAAGTAATATGTAGGTAGGTACGAGTATTCATCAAAGCGATACGTATATTTGATCAAAGCTCAATAAAGGTATTGTTTGCTGAGATCTTTCAGGTCTTTGCCATGGCAACCACTCACTACGTAGGGCGTCGTTTTCAAAAAATCTGATGGAAGTCTTAGTAATATAATAAATATCAATAAGCTATTCCAAATTTAGAGGACAATTTATATAAAGGCCAATTTTTGAGGAAACCCTATAGTACCAATTGAAATTGAAACTTACTCTTCTTTTTTTTTTTTTTCTCGTATGTCTTAGGTTTGAGGTAGAAATATTCAGGATAAAACCGCCCGAGAAATAATTTAATATGATTACTACTTACTAGCTTTCCACTCGTGCCTTCGCGTTAAAAGTACTTATTTAATGATTATTTTTCAACCGACTTCCACAAAGAAGGTTCTCAATTCGTCTGTATTTTATTCATTTCATAAGGTATGTTACCTACTACATTTTCCTTTATTCTAACTTAATATTTTATGAATAATGCTATAACTAATGTTAGGGAGGTTTCTTGTAATTTACATTTTAGGCAAGCGCTTAAATCATGTTTTGTTATTGAGGCAATAGTATACATAAAATGTCATTAACATACTAAGGTAACATTTCAAAGACTCGTTAAAACCAAGCTAAGTAAAAACCTGTGTTATGGTGTGTATGTTTTTTTGTGTGTATGTTACGCGATTACTCTATCAATTGAGAACTGACTTGAATGATTCTTTTTGTAATCGGTAGGGTAAGTTTCCGAGGTGGTCCCATTGTAATTTCATCGAGATCTGATAAGTATCTTCAGAGATATGACGATAAACGTCTCAAACTTGCTACTGATATTTACTCGCGGGGCATGGAAGTTGGTTGTTTTAGTTTTTAAACAATCTTAATTATTTAATATCTGATAGGCTAATAGGCGGGTTTTTGACCACCATCTCATCTTGATGATGTGGTCGGACGGAGATGGTGAACACGCTAGGCATAAAACACTCTGACTCTAAAGGTCTGTGTGCTGCTGGAATACCGTAAGGTTATGGCAAATTTTCTCCTTTATGGTGGTAAGCTACTTTTGGTAGCAAGTCAGGCACTACATCGATATGATCATTTGTATGATATTAAATTTGTGTTCCAACTACCTAAAAAATAAAATACTATGTATCTGCTTTGGTACCTAAAATACAGTTTAGTTACTAGTTCAGATGCCAAAGGTCAATCTTAATAATGTCATTAGGTAGAATATAATGTTCATTTAATTTACACGATTGAGTATGTTATCTACTTATCTTAAAAAGTGTGTCAATAATATTAACAGTTCCACTTCGCTCCCTGGGTGGCTTTTTAATGATGCGAACCTACTGAGAGAGATGTCTGATATGTTTGTTTATTCTTTGTAGGGAAAATATTTATTATTATTTATTAAAGCAAAGATATTAAAGAAAATTTAGTATAATATAACACAAGTAATTTGTTTCGTGTAATTTATATTGTATTTATTTAATCAAATATCAACATCAATCAACAGCTCGACGAAGGTGAACGCAATGTTTTATATATTCGTAGCTCAACGCCAATATTATAAATGCGAAAGTCAGTTTGTTTATTTGTTTGTTTTGGACTTCTTCACGGTCTAAAGGCTGGACCGATTTAGCTGAAATTTTGCACAGGGATAGGATTATGTTATAGGGACTATGGATTAGGCTATAGGACGAAGCCGCGGGGCACAGCTAGTAATAAAATAAATCCTTGATAGAATTACTAAAATTCCTCATTAAGAGTTTCAACAATATAAATCAATAACGCTTTAGTCAAGTTTCTGTGATGGGAGTCTTTAGAAGTCTTTGAATCACGGGTAGGGTATGTTCAAGATCTTCGACTCGGAGATCTTCAATATACCTTACATTACATCCCACAGCATTTTGCAGGCCTGCAAAACACTGTGAAACCATCGTAAAAAGGCTGAATCTGTACAAACAATATTTAATTATTTCACCTGTTTAAGATACGCTACTGAGCCTATACCTACCAACAGGTTCTAGAATGTTTTCCTGTTGTAAGAAAACGTCAGTAACGGCAGAATGCGGTTTTCACCAAGGCATACTAGATATTTTTGTATTTTTTACCACACTTAACATAAATAGAGGATCATAACATGCTTGGCACTGAACAATAACAAAATTATTTATAATTTGGTAAAATTTTGGTTTTTGTGATAAAGGTCTGATAGGTAGTATTTGAGCGGCAAAAGCCAAATGGCTAAGGTGTCGGGATGGCCATTGAGAGGTCGTGAGCTCGATCCCCAACCATTCCACTATTGACATGAACCCACTCCAGACACAAGCATTTAGCTTAGTTGGAGGGGTTAACAATTCTGCTAGTAATGTGCAACCCGCATAGTAGTAAGGTTTAATAAAAAAAATGCGTCAATTTCAATCGCTTAACAAATTAAGATGTTATTTATGGTCATCTAAAATGTCTTGAACTTTACGTGGGTGAAACAGCGAGGCGCGACAAGTAAACAATATTGTCTCTTGAACTGCGCAGTATCATCTAATGAAAATAGAAGTAATAAATAAAGCTTGTTTGATAAACAAGAGACCTAACGAGAAACGAGGCAGAACTGATACCTATGTCTTCTTGATTTCATAAGCTCACATTACATACCTATCTATGTACTTACTTGAAATATGTATTATTATAATTTTATCGACAGAGATAGTTTTTTATAGAACCCCTTGCCTGATGGCCAGCGACGACTTCTGCCTATAACAGATACTGTCGCACGCAAAATTGGATTGCACGATTAGCACTATTTGTCACAATTTTGCACGTTACCGTACCGGTGCCTGTTAATATGAAAGTCGATACCCTGCTTCATCGTTCTATCTGAAAACCATTTCTATTTGACAGCTTAACAGGAAAATAAATGGAGTGAGGCTTTAGCGTGTAGCGAGACAATTCGAGCTCGTTATATTTCTTTACACAAATTTCAATTTTGTTCTGTAATTCTACATCATAAGTGGGAATGTGGGCAGTGCTTTTACGCCAACAATAAAACGTAATAACAAGAAACGAAAGTACTATTATGTACCTTGTACTAATATTTTATTCTGTGCCGAAAGGTAAATATTACGAACTTTATGTAAGTAAAGAAAGACAAATGTTTGTATAGAAGATTTCATATAATATTAAATTTTCACGAAGCCTACACCCACCTTACCTACGCTGTTTTTTTTTGTATTGGATATTTTCGCTTTCATCTTTTGTGGAATAAAATTTGATACATTTTGATTTCAAAGTAATTTATTTCTAAGTGTGAAACAGGACGTAATACATACTAATATAATACTAATAATAGGTCAACTACGTAGTACTATTCAGTATTCTGTGCAGGGCCGTATTTCCGCCCAGACCTACAAGGCACTGGCCTAGGGGCCCAGCATCTAAGGGGCCCTGCCCACCCAGTTACTGCAACAATTTTTTTTGGGATCCGGCTCTGATTCTGTCAGTCAAGTAAGTAACATGATAATTTTGCGATTGCGATAAAAACAACATCAAATGAGGATTTCGATGTTTTGTTGTAAACATCGGAATCCTTGTTTAAAGAGTCTTAAAACTAAGTAAATGAATCAACGATTGGGCAACTAGCACGAGGCACTGCTAGTTGCATGTACTCATACAGTTTAGTCGGTGGCTCGAGGCAGTTATTTTAGTAACTACATATTGTTAGTAGAACTCGCTACACTCGAGTTGCACAGATTACACAGTAGTAACTTCACAGCCCGCCAATACCGAGCACGTGGAGATTGTGGCGCGCATACTGCATCGCCTGCTCACCATAAGTTGTCACTTTCACGGATAAACATACAGCACACAGCTCTTAAGAGTCAGAGTATTCTATGCCTAGCGTGTCATCTTTGACCACATCATCGCATACCACCAGACGAGATAGTGGTCAAACGCTATCCTAAAAGATATTAAGAAAAAAACAGGAAATCCATACCTTTCTTATAAAAAATATAGTTTAATTACTGACAATAAAATCACTCAAATTTTTTTCGGTTTGGAGGACAAAGCGTCCAGTGAAATACAAGTGCGTATACCTAAAACATCTAATTTCTCAAGGTAACAAGCATAGTGAATATTGCTATTAAGTATTTTGCGTGCCGAAGTGTCTTAATGTACTATCATAAAAATAGCTCAGATGGTTGCTCAGCTATTGTTACCTGAAATTGAACTAAAACTACTCTATTTTGCTTTTTGAATATCTTACCGTACGTTTCCACTGCACAGAAAACATGTTGCAAAACAATGGCCGCTCTGTGAATCGTAGGCTTTTTGACAGAGACGGAGATTATTTAGCAATATGTATTCTGTCCAGTGGAAACAAACGGTAAGCCTGCACGGTTTTTCAATTACATCGTTGTTTATTAAAGGAAATAACAGTCAAATGCTTTTCGAAGTTAAATGATTTTTTAAAAATCACTCAATAAGATCGTTTAATAAACTAAAAGAACCGACCTGCAAATGCCACGCTATTAATTTTCAGTACCATATATATATATATTTTTAAGATTACTCGCAATGTGGTTTGCACATTACTAGGATTCTTGTTAACCCCTCCAACTAAGCTAAATATGCTTGTGTCTGGAGTGGGTTCACTTCAATAGTGCAATGGGTGGGGTAGGGATCAAACTCATGACCTCTCGATCGCCAGTATATTTGAGGTGTTTATGTCCATATCTCTGGAGATGGTTATCAGACCTCGGTGAAATTACCATGGTATTCCACTTGGGATATCTCCTTTCCAACAAAAAAAGAATAATCAAAATCGTCGAATAAACGACGAATTTATCCACGAACAAACATAAAAATAACATATATACGGTCGAATTATGAAACCTCCTATTTTTTAGTCGTTTAAAAATATCTATCATGATGATTTCTTAAGATTAAAATTAGCGTTCAAAATAATTGTATAAAAACTGTTAAATCATTTTCCATTAAAAACATTTCATCGTGTTTTTATTGTTTATCCTAGAACTGTCCAACGTCTGGCAACACTACAGCGGTAATTATAATGTGAAGTGCGTGCTGTATTGTGATATGAAAGTACTCTAACGAGATTATACAGTGCTGTTGTAATTATAATACTACTTACTACTACTACCAACCAGATCAGTCAGATAATATACCCTTAAAAGCACCTAAGTCCATTCTGAAAGTCTTCTCTGAAGACATATTTTCAACGGACTTCTAAAAAGGAGGAGGTTCTCAATTTATCTGTATGTTTTTTTCTCGCGGGGCATGGAAGTCGGTTGTTTTAGTTTTTAACCGGCTTTCAAAAATATCATCTCGTCAATTTGTTGTACCTACTAAAGGTAGGTTAGTGCTTAGGGGGCGTCCATAAATTACGTAAGGTAAGTGTTAAAGGGGGGGAGGAGGTCGAGTCAAATCTCATCTAATCTTACGTTGGAGAGAGGGGGGATCTCGGCAAAAATCACGCAGTTTTTTTTTCTGATTGAAACAAAAAAAAATGATTACTAGTCTTCATAATCAGCCGGTATCAGTCCACTGCTGGACATAGGCCTCTCCCAAGTCATGCCACTGAGCCCGATCTTCGGCTCTTTTTTTCCAGTCACTGCCCACCGCTTTGCGAATGTCGTAGCTACACCTGGTCACATAGGACGCCCGTCCTACGCTACGTTTACCAATTCGCAGTCTCCACTCTAGAACCAGTCTACGCCAACGGTTATCGGTCCTACGGTAGATATGACCAGCCCACTGCCACTTCAGTTTGCTAATCCGTTGAGCTATGTCGATCACTTTAGTTCTCTGGCGAATTAATTCGTTCCGGATTCGATGCCGCAGAGAAACACCGAGCATAGCTCTTTCCATAGCTCGCTGAGCAACTATAAATTGGTGGACGAGTCGAACCGTGAGTGTCCACGTCTCGGCTCCGTATGTCATGACGGGTAGTCTACTACGTCATTACTAGTCTTTAGTAGTCGTAAATAAAAGCACGAAGCAATTTTTTTTTCTTTTTACAATAACAATCCAACGCGTTTACGTAAGAAACCCACATTTTGAAAAATCTCACCTGAGATTCGATCACCAATGACAGAAGAGTTTTGACAACAAATTTTCATTATTGAGTAATATATTTTTCTTCAAACTGAATGCCTTAAAATATAAATAAATATTAAGAAGTGTCGCGTGTTCTCAGCATGCAAAGTTGCTGAGATACGATGATTGTATAAAGGCCATAAAATAACTAATAAAAGTTATGATTAACTTCAGGCGTTATTATTACTCGCTGCCTACTCAAATGTGTTGATCGGTCCGAATCTGCATAAAGGACCGCGCCCCAAAAGCTAAGTACACTTTCCTTATTAAATCTGTAAGAGCATCCCGCTCTGTTCTCCACCGGGTTTTGCGCACCAGTCGTAAAACGCCGGAACTGCAAGTGCCATCCCATTCCTGTCTCAGTATCTAAGCAGCAGTAGATAGGGTTGGCACACATAAAAGTAACTGGGATATCCCGGGAAATTTCCCGGAGGTCCCAAAAACTCTTTGAGTATACAGCCAGAATGTATTACTCAAAGCGTAAACTATATAGATAATAATAAAACTCTTTAGATAATTTTCTAAAAATATTTATCAATCAATCAATCAATCAATCAAATTAGTTTATTTGCATAAAAGAAGGTAACAAAAGTTGTACTTATCGTAATATAATGGTTTCACTTCTTCTGCCCTTTCGAGCGTGCAAAAACTTTCTCATAGCTTATACAATACATTTGAATTTTCCAGTATATTATTAATAATAAAAATTATAACTATAAAAATTAATCATTTACATTCCATACAAAACAATTACTAAAAATCAAAACATTAAACAGCTGGAGATGCCATTATTGCCAATGTCAAAAAATCAATGTCAATATTTAAATGTCAGAGTTAAAATGTTCTATACGTCATAAACTCATCTACACTATAAAAGTTGCGTTCATTTAGGAGTCAATACTCCCGGAACTCATTGGAATGATGATGAGCTTACATAGGTTCTATCAATTTACCATACCAGATTTAGGGTGTAAGCGTAATTCTAAGTTTGTGGAAAATACGCAACACACGCCCAAAGCGTCAAAAAGGTCGTCACCATCAGTATCAGTACCCTTAGTACATGTTTGTATCGTAAACGCTTTTGACAGATCTCACATAGTTTTCGACTTATTCTGGCTCCCTGATTGGTCTACATTTAGTGAAGTGTAGTAACCACTAGGGGCGCTGTACTGTTTTTCATACAAAATTTGTTCGATATACAATATCGAGTTTGGTATGAAAACTCGTACTAAGGGTACAGAGCAAAACTCAACGCTTCTATCCATAACTGCCGGAAGGAGGGTGCAAGAGGGTGCACAATACACATGCATCCCCTTAAATTATAAAATGATAATATAGAATAAAATGATAATAAACTTGAATGATCCATGTTGTTTTTTAACCGACTTCAAAAAAAGAGGAGGTTTCTCAATTCGACCGTTTTTTTTTTTTTTTTTTTTTTTTTTTTTTATGTTTGTTCGGGGATAACTTCGCGTTTATGCACCGATTTTGATTATTCTTTTTTTGTTCGAAAGGAGATATCCCAAGTGTGGTACCATGGTAATTTTATCGAGGTCTGATAAGTATCTCCAGAGATATTGAGATAAACATCTCAAAATTGGTACTGAAAATGAACATTGAAGTCGGTTCTTTTTTAGTTTTTAAACGATATTATCATGCATGTTTTTAAGCCACAATTTGAATAATATCGTTTAAAAACTAAAAAACAACCGACTTCAATGCCGCGCTATTCATTTTCAGTACCAATTTTGAGATGTTTATCTCAATATCTCTGGAGATACTTATCATACCTCGATAAAATTACCATGGTACCACACTTGGGATATCTCCTTTCGAACAAAAAAAGAAGAATCGAAATCGGTTCATAAACGACGAAGTTATCCGCGAACAAACATAAAAAAAAAAAAAAAAAAAAAAAAAAAAAAATACGGTCGAATTGAGAAACCTCCTCCTTTTTTTGAAGTCGGTTAATAAAAATGCATTCAATGTCCTACTCTGCCGTTCTACTCTGCTCCTGTAAACACTGAGCATGCATAGACCGCTTAATCTCACGTTTCCCATTGTCATAAATAAAGAGTAAGTTAGTATACAATATCTTTCAAATCTTTCTATATCTTTATGTACCTCAATTGCACCCCCCTGAAAATAACATCGGGTGAGCGCATGCTTCAATCACCAATTAAAATAAGAACATAGGTATAACTAGAAACTCTAATAGATTACAAACACCACGTTCCGAGCTCGACCTTGGTGTACACGTGGAGTTGCATCTCGTTTATATGCACCCCGCGAGTTGTGTGCAACCGCTTTATACAATACCTATACGTTACCACTACAATATATACTAGAACAATACACTTGATACCTACTACTTGAACATTTGTTTATCGAATGCTAACAATACCTACTAGAATTTCTAGAGCATAATGAGCCGTTTACTTTAAAAAATCAGTTGAGAGAACCGTTAGCGTGATGGATAGATGGCTTGATTTCTAAGGGAGGTGGCCAGTTCAATTCCTAGCACGGGTGTTCGGGTGGTATGCACATATTATATCGACCATTTTTTTAGTTCCACCTGACTTGCTACCAAAAAGAAAATCTGCTACCATAACCTTACGGTGTTTCGGCAGCACAGCCCTTGAGAGTATTCTGGTCTAGTGTGTCCACTATCCTCGACAGCATCATCGCTTACCACCAGGCGAGATAGAGGTCGCTAAGAGACGCTAGCCTATAAGATTTTTTTTTTAAATCTCGACTAAACGAAATAATAAAAATAAATCTGCCAAAATTGCGGTAATAGCGACAGAAATATTTAAATTTCATTTTGATTCTTAGTACCTAGTACCTATCTATTGAGGTCTAAGGTTACTCTAAGATTTTTTCAACCGACTACCAAAAAGAAGGAGGTTCTCAATTCGTCTGTATGTTTTTTTGTATGTATGATTACTCTGTAAATTGTAAACCGATTTGAATGATTCTTTTTTTAATCGGTAGGGTACATTTCTGAGGTGGTCCCATTGTAATTTTATCGAGATCTGATAAGTATCCTTAGAGATATGACGATAAACGTCTCAAACTTGCTACTGAAACTACTTGTACTATTAATTATTCTGTGCTGAAATTAAATCGCGAGCATGGAAGTCGGTTGTTTTAGTTTTTAAACTACCTTAATTATTTAGAAAACGCTTTAATGTTTATGTACATATAAACGCGCCAACCGAGTTTGGGACCAACTGAAAACTATAATCTGTATTATGAACTTTTTTAGATAATAAAATAAATAATGAATCCAAAGAATTTCAAAAGACAAAGAGTGATTTTTTTTCAATCCAACATATGTCACAACGTCCGTCTTCTAAACAAAAAAACGTGGCGTATCATTTTTCGATTTGAACAGCAAAGTGTCAAATTAAATTGCAGGGCGTGTGAGACTTAAACTTCTAGTTGTCTCAGAGTATCGGACGCAGTGAACAATATCTATTTGCGCTGAATTTAAATAAATGTCGCAATTTTGTATGCCTTGCCACTATATATTTTATTGCAGGTCTATCTCAGGTTTGGTCTATCTTGCCTTTTCTGTAACAGTAATATCACAAAGATAGTTAAAAATCTAAAACAACAGACTTCCATTCCGCGCGAGTCAGTTTCAGTAACAAGTTCGAGACGTTTATCGTCATATTTCTGGAGATACTAATCAGATCTCGATGAAGTTGCCATGGTACTACCCTTGAGATATCACCTTTCCAACAAAAAAAATAATAATCAAAATTGGTGCATAAACGACAAAGTTATCCGCGAACACACATAAAAAAAATATATACGGTCAAATAGAATATGCTCCTTTTTTTTAAGTCTGTTAATAAATAAAAATAATTTAACTAATCGTCATATAAGTATGACTAGAGATAGTTGTTTGGGACTAGGGTTGCTTGCGTTATAAGTAACGCAAGCAACCCTAGTGCTAATTGGAACGATGATATTTTAAACCTTCTGACTAAACCGTCTCAAGATTATATAAACTGATGCACACTACACTGCAAATATAGTGTTATGGTTGTGGCTCCAAGTAGAAATGCATATATTTGTATATGCAGTCACATAAATACCATTTATACGAGGCTAATTGACGAACCACGTCGGCAAGATAAGCGAGAGTGGCTTTGTGTGAATGTAGAGACGATTAATCACACAAACGTTAGAAATGTAGACCGTAGGACCTCAATATGTAAACTCAAAATAAAAGAATGACTACAGTTATTTTCATATGAGGTAACAGATAAACTGGTTGTTTTCAAGATATAAAGTACACACACATTACTCACACAGTATTTACAACAATATGTCTCGAGCATCGAGTCTCGAGGAATAAACATTACGAAAAGTGGAATATATGTAATTTTAAAATAATTAGGAAAAATGTTTTTTTGTAAATGCGTGAAATGCAATTCGCTGGTATTTTTGTTTCGTAGAGAACAATTTGTTTATGAATATAGATAAGTACTGTGAACTCTCTGTGTATATAGCTGCATAATTGAAAGGTTTATAAAATGTTACACAGTATTGTGCGAGGCAGTGAGTGCGTCAATAGATAGATCCCTATATCGAGATTATCTTGTTATTACGTTTGCATAAATCATTGGTCGCAGGCATCTTAAGAGCACTGAAGACTGATGGTTTGTTGACTTGACATTGATGATGTAATTTCTATGAGAATAGAGGACTGTGACAAACAGACAGGATGGATAGATGGGCTCGAGCTTTACGTTAAACCTTCTTGGGAAGGCCGAGAAGGTTTGCGTGATGTGAGACTCATATGTCACATTCATACTTCACATAAAAATCAGGTTAGATATGGTCCTCACAGGCTATAGGAGCATTAAATTGATGTTCTGCCTGACTTGCTACCAAAAAGTAGCATACCGCCATCAATGAGAAAATCTGTCACCATAACTCACGGCAGCACACAGCCCTTGAGAGTTAGACCATTCTAGAGTATGTTCACCATACTCGACCACATCATCGCTTACCACCAGGCGAGACAAAAAAGGTAAAAAAAAACGTCAAAGCATTTATTCAGTATATGGGCAAATTAAAAATATTCACTTACACATGTCAAATAGCATTAAATAGATCATCAATAATAATTATTCTAAATATAACAGAAACATAACGCATTGCTTTGAATTAAAAAAAAAGAGCAAAAATAATGAGCCAGTGATCAAACGCCTATCTAATTAAAAGAGGTTCAATACGTATACAATAACGATAAGAATGTAACCGGATTTTCTGTAAACAAAAATAATTTTTAGATCGTGTTCATAAATAACATGAAACCAGTTTAAAAGTTGTTAACGTCGCTGAAGAAAATACATTTTTATGTTGAGAGAGAAAGTTGTGAAGATACGCGAGTAGGCTCTTGTTGAGAAGAAGACATTGTGAATGTTTAGGTATCTTGAAGATTTTTTTAAGTACTTAAACTTGTATTACATTGCCTCAATTTTTTCGCTCATCTATCGCATGTCGCATTACAGCCGGTGCTTTAGCTTGATTGATGGATACGATGACATTTAGGTCTAGCTGTGATTGGCGGACGCTTCCGCGGCCATATTTGTGTACATGCTAATGTGTCATGTCAACTGCTGTCACAGTAGCTAGCTGCAAACAAATTTGCTACTGAAAATGACTAGCGCTGCATAGGAAGTAGTTTTTAGGGTTCCGTAGCCGAATGGCAAAAAACGGAACCCTTATAGATTCGTCATGTCTGTCTGTCTGTCTGTCCGTCCGTATGTCACAGCCATTTTATTCCGAAACTGTTAGGACTACAGAATTGAAACTTGGTAGGTAGATGTATTCTGTGATCCGCTTTCCGATTTTTATACAAAAATAAAAATTATAAAAGTTTAAAGGGGGGCATCCCATACATAGAACTGAAACAAAAAATTTTTTTTTCTTGAAACCTATTCGTGTGAGGTGTCTATGAATAGGTCTTCAAAAATTAGATTGAGGTTTTTAAAATCATTTTTTCTCAAAATCAATCATTTGAAAGATAGGCGCGTCTAAAGTGGTAAAATGTGTGTCCCCCCCCCCCCCCTCTAACTTTTAAAGTATGGAAGTGAAAAATCTAAAAAAAATATATGCTGTAGATCTCAATAAAAACTAACAACGAAAATTGGTTTGAACGAGATACAGTCAGCAGTTTTAGAGATATGGCGACTACAAAGATAACTTAGTTTTTAATACAAATACTATGAAAAACAAAGTTAATTTTGTAGTTGCGAAAAATCATAGTTATGGAATACTTAACTGTGTTACGGAACCCTACGAGTGCAAGTCCGACTTGCACTTGGCCAGTTTATTTTTTGTTTTAAAAGATCTTAAATTATGTCGTCATTAACATAATAACATAACGAACATAACATAAACGAAACTACGAAAGCATCCTGGCATACTCGTAATTATAAATATTTAAATAAACTTTAAAATAAATATTAAACAAGCGAATTATTTTAGGAACAAAAACCCGCCTAAAAATTAAGTGGTTAAACTATTCCCAACTCCAATAAAACATATAAGTTTTATATATATTCGTAATCACCGTTAATTATTCTTTATTTCTCTCTTCTTTATTTTGACACCACACTGGATGTATTTTAAAAACATTATTTTTTGTAAGTGTTATTGTTTTGCTAATACCAATTTGCAAGTTTGCGATACAAAAGACTTCAACGCGTGACTTGTTTTCCTTTCGAATAGTCGAACCGCAATGTTCATCTCGTTATTTTGAGATTACTTTTTTGCGCCAAAAATCCTAGATTTTATTTATGTTTTAATTTTGATGTACCCAGTGTCACTCTCACGACTAAGACGAATCTATTGACACCACTCACATAAAATTACGACAAGCCGTTTAGGCTCTAGGGCTCGGAGCAAACGCGCCAAAGAAATATACATACATACGTACATACATACACTCGAAAAACATAACCCTCCTTTCGCAGTCGGGTAAAAATATTTCTCCGTCACATCTAAGGGGAGTAAGTACTTATAACTAAATACAGTGAAGTAAGGTCGTCTATTTGCTCCCGAGGGTTCTTAGAAACACTGAAACTTCACTTTGGCCTTTCTCAAGAGCCTCAAGACATTCCATTTATATTTATTTGAGTGTATATTTTGCTGGTTGGAAGAATTCAATTCAAAAGACGATTCACGTGAACACGATGTTTGTTCAAGTGCCTACATCGTTTAATGTTATGATCATTACAGCATTTTACAGATATGCACATAACTTTGCTGTTTGTTTTAAGTGGCCATGGGGACATTAATGAAATAGTTAAAATCCAGGATAAAGAAAAGGCAACGACTTTTAACGACTACTATTCGTAGGACTCCCTTCATTCAGGTAGTTGGAGCGATGGTATACGCAAGCTGGCCACATTATATATAAACATCAATATAGAAGATGCAATTTATTGTTATTTAAACTCTTGATCCAGCCCTGGTAATCTACATTGATAGCTATTGCTTTTACTCGTTTCATTTCGTTGTATAGAACGAGATGCCGAACAGCTGTCTCGTTCAGAAAGAGTCAGTATTTATGTACACTTCCTCCCTTGAAAAAGAGCTCTTGTTGAAGTGAAGAGAATGTCGGTCATATCGACTTCACATCGCAATAAAATGTTCTGCATGGCAGGAATGCCAGAGCTAAGACAGCATTGATGATGAGGGATATTCTGTCAAAGCTACATCTTGACAAACCACAACAGCAGGAGAAAGAGGACAGGTAGAAAATGGGCAAGACCACCAAACAATAGAATCGGATTAAGAATAATTTTCCGGTAGTATACAGCCCTAAGCGGTAGGCAGTGACTATGAAAGAAGAGCTGAAGATCGGGCTCAATGGTGCATCTTGGGAGAGGCCAACGTTCAGTAGTGGACTGACACAGGCTGATGATGATGATACAGCCCTTGAGAGTCAGAGTTCGTAGAATACTACTAGGCCTCTAGTATCTAGTGTGTTCTCACCATCTTCGACTACAGATGAGATAGTTGTCAAACGCAAGCCTATAAGATAGGATAGAAAATAAATTGGTACTTAAGGAAAAAAATCACACAAAAATATTTATAACATACTCCAAGATAGAAATTTGCAGTGCCGGTTTTAGCACTACCAGCGCCCTGGGCGAGATTCGTACGGCGCCCCGGGGGAGGGGTGGGGGTTATTCCCGCGTTGCGGATTCAACGGTGCGAGAACCATTTTAGTGTTGCCAACATAATGATTTTCCCCTAAATTTAGGGAATTTACGTATAAATATATAAACGCCGTTCAAACAAAAGGGGTAAAAACAAAAAAAAAGCCGTATAAACAAAGGGGCGCCTGTGCCCCCCCCCCCCCCTGCGTGCCCAGCGCCCTGGTAGGTCGCCCAACCGCGCCTTACCCTAACGCCGCTACTGATAGAAATCCACTTTCAAACGGTTATTGATACCAATCTTTACGCAACACCCAAACAACTAATTCATTAGGCATCATAAAAATAAGGCCATTGAGGCGCCATTCAGTGAGACCAGTTTACAAAGTAAACTGCGGAACACCAAACTTTTAGGGATGCCCCATCGTAATAGATGTTTTACAATACGATCGCCGATATTTGAATCGATGCCCGCTAATGCGATCTCAATTTTAATCCAAACTCATTCTCGTTGAGACCGGGTAGGAATGATAAAATTAAAAATGTTTACGAGAGGCATGTTTCAGTTTTGAGGCATATTTTTCAAACAAATAATGTGAAAAGAACACGATGAACGTACGCTTACTATTATATTACTATTATTTATTCTGTGCTAGAGTATCAAGTTTTATTTCACGCATACTTAATGTAATGGACCGGATCACCGGATCGTCAACCATGTGAAGGGCTGACGATGCGGACACAGAACGATTACCGACTGATTGGCTTTTTGAGTTAATAACAAACTCGACGTGTAATCCAATAGTGATTTATTTTATAACTAGTTTTGACCCGCGGTTTCGCCTGCTTAAAAATATGCATCATATTGCCGGTATAAAAATAATCCCATGTATTGAACCATATTATACCATTATACACTATTTGTCCACCAATTTTTTTCCAAATCCGTTCAGCCGTTATGCATGATTGAATAACAAACATACAAACATTCGCTTATGAATGAATTTGATCTGAATATCGAATATCTATAATACATATGATGAAGATTGAATTTAAGTACCTATATAATCTTTGATATATATCAATTAAGACGAGTTCCATTTAATTCGTGAATCGATTACGATTGATTACAACATCGATAAAATTCAAAACATCGGTCATCTCTAGCTAAGCTCCTAAGTCCGAACAAATTCTTATTTGTTCACTCAGACCACAGATAAATAACAGTTACTGTGCAAACTAGGAGCATTATTTGGACACAAACACAAAAAGGCTCACGGTCAGTTGGCCCATAAACTGCGGCCTTGATTAATACATAACAGTGGATCTGGCTTCCTAGTTCTAGCTGATTTATGATGGCCTGGGTATGGAATACAGAGTAGTTGTACATGTGATATTGTAATAAACTTAACTTACTAAATACTTTTGTTATTGTTCCGTACCTAAAGGGTACCATCGGAACCCTAATACACTAAATAATATAATAAAGAAATGAATAAATAAATGTAAATGTATAATATGATATTGATATGATTGATTTTAAATTGTGAAGCGTGAAAATTGTGAATTTATGGGTGAAAACTTACCTGAAAACCCAGAATTAAATTTTTTTAATTTTTAATACAGAGACTTCGCTGTAAGTCCGTCCGTCTGTAAGAGGAATGTATATTCTAAACTGTAATAGGTAGACACTTGACATTTTCGCAAATTGTGTAGGTATTATTATGACCGCTTTAATAAAAACAAAAATTAAATTAAGTTAAACATTAAAGGGGGTCCCTAACTCCCTACACAAGAAACGTATTTTTCGCTAATTCTTTTTTTCAATATCATTAAATATTGTACTGTGGTGCAGTAAGTACCCTATGAGTGTGGAGCCGACTTGCACTTGGCCAGTTTATTTTTATTTTATATCTTATAAGCTAGCGTTATACCACAATACTATGTCGCCTGGTGATATACCATTATGTGGTCGAAGATGGTGAACACACTACTTTTCGCGCGCTTTCTTTAGTACTTCCGAAGAAAAGCTATTTTACCCCTAGGGGGGTCATAACCCACAGGTTCGGAACCCATGGTATTATGTAACCTGGATTAACACAATATAGGATAAACGCGGGCGTGGCCGCGGGGCTCTGCTACTAGGTTAATAAGAGAACTACTTACTCTATTATTGTAAACAAAGCTCAGACGCTATTAAACCGGTCGTAATGTTCTATTCTATTAGACCAAGTTCAGTGCCAGTGCTTGTACTATTATATATTCTGTGGTGCCAGCAACAGAGTTCTAAAATAACCGCCTGTCAAACTTTACAACCGTTAAACATAAACAATTTATTGTTCACGCAATCAAACTCTTGCTTTTCATGATGACGTATGAGCAAAAAATGTTGTTGTGTTGTATTAATGATCGTGGGGGCTACCGCAAGATCTAATACTTACATTCTTATTTCAATCTTACTAGATAGTCAATAGTGACTCACTATCTCAGTTTTATACTATAGTGAGATACTATCATACTGCATAGGCACTAAGTAAGTGTTAACTTCTTTGAGGGGCCAGCCCTTTAATTTCACTGAACACTGAGCTGCAAACGGTAAAAGAAGACCCTTAGCTCAGACTACCATAAAAAAGGCTGACGGAGCCTTGCCTAAAACCCGAATGAACGCAAGTTCAGTAATACTAAATGCTTGAGTAATAAGTTTCCGCGCTCAGTCCGGCATAGTCAATTCGGCATGATTACTACGTAAGCAACGCTGCGAAGTAATACCGCACGGACGCGTCCGTCCTTGCTGCCGCTTGGTAGCAAACTGAGCGCGGAAGCGTATTACTCAAGCATTTAGTATTACTGAACTTGCGTTCACTCGGGGGTTAGGCACGGCTCCGTCTGCCATTTTTATGGTAGTTTGAGACCCTGGGTTGTAGCTGCTATCGGGAAACACAGACATCTGCAAGGAACTCCATTCCTTATTATCATCAAATTCAAATTCAAAATGTTTTATTGCACAAAAATAATACAACCTTAAATAAAAGTCGTTAGACATCAAACTGGACGAGTGAACGCTGCCCGTATCTTGATGGTCTAGCTAGTTTCTCCCACGTTTAAGCACAAGTAGTACAATAAAGATGTTTATTTGTTAGAGTAGTTAATACAAACATAAGTTAAGATGAGTAGCACACGTAATTACGTTAATATAATACATTAAATTGAAAAAATTAAAATTAAATTAAATTAAAATAAAATGTCATATTAACTAACGTGGTGAGATCTTAATACAATTTTAATACACTTTAATTGTTTAAATGTACAAAAACAATAATAAAATGCATAAAAAAAGATCATAGGATTTGTAGTTGTATTAAGCTAAGGCCATTATTAATAATATTAAAATGATATCATCATTATCAGCCTATTTCCGTCCAAAGCTGGTCATAGGCCTCCGTTTGTTTCTCTGTAGACGTGTTCTAGACTTGAGACCAGGCTCGGCAACTAAACTTTAAACTTGAACCAACGTGGAGCGATGAAATTATGATGCCTGAGACTTAGCATTTATTTTCAATATTTGCAATAAAATGACGCGCAAAATTATGTCAATCCAATGTTTTCGTGACACAGTTTTTATTATAGGCAAACTTCCTCGTTTTAGGATTGGAGTAATATTGTTAAAGACTTTGTAGTAGACTACTACGTACTATGATGTCATGTGTTTACATCAACTTGAATTGGGGTGTATATATATATTTTGGTTACAGTGCCTTAAATTTAATCAATTGGCATGGTTATATTTATAAGATATTTTGTCTTCTGTCTCTTATATCTGTCTACCAGACATGCCAAAAAAGAAGAAGATTGTCTCGCCTGGTGGTAAACGGTGATGTGGTCGAAGATAGTGAACACGGTAGGCCTAGAATGTCGATGCCTAGAATGGTCTTACTCTCAAGTGCTGTGTGCTACCGGAACGGAACACAGTTAGGGTAAGGTTATGGCAGCGGGTTTTCTCCTTGATGATGGTCAGCTACTTATTTTTTTGGGATAGAAGCTAGTCTAAGTGTTAAATCCAAAGTACCTAAAAACCTACCATTGCAAATAATTGAGTTATTAAAATTATAAATATAAAAGTTTCTAAGATTAGATGTTTTATACTCAAACTACCATAAAATGCCGTCTGCCTAGACGGAGCCGTGCCTAACACCCGAGTGAACGCAAGTTCAGTAATACTAAATGCTTGAGTAATACGCTTCCGCGCTCAGTTTGCTACCAAGCGGCAGCAGGGACGGACGCGTCCGTGCGGTATTACTTCGCAGCGTTGCTTACGTAGTAATCATGCCGTATTGACTATGCCGGACTGAGCGCGGAAACTTATTACTCAAGCATTTAGTATTACTGAACTTGCGTTCACTCGGGTGTTAGGCACGGCTCCGTCTGACTATTTTATGGTAGTCTGAGGTTTTATATTAGTAGGACGAAAAACGCCCCGCTAGTTAACTAAAAATGATATCAACATTTCAAGCGACCCCATTTCCTACCAATTATCCCTCTTCTAACATCAAAGCGTATTAATTAATTGAACATAGAAGGCAACATGAAATACAAACCAGTTATATCGCAGATATCTATCGGCCCGTTGGCCTTCGATATTTGTAATCTAATACTATAAGAATCTTTGTCCTGACATACTGACTGACTCACTGACAGACAACGCACAGCCTAAACCACTGGTCATAGAGACTTGAAATTTGGAGGGTATATTTGTCTGAGTACGCAGGGGTGTACTAAGAAAGGATTTTTCAAAATTCACCCCTTAAGGGGATTAAATGGGGGTTCAAAGTTTGTATGGAGAAAGAAGATTAGATAGTCTTTTCTATCCGAAACTTCACACAAGTGCTTCAGTACAAAAATAAATAAATACGTGTTTCAGGTTTTTTTGAAATTCCACCCCTAAGAGGGTGAAATGGGGTAACAAGGTGTGAAAAACAATTTTTTTCGGATTGCGCTGAAATTTGGCAGGCAGATAGTTATTACGAAGTTAGTTCCCTCTGAGAAAGTATTTTCCAAAATTCACCCCTGAAGGGGATGAAACGGGGGTTCAAAGTTTGTATGGAGAAACAAGATTAGATAGTATTTTCTATTCGAAACTTCATACAAGTGCTCCAGTAAAAAAATAAGTAAATACGTGTTTCAGGTTTTTTTTAAATTACACCCCTAAGATGGTGAAATGGGGTAACAAAGTGTGAAAATCAATATTGTTTCGGATTGCGCTGAAATTTGGCATGCAGATAATTATTACGAAGTTAGTTCCCTCTGAGAAAGTATTTTTTCAAAATTCACCCCTGAAGGGGATGAAACGGGGGTTCAAAGTTTGTATGGATATATAAGATTAGATAGTCTTTTATATTTGAAACTTAACACAAGTACTTAAGTAAGTAAATACGTGTTTCATGCTCTTTCGAAATTCCACCCCTAAAAGGGTAAAGAGGGGTAACAAAGTCTGAAATCAATAGTGTTTCGGATTGCGCTGAAATTTGGCATGCAGATAGTTATTTTGACATAGGAGAAAGAATTTTTCAAAATTCACTCTTCAAGGGGATGAAGCGGGGGTTCAAAGTTTGGATAGTCATTTTATTCGACATTTCACACAAGTACTTCTGTAAATAAATAAGAAAATACGAGTTTCAGACTTTTTCAAAATGCCACAGGTACACAATAAAAATCTATATTGTTTTGGATTGCGCTGAAATTTAGAATGCAGATAGTTATTATGACGTAGGTATCCGCTCAGAAAAGATTTTCTAAAAATTCCTCCCGGATACGGAACGGGGAATCATAGTTTGTATGGCGAAACAAGATGAGATAAAGTACGTGTTGTAGGATTTTTCGAAATGGGGTAGGCAACAAAGTCTGAAACTTTGGGTTTTTCGGGGTTTATAAATATGAATCCCGAATTGCCTTAGTCACGCGATAACATGAAAACGGGTGAACCGATTTGGCTCATTCTTTTTTTGATGTTTTTATTGATAGAATCGTTTTTACAAAAGAAACGTTTTAAGTAAATAAAAGAAGTTTTTAACGCGGGCGAAGCCGCGGGACACTTCTAGTTTAATTTATAATTCATTGTTTACATTTAACACTCCAATCGTAAATCGTTGCCGCAAACACAGTGGTAAGAAACCTTTTCGGTAAGGCAATTTAACACTCCAATCGCAAATTGTTACCGCAAACGCAGTGGTAAGAAACCTTTTCGGTAAGGCATAGGTATAGGTAGTTAGGTACCTAGATTATTATGATATATACCCGTTTGCACAAAACAAATGAATCGCCTAACATTCTCAAAATATCACAAAGAAAAGAACATCGGCAATATCGGCATTCGGCAGTCAACATCTCAAAATATATTTTGCAGTTACGCTTATGTTTACGTGTATTTTATGTGTTTAATTCCTTTATTTTGAAATATTTTCAAGAGACTTCCAAAAAGAAGTAGGTTCTCAATTCGTCTGTATGTTTTTTATTTTTCTTTTTTTTTTTGTGTGTATGTTACGCGATTACTCCGTCAATTGTGAACCGATCCGAATGAATCTTTTTGTAATCGGTTGGGTACGTTTCCGAGGTGGTACCATTGTAATTTCATCGAGATCTGATAAGTATCTCCAGAGATATGACGATAAACGTCTCAAACTTGCTACTGAAATTGACTCGCGGGGCATTGAAGTCGGTTGTTTTAGTTTTTAGGGTTCCGTACCCAAAGGGTAAAACGGGACCCTATTACTAAGACTCCCCTGTCCGTCTGTCTGTCTGTCTATCCGTCTGTCACCAGGCTGTATCTCATGAACCGTGATAGTTAGACAGTTGAAATTTTCACAGATGATGTATTTCTGCTGCCGCTATAACAACAAATACTAAAAACAGAATAAAGTTAAAAATAATAGAGGGTCCCCATACAAGAAAAGTGTTTTTTTCGGCATTTCACGCCATCTATCAACGCTTAGTTAGGTAAAAGTCCCATAGATGGTGATATATTGAAATGTCGATCCCTAACTCCTTTGTTAGATGTTAGATGGCGTTATAAGAAATAAAATGTTTATTAATTATTATTTTTTGCTGGCGAAAAATGATAGTGGTATTTTTTGCTCGATCTTATAAAATACTGTAGTGTGGTACGGAACCCTACTAGTGCGAGTCCGACTTGCACTTGGCCAGTTTATTAAACTATCTTAATTAGTGAAGCGAAAATTCTTTAAGCGCACTGCGGGTAAAATTTGACGGATATGACGCGTCACGGTCCGAAGGCAGCGGAAGTGACGTAAGCGTCACGTTATATTTTATATTTATTAACGCCCTCTATTGTAGAACGGCGTAACTACGAAGACGTATTTCGCTAAAGTTAAACAGATGAAATTATACAAAAAAATTATTAACTAGTGATGAGAATAAATTTCATGAACTTGGAAGTTTTAATTCTAACGCGTCGCTTTCTACGGTTATTCTACGAGCCTTCGTACCCTCTTTTTTACCGACTTCAAAAAAAGGAGGAGGTTTCTCAATTCGACCGTATATATATATATTTTTTAATGTTTGTTCGCGGATAACTTCGTCGTTGATGAACCGATTTTGATTATTATTTTTTTGTTCGAAAGGAGATATCCCAAGTGTGGTACCATGGTAATTTTATCGAGGTCTAGTCTAGGTAAGTATTTCCAGAGATATTGAGATAAACATCTCAAAATTGGTACTGAAAATGAATAGCGAGGCATTGAAGTCGGTTCTTTTTTAGTTTTTAAACGATATTATTTTAATTACAATCTATGACAATTCTTAAGTTTAGTACCAACGAGCAAAAGTCTAGATGAGCACACCTACATTATTATAAAAAACTAAATAATCGTATGAGGCCGTTGCAACGCAGGGGTATTACAACAGTTTCATATTAAAGTCATATAATAATTATAATGGTTTAATATCATAAAGCCCCGTATTCATTGTAAATATTTGTTGCGCAACAGTTGCTCAACACCAAAGTTTCTGAACATCAAAAATGTTTTCGCTCGCCGGGCGTCAACTCAGCAACACGGCGTGATCAACTCCACAACACAAGTGTTGCCCGCAATATGTTGAGAGCAACTCGGCAACATGTTTATGCAACCATGTTGCTAAACAAACGTTTACCATGAATACGAAGCGTAAAGGTAGATAATGTTAATCGAAACCAATTTATTTTACAGATTATGGGTAAAGCAATGTAGTAGATAAGAAACAAATACATTAATTCTGTACTAAAAGCTCAAGCAATCTCTAGATAATGAATCTGGTAAACTTAAAAAATAAAAAACTTTGTCACGTCTAGTGTAAATCTCGATTGTTGGCGAATACAACCTAACCTTTACAAAACGGAACGATGGCAAACAAAATACCTCAGTTAAAATTAGTATTAGGTACTTTTGTTGTTTTCATCAGAAATAGAGCGACTCGTCTATGACGACACTCATTTGAAATATGTACCGCATACTGAACTATTTATACGGAGATAAAATGTTTATATACAAATCGTGTTTGAATTTTAACGAGTATCTGTTTATTTAAATTTAATTGTATTGCTTCTGAATATACCTAGTTGGAATCCTTTTGATAAGGGTAGGGCTTATGCCAGACAGAAAAGACGTAAAACGTAGGACGAAGACGCGTCTCTGCTCCATCCTCTCTTTATGTTTTACATCGCGCTTCTCTACAATAAAAGTTTATCTAAAAGACACCACGTAACAGATTATATAACAAGGCGGTAATAGCCCAATGGATAGGGTGTCGGACTGGCAATCGAGAGGTCGTGAGTTCGAATCCCACCCCACCCATTGCACTATTGACGTGAACCCACTCCAGACACAAGCATATTTAGCGTAGTTGGAGGGGTTAACAAGAATACTAGTAATGTGCAATCCACAGACTCGCCGAGTGCCGAGCCGATTATCCGCCGAGTAGCGAGTAGTAAGGGTGGGTGCACGCAAATCGCTGAGTACCAAACGTACACGGCAGCTCAGCAGTTGGCGTATTTGCTTTCTCGAAAACAACTAGGTAATCGAACAAGGCCCACATGTGTATAGACATGTTCAATACTTGGCAAATACGACCCGGAGCACATGCCACTAGGCGATTCATTGGTATTCGGCGAGTCTTCGCATGTGTATTAGCGGCTTTACGTATGTCCTGCGCTTAACGTTACGACATACGTATTAGCATACACGTGTGCGGTACAACAGCATCAGAACAACACAGATATAGGTACTTAAAGTACGTAGTACTATTATTTATTCCGCGCATAAAGGTACATATTGTGTACAAACATGTCACACTAAAGTAGGTACTTAGGTACTTTTATTTATTCAGTGATATCAGTAACAATTAACACGGGTTGCATCTACACGAGCCGTTATTTTATGTCTTTGTATTGACAGCGTTGATGATTGTATATTTTTAACACACTTAGTTACTTGTGTGATATGTATTGTAAACTTTGTGTTGGTGGATTCTAAGGCAATAAGTGGACTTCATAAGGTCTACCTTTTTGACAAAACTGTTAAAGTAACTCTATAATGCGACATTACGCCGCGATGTGGATGTACTCGTACTATTCTAAATACACCACCTCAACGTAATATCTTCTAGCTAGAGGATGTTGTTAATATTTCTAAGGACATTTAAAACATTTCGATAAAGCTACGATGCATTTCCAAAATTAAGCCTCGGTCGAGCAAGATGCAGGCTTTACGAAGAATTATAATTTGGGACTCAAAACACAGGACAGGCAAGAATATTATGACAATAACAATGACGGAGAAAATAAACTATTTCACTATAATTTGTACCTATTGTTTGCTGAATATATTATTATAGTAGTATATTAAACGACTATTAAATAACAATAACCTTGTTTTACAATGTCATAAAATAACAATGGTTGACGACCCCTGCACTCTGGGTGCAGTAAACAGAAACATTAGCGATATCGTCAAGCGGCCGCTTACTTACACCGCTCTATAAATACCTTATCCCACTCAAATGTATGACAATTTTGTATAAATTAAGAGTCAAACATTTGTAGCTATGGGCCGTGTATAAATTACGTGAGGCATTTAGGGAGGGGAGGCGCTAGGGGAAGGTGTTGAGCCAATTCAATAAAAGTAATTGTTAAGTAAATTGTTTTTTAAATAAATCCAACAGAATTAAGCACGCACATATTAACTTACATTAATAATACACATTTTGAATAATCTCCTTTCGTGATATTAGGGAAGGGGGGGAGGGGTTCAAAATAAGTAAACAAACAGACGTCAGTGAATCTATGTGGAGTCATGCATACGCATACCTCGAGAGGCATGGACGACTAAAATTAGATAATGTGAATGGCACTATCTAGATGTATATTTACACATGGTCAATGTCATAAACAACTCAACGCAACATTTTTATTTTGACTCCTAGTGTTTGGTAGGTATGCAGTTTAGTGATTTTGTAGAAGCAGTATTTTGATACTTACCTAATACTGATTCAATTAATAGTGTTTATTGAGATAGATAGAAACACTTTATTATTTAACACCTTAAATTACAGAATCAAACATAAGTATTACAATTTAAAATAATAGGGCAACAATAGGCGATCTTATCGCTTAAAGCGATCTCTTTCAGACAACCTATGGATGGAGAGAAATGAAACAAGATATGGTGGTAAGTGGTGTTTTATAATTGAGAGAGAAAAAAATATATATAATAAATTACTAAAACAAATACACTAAAACAAAGTTAACGAAAGAAGAATAATAGTAGATTAGTAGCCTAGGGCTGTAAGTAGAGATGTGATGAACGGCTTTAAATTGACAACACGCTTCAACTTTGCGCTTTTTTTAAAAAGCCAGCTTTAAAAAAGCTTTACGCTTAACGGCTTTTTTATTTTAGTCGCATAATACCGATTGCGTTTCTTTTGAAATAATACTAACAAATCAAAAACGGGTCATTGTACTCATTGTCAGTCTGCCTCAACGAAATCAAACTGCATTTGTTTTAGTCGTATAATACTGCAAACTGTAACCGATCCCACCGATATTGAGTCTTATGTGCATAGCAATAAGGTTGTTATATCAATTTAATAAAGAATGTTTATAATGTGCCGTATAGCAGCTGTAGGAATAAGGTCATTTTATGGTCGAATATAGTAGTACGAAAAATGTCTTAAAGCGTAGACGGCTTCATTTTGGAAGCGCGCTTCGGCGCTTCTTTTGGATAACGTTTTAAAAAGCTATTTCCGATTAAAAGCGCCCACCGCTAGCTGTAAGGCATCAATTGCAGCCCGAGATATTTAGGCGCACGAGCGCAACGAGGGCGCCTATAGTTCGAGGGTGCAATTCATGCTTACACCCGAGCTAACTACTCTGCTTTACATCTCGATTGTGAGGTAAGTAGAAAAAAACCGGCATTACAAGTATAAAACATTTCATTAGTTAAAATGTATAGTGAAATGATTGTTACTTGCTGCTTCAGCTTCCATTTTCATTGAATCGGGAGTGCAGCTTATTTCTTCATCACTTGCAGAACTCATGTTTTTTTCCTAATTAGCACGTAATTATAAAAAAATCCCAAAAACAAACAATATTTAAAGTAAAAGTTATCTATTCCCGCCTTTTTTCATCTTTTTTTATTTATTTTTTCAAGAACGAAATTGATCTTCGCCGTTCGATATTTAAAATTGATGACTATTATACTCATACGAAGACAAGGCTGAATAGCGAAGCGACCTCTTTTGTCATTGGGCTGAATGCATGATGTCTATTGCCAGTATGATGGTTAGATGTACAGTGCCACAAGTATAACTTGGCGGTGGTGATTTTTGGAACTAATTCTTTTAATTGAAACTATGAGTTTGACGTTTGAGTGATCTGCTACATTAAATTAGTTCAATAATGCCAAAAGTAATTAAAAGTGGTTTAAGAGAAACTGTTATCAAAGTACAAAGTAAAAGCACAGTGGCGCACAGGCACGCCAAGTTATACTTGCCGGACTGTACGCGAACTTTTTGAAAGAGTGAAGTTTTTTTTTTAATTACTGCCCTAGGGCTTTTCTAGCTACATACATTATTACCCTAGAGCGCTAATTGGTTACCTACAAGCCCCATTTGGGGCTAATAAGGACCTACTTACCGAATATGAGAGATGTAAATATACATTATGGATTAGAATAATTCACGTAAGCATGAGTACATTTTATTTTAATTATTTAGTATTATATTAAAACATAACATCGTTTTTATACGTAAAGGTATGACTTCACATGCACATGCGCACATGATATTCACGTGATGCTGCATAAGTGATATTATCAGTAGGTTCTTAAGCATCGCATTAACATTACCGTGTCTAAAGTGTTTGCCATATCTCTGTAGATTGCTACAGGATCTTGCTTGATAAAAATCTCAAGGGCTGCGTGCTGCCGGTACACTGTATGTAATGCAATGGCGGCAGATTTTCTCCGGTGGTAAGGTACTTTTTTGGTAGCAAGTCAGACGTAATATCAACACAATATGCTCCTACCACCATTGGAAAAATAGGACTAAGTGAAGCTAGCGGGTGCGTACAGACTACGTAACATAACATGTTATAAAATTGTTATTTAATATGTTTCAGATAATGTAAACACGTAATGTTATAAAATATGATATAAAAACATGTTCTAATATCATGTTATATAACATTCCGTGTCCACATTATTTGAAACATGTTAAATAACAATTTTATAACATGTTATGTTACATAGTGTGTGTGTACGTACCCTAACTGATTTTTTTAGCGAGCGCCTTGTAAATGCGACATGAAAAAAATTAAGGCGATATAATGAAAGTTACACTTTAAAAACGCGAGACAGTTTGGCGATATGCTCTGATAACGTTTATCCAGCCCAGTCCAGATAAAGATACATTTACTTTACAGCCATTGTAGAATATCTTATCTTTGATAATGCACATGTCAAACGATAAACATTTTTGGAAGTGTCCAAATATTTTAAATCAGTTTATTTAGGGCGGGTCGTTGACTCTAGATTGTTTAATCTTGTTTGAAGGCCAAAGAAATGTAGACTGCATTCTATATTATCACTATAATAATGAATAACGCTGATTATGAGTGAGAGACTTTTTATACAGTAGAACTAGCAGCCCGCCCCGGCTTCGCACGGGTGAAATTTATACATAATATTGGACGGCCCGTTGGAGTAAAGGATAGTTGACCTTGACTTTTAACCCGACGGTTGCTGTTTATAATCCTAGCCATATTGATTTTCTCAAGTTTTATGTGCATTCATGAATCATGAGTGTTTACAGGTAGTGCGATCATTAAATCAACGTTCTGCCTCACTTGCTACCAAAAAGTAGCTTACCACCATCAGTGAATAAGTCTGCCGCCATAACCTTACGGTGTTCCGGCAACACAGCTCTCGGGAGTCATTACATTCTAGACCTAGCCTGTTCACCATGCGAAGATGCGAAAGTCAATTTGTATATTTGTTTGTTTGGGACTCCTTCACGGTCAAACGGCTGGACCGATTTAGCTGAAATTTTGCACAGGAATAGGCAGTACTTCTTCATGGATCAGGCCATAGGATACTTTTTATTACGCGGGCGAAACCGCGGGGCACAGCTTATCAGTGGATCAAACTGTATTGACATAAAATTGATTTATATCGGTTGTAATCGACAGAAATAGCGAAGCTAATAATGTTTACGCAGAAACTATTGTCTAAACTGTGGTTTTGCTGCAACTATTTTGATGCGCATAATTTTAAATCTCTGATATCTTCTAAACTTTTCATTTAAATTATATACTGCAAAGAAAAAAATATATATATAATTTTAATGTATAATATGTGACCATTAACAAATTAATTACCTAATTAACGTAATCATTCGGATAAGGATTAATACTGTACAGTAGAAAGTTGCCTTGGAAGTTATGTAATATTTTTTATTAAAAAATTAAAGATTAAAATGACTACCGTAAATCAAGAGTTAGACATATATCGCCGTGAACTTTTTTGTAGACCTTTTTAAGTTGTACAATACTGTAGTACATTATTTTGATCTATCTCGTAGGGTTCAGCCAGCGTTTGCAATGTAAGCGCAAAAAAAGTGTTTATTTACGTCATCACATTAAAAACCTCTAAAATTGTCAGTGTTTCTCTACTATATTATGCATGTTTTAAACATATAAACCTTCCTCTTGAATCACTCTATCTATTAAAGTACACCGCTTTAAAATCCGTTGCGTACTTTTAAAGATTTAAGCATACATAGGGACGGACAGACAGCGACAGCGACTTTGTTTTATACAGCTTATGCAGTTTAGCAATCATATTAATATAATATTGTGTTTCTTTGAAGTGTCTCACACTTTATATTTTTGTAAATTGTTAAACACAATCCAAAATTTCATCGTACCGACGGGACTCGAACCCGCACCCCCCGGATTACACGTCCAGGTGTTCTGCCAATTAAGCCACGGTTCGATACATCGATACGACGAAATTAGTGGATTGCATTTTGTTAACCCAATTATGCATTGGTGGCGCTATCTATGACTTATTATTACGTAAGTTAATCATTCGGAAGAGATCGTTACAGTTTTCAAATCCGACGAGAGATGTTGCACTGCGTAAATCAAATATTATGTTTCTTTGAAGTGTCTCACACTTTATATTTTTGTAAATTGTTAAACGTGTGTCTTACGTAATAAGTAGTCATAGATAGCGCCACCAATGCATAATTGGTGGCGCTATCCACTAATTCAATCCACTAATTTCGTCGTATCGATGTATCGAACCGTGGCTTAATTGGCAGAGCACCTGGACGTGTAATCCGGGGGATGCGGGTTCGAGTCCCGTCGGTACGATGAAGTTTTGGATTGTGTTTAACAATTTACAAAAATATTAATATAATGTTTAATAATCTTAATGTATTTATACTAAATTGTGCTAGCTAAATAATTGTCATCATAATTCTTATGAAATAAATGAAATGAAATACTATGTAGTGAAGTAACAGCTACCATAAACAACATTTTCTAGGGGGGACAGGATAAGCCAAACGCTTGCTCAAGTGATGACGTCTGCCTTTCCAACTTCCTATCCTAAACATTTTTTTTTTATTTAATATATTTTTATAGTTAAATTTTGTATGTGCTAAACTATTTTATATAAGTAGGCAAATGTTAAAATAGACTTAAATAAATAGACAATTACCAACTTACATTGTGGAAAACTACAAAGTTAAATAATTCAACGCATGATTAAGTTGTATCAGTGTTTATTAATTTGTATTTCAAGGTCTTTTACGTGTATTTATGGATCTTTATTTAGAACAGTATTACGATACTCTTATTGAACTTGAAGATAGATACATAACTTGTTTAAGAGTATGTATTTGTAATATATCTTTGGTAGATAGAACGATGACCATCGGCAAATACTTAGACTATGCAGCAGAAAAGTGTTTAGTCTTTTATCTAACTAAAAAAACTAATTTTGTAAGACAACCCCACTAATAACTTAAGAGCGAACGTGGGGTGCACTTTTCCATACAAATGTATTCCCCCGTTTCCTACCTGGAAAATGCTTTTAGACTAAAATTTGTTTCTACATAAAATCAAGGTCTGATAGCTACATTAGATAGCTATCACCTGATAGCTATCATTTCCATTTTTTGACCAAATAATTGCAAATTCAATTACCTGAAAATTAGCCCCAGGATCTACGCAGAACAGTTCTGAGGCTTCTCCAAATTGTCAAATTATTATTTATAGTTAGAAATGATATGTTTGTATGTAAATGTGTATAATTTTTTGCAATGAATTTATTTTACTTTACTTACATTATTTTAAGTAAAATAAATAAAGCGTTCAGTTAATTACAATTAAATGTATTAACACACAATTAAATGAATTACCTTCGTGTACCAACACCTAGATATTCTTACTTAGAAAAGGTTCTATGTAAACTCATTAACTAACCTAATAATGACTTGACTTTACATTAACATAATGTTATAGGCCATGAAGTATAAGACAAAAGGTAGACAGTAGGGTTGTCACATATCTGCTTCAAAATGTAAAAGTTTCACCACCGCAACCTTTATTTTATAAAGTTATTATACCAAGAGCATAAAGAGCATATTATTTCTAAATACGTCCCTATTGTCACTACAATCTAGCCTTTTCAGCTCATAAGCAATTTTATTTTTAGCATAAACTTTATACGTGTGTCCACTTTTTTAATTTTTATTGTCTAATAAAGGTGTCTAATAAATATGTTACACGTTCATTCATACGTAACGTATAGCACTTTCCGCACTTTGTCACAAATTTTTTTTTAATACATTAGTTCAAACAGGTTTTTCCGCTAATTCTTCTTACTATATTTGTATGATCAAGGAGCTGGATTTCCTCGACATTAACTAATACTTAAATTTCTTGCCTGGTTTTGTTGCAATTGCAAATTCGTCCAATCGTCCATCTACCTCCAAGTTTTACCAACAAACATTAAGAAATTCCAACTAGCCATGTGAGACTTAACGCTTTTCTTACGAGTATCTATTAATCCGTTTTTCAGGCCCGGGTTGGCCTTTGAGTGTTAGGGAGGCCACATACATCCTGATTCCGTTTCGAAAAACTGTTTCAGAATACCGATTCAAGATTTCGAATGTAGTCCATCCAAATTTATGGACCGGACCTATCACATATGTACAGAAGTTTTTCGTTACAGTAAACGTATAGTAATGTGTGTGTTAATTTTCAAATTGCATAATTCTAGGTCAGGGGGAAGAACCCTATTATATCCTTTATTCTGTGCCCATAGGTTATGATGCCCTCGTGAAATCTCAATCTTCAGTTGTGAGACACCCGGACCGATATAATACCTATATGATCGTACAAAAGGTAAAAACCGACTTCACATGCCGCGATAGTCAAAGTACTGGCTAGTTATAATCATGTCATCAAGGTATACAAATTTGCTTATATTGTTCATCTCTATATCTCCGGAGATAATTGTCAGATCTCGATAAAATGGGACCAAACGGGAGGCATAATCTCTCAAACAAAAATTATTTTTTCAAATCTGTTAAGATTTGACAGAGTTCTGAGGTAAATTGTTAAACACAATCCAAAATTAAATCGTACCGACGGGACTTGAACCCGCAACCTCCGGAATAACATGTTCCGGTGCTTTGCCAATTAAGCCACGGTGCGAAGTATCGTTACGACGAAATTAGTGGATTGCATTTGTTAACCCAATTATGCATTGGTGGCGCCATCTATGACTACTTATTACGTAAGTTAATCATTCGGAAGAAATCATTACAGTGGCGCCACCAATGCATAATTGGGTTAACAAATGCAATCCACTAATTTCGTCGTAACGATACTTCGCACCGTGGCTTAATTGGCAAAGCACCGGAACATGTTATTCCGGAGGTTGCGGGTTCAAGTCCCGTCGGTACGATGAAATTTTGGATTGTGTTTAACAATTTACAAAAATATAAAGTGTGAAACACTTCAAAGAAACATAATAGTTCTGAGGTAACAATAATAAAAAAAGAACACAGTCGAATTGAAGAACTCCTCCTTTTTTGTGAAGTCGGTTAAAAATATAGAAACCGAGACCGTAGTTAAGGATAACCCTGCGTGAGTCACAGTACCACTTAGCGAACAATTTAGACAAGTCACAGAATACTTAATAGTACTGACACGTGTATAATACAGCTATTAATAGATAAATTGCTTTATTTACCCGTGTGTATATACCGGGCCACAGATTATACAATAGTTATTACGTAAACTGGGCGCCCAAAGCCCGTCACGTCACACACGTCGCTATAATAGATATATATATATTTCTATTACGTTACCAAAATAAGTGAACAAGACAGATATTAATATGTATATATATTATGGTACTAGCTGTGCCCCGCGGCTTCGCTCGCGTTAAAAAGTACTCTATAGCCTAATTCATTATAATTTATTATATTATGCTATCCCTATGCAAAATTTCTGCTAAATCGGTCCAGCCGTTTGACTGTGACGAAGTCCCAAACAAACAAACAAATATACAAACTGACTTTCGCATTTATAATATCAGAGCTAAAGCTAACTAATAATATAGAACTATCAACACCGATTTAATAAATGCGAAAGTAAGTTTGTACAGATATTTATTTGTTTTATTTGATTGTTTGGATTTCTGACGGTCAAACGGTACGGTTGGACCGATTTAGCTGAATTTTTGCACAGGGAATTATGAATAAGGCCCTAGGATACTTATAAACGCGGGCGAAGCTGCGGGACACAGCTAGTAACGTATGTTGGGCAATTTTGCACCGGAAAAGATCAGGACCGGATATCTCAGCAATGCTCAAAGTCCTTAGCATTAGATTGACCCTTTCAACCTTGAGAGCCTCAAATAAACGGGTAACATCATAACAACCAAATCTACACTACCAAACTTTAAATACGGTGAACAAATTGGCCTTCAAAAGGGATTGGCCCTACCGATAGATTAAATCATAGTAACTATGGAACCCTTACCATAGACATCTACTACGCAGTACGCACCTCTATATAAAACTGATACTGTGGCAGCGTCGTAAAAAGGTACTCAATTCGACTGTTTTTAGGGTTCCGTAGCCGAATGGCAAAACACGGAACCCTTATAGATTCGTCATGTCTGTCTGTCTGTCCGTCCGTATGTCACAGCCATTTTATTCCGAAACTGTTAGGACTACAGAATTGAAATTTGGTAGGTAGATGTATTCTGTGAACCGCTTTCCGATTTTTATACAAAAATAAAAAATATAAAAGTTTAAGGGGGGCATCCCATACCTGGAACAGAAACAAAAAAAACATTTTTTCTTCAAACCTATACGTGCGACGTGTCTATGGAAAGGTCTTTTAAAATGACATTGAGGTTCCTAAAATCATTTTTTCTCAATGTCAATCATTTGAAAGATAGGCGCGTCTAAAGTGGTAAAATGTGTGTCCCCCCCTCTAACTTTTAAAGTATGGGAGTGAAAAATCTAAAAAAAATATATGCTGTAGATCTCAAAAACTAACATTTTGTAGTTGCGAAAAATCATAGTTATGGAATACTTAACTGTGTTACGGAACCCTACGAGTGCGAGTCCGACTTGCACTTGGCCAGTTTATTTTTTTATGTTTGTTACCTCAGAACTCCGTCAAATCTTAACCGATTTGAAAAATTCTTATCTTGTTTGAAAGATTTTGCCTTCCGTTTGGTCCCATTCAAATTTTATCATGATCTGATCTCCGGAGATATGGAGATAAACAATATAAATAAATTTGATACCTTGATGACATGATTATGACTAGTGAATATATTCACTATCGCGGCATTTGAGGTCGGTTTTTTTAAGTTCTGTAAACGATTTTAAATTATTTTGTACATGCATCATTTATACATGTTTAGTCCAGAGGTATGGAAATAAATACCTCAAACTTGGTACTGAATATTACTAGCGTGGCATTTGAAGTCTGTTCTTTTAGTTTATTACATACATACATACATAAGATCACGCCTTTTTCCCGTTGGGGTAGGCAGAGACTACTTCTTTCCACATGCTACGATCCTGACATACCACATTCGCTTTTTAAAATTCCGTACCCAAAGGGTAAAACGGGACTCTATTACTAAGACTCCGCTGTCCGTCTGTCTGTCTGTCTGTCTGTCTGTCTGTCTGTCCGTCTGTCACCAGGCTATAGCTCATTAACCGTGACAGTTAGACAGTTGAAATTTTCACAGATGGTGTATTTCTGTTGCCGCTAGAACAACAAATACTAAAAACAAAATAAAGTTAAGAATGGGGGTCCCCATACAAAAAACGTGTTTTTAAACGCCATCTATCTAATTAGTTTCAGAAAAATGACATAGATGGCGCTAGTAAACGAGCCACGTCTTTCTAGATCGCGACCAAACCAAATATTCTAGGAAATATCAATTAATCAAATATATGATGTTAAAACTCTGTTATGTTTCGTATTGTACGGAACCCTCCCTAAGTGTGCGATAAGAGACGCGATGCTGACTCGCACTTGGCCAGTTTTATTCCACTTTCATGAGCGCCTTCATACGTGCTCGCCGGTTATAGGTACTTTTGACATCATTTATTTTCATATTCATGAATATATAAATAATACTTCAATTCAAAATTTTAAACCACCCCCGAATATTCGTATATAATCTGGTCATTAATACCACTCCAATGAGCCCGATCACAACATCTCTGCTGAAAGTTGGAGATGAGTAGCGTATTCTGCTATTGCAGATGTCCCAGCATCAAGTCAATGCTACCATGTTCTTACTATATCATTAAAGTGAGAGGATACTACGTTTCGAATAGAACAGACCCATGGAGGTATGTAGTACGTTCATATCGATCAGACCAATTAAAGTTGATCTCACAGTGTCATAAACTACAAAAAAAGTTCATAGTTCAGAATAATTCAATTAATTTTAATTTTAAGCAATCGTCAAATTACCAAGCCTTGAGAGTGAGGTATGTATTTTATGTTACAATAAAATAATTTTCTTTATCGAACCACAGAATAAATTATAGTACAAGATCGAACATAGTTTTCGAAAATACGCTATAAACGCTATTAGGTTAAAAAAACATATTTATTTAGGTATCTTTGGAAAGAAGATAAACGACAACAACTTACGTAAATTCCAAAATACGAGTATGTTTTACTATTTGGTATAATCTAATGGAAATACCAGAATTTGTTTATTAAAAGTCAATAAGTAACCGATGGGAATTTTACCTTTTTACAGTTTTAATTTACTAAATAATAGTACTTAACAAATTAAGCGATGAATGCTCTAATATTTATATAACTTATATTTAAACCAATATTGGTATAATAAGGTCTTGAGTTCGATCCCCCCCATTGCACTATACTCCAGACACGAGCATATTCAGCTTATTTGGAGGGGTTAGCAAGAATATTAGGAATGTGCAACCCACATTGATAGTAAGTTTTATGTAAAAAACTGGCCAAGTGCAAGTCGGACTCGCACTCGTAGGGTTCCGTAACACAGTAGAGTATTATATAACTATAATTTTTCGCAACTACAAAATTAACTTTGTTTTTCATAGTGTTTGTATGAAAAACAAAGTTATACTTGCGGTCGCTATATCTCAACAACTGCTAACTGTATCTCGTTCAAACCAATTTTCGTTGAAAGTTTTTATTGAGATCTACAGAATATATTTTTTCTAGATTTTTCACTCCCTTACTTTAGAAGTTAGAGGAGGGGGGGGGGGGGGGGGGGACACACACATTTAACCACTTTAGACGCGCCTATATTTTAAATGATTGACTTTGAGAAAAAATGATTTTAGGAACCTCAATGTCATTTCTAAAGACCTATCCATAGACACCCAACACGTATAGGTTTAATGAAAAAAAATTTGTTTGATCAATTTCCATGTATGGGATGCCCCCCCCTTATACTTATATTTTTTATTTTTGTACAAAAATCGGAAAGCGGTTTACTTACAGAATACATTTACCTACCAAGTTTCAATTCTGTAGTCTTAATAGTTTCGGAATAAAATGGCTGTGACATACGGACGGACAGACAGACAGACAGACATGGCGAATCTATAAGGGTTCCGATTTTTGCCATTCGGCTACGGAACCCTAAAAAGAAAAAAAATAACGATGAATTGAAATTAAAACCAACATTGTACCCATGTATTTGTGATCGAAGGGCTTCGATCGACTTTTTAGGGTTCCGTAGTCCTGACAAGAGACACTTATAGTTTCGTCATGTCCGTCTGTCTGTCTGTCTGTCCGAGGTTTTGCTGAGAGACCGTTAATACTATAAAGCTGTAATTTTGTGGGGATATGTATATAAATTACGCCGACAAAGTGCTCAAATAAAATTGTGAAAAATATTTTTTTTAGGGTAGCTTTTTAGTTTACTATATGAGAAGTGGGGATGAATTTTTTTTACATCGTCTACCCCTTCGTGTGGGGTATCGTTGAATAGGTCTTTTAAAATGACTTAAGGGTTGCTAATACCATTTTTCGATTGAATGCTCCATTTACGAAATATTAAACTTTAAAGTGCAAATTTTTGTTCCAGTAGGGCGTCCCCCCTCTAAAAACTAAACTGCTGGCTTCAAAAATCTGGAAAAATTCGTGATAATAGCGCATTTCATGAACTTTAAAGGAAAACTATAGCGGTTAAGATAACTTTATTAGTTTAGCAGTAATAGTCGTTGAACTTGGGTGTTGGATAATTTTGTACCAAATACAAAATCCTTAGAATAAATCCTTTAAAGTGACAAAGACGGAGTACCTAGTTGCTTGTTTATAACAGGTAAAGACTTGCATTGAACAATAGGCTACTACGGAACCCTACACTGCGCGTGGCCCGACACGCACTTGCCCGATTATTTTTTACTGTAATTTACGGTAGCTGTTTTCATTGCCAAATGACAGCAATAGTACTTAACAATGTATCACAATAACACATTCTTGATTTATTCGTATGGGCAAGTTATAATCATATTATGACACTCAGTATATTTTTTATAGTATCAATAGCAGGTATTTTAATATTTAACGTTATGATCAACTCAACTGGTATATTTTAATACTATGTCTTCAATTTAAATTCTAAATGCAGGACAACCACGAGACATAATAAATAATGTTGGCGCATGGGGCATGGCTAACTTGGCGACTAGAGACTACCTAGCCATATTTGTTCACAGATGGTGTATTTCTGTTGCCGCTAGAACAACAAATACTAAAAACTAAATAAAGTTAAGAATTAAAGGGGGTCCCCATACAAAAAACGTGTTTTTAAACGCCATCTATCTAATTAGTTTCAGAAAAATGACATAGATGGCGCTAGTAAACGAGCCACGTCTTTCTAGATCGCGACCAAACCAAATATTCTTGGAAATATCAATTAATCAAATATATGATGTTAAAACTCTGTTATGTTTCGTATTGTACGGAACCCTCCCTAAGTGTGCGATAAGAGACGCGATGCTGACTCGCACTTGGCCAGTTTTATTCCACTTTCATGAGCGCCTTCATACGTGCTCGCCGGTTATAGGTACTTTTGACATCATTTATTTTCATATTCATGAATATATAAATAATACTTCAATTCAAAATTTTTTTTACTGTAATTTACGGTAGCTGTTTTCATTGCCAAATGACAGCAATAGTACTTAACAATGTATCACAATAACACATTCTTGATTTATTCGTATGGGCAAGTTATAATCATATTATGACACTCAGTATATTTTTTATAGTATCAATAGCAGGTATTTTAATATTTAACGTTATGATCAACTCAACTGGTATATTTTAATACTATGTCTTCAATTTAAATTCCAAATGCAGGACAACCACGAGACATAATAAATAATGTTGGCGCATGGGGCATGGCTAACTTGGCGACTAGAGACTACCTAGCCATATTTGTTTCGGCGATACAACATTGAGGCCATACGAATTATCAATTTATACAATACGCCACTTTAATATTAGGCTATTTTACGCCTTTGTCATAATAAAGGATATGACAACATTAGTATTAATCAAATACATTGAATACGGCTTCATTGTGATACAGTCCTTGCGCGTTAAGAGTGTTGACAATTTTGGTTGCTATGGTCAGAGAATGATTGCTCACCTACTCCTTACAATATAGGTTACATTAATACATTACATTATTAATAATTAAATTAATATTAATATTTTTTTTATTCAACTTTAAAATATAGCTATGGCAGCCCCGTATTAGCTTACAAAGTAAAAATGTGTTACGACGAACGCTCTTCAACCACCCACTGTACCACTCCCCACACATAGATAGAGCATTCTAGCCGCGTCTGACGATGGATAGAATAGATAGAATGCTCTGAAATATGCCCACATCAAGGTGGTTGATTTCAAATTTCTCGAAAATATAGTTTCTTACGTTTTGGGTACATGAGCATTCCATCAAGAAATGAAAGATATCATCAACTTTGCCGCATAGATTGCAATCCGGACTGCTCAGCTTTCTCATAAGATGTTTGAATTTGTTTAAAGGTACATGTCCGGATCGCAACCTGTGGGCGATAACAATACATTTTCGATGAAGTATAATATTTGTCCACCATGGAATACGAGGAGGCTCACACTGTATGGTACGATACCATATGCCTTGCTGAGATATGCCATATCTAAATACTCCTTCCAAGCCGAAGTAATCGTCCACTTGTGCTTAATGAAGACTTCGGAATATTCCGGTTTTAAAAAGACTTCTGTACCATTTAATATGGCATCTCTAGCTAGTTTGTCAGCCTCCTCGTTACCATACAACCCTACATGTGAAGGCACCCATTGAATTTTTAAAGAAACTTTCCTAGAGAGCAGCACAAGTATTTTCGATAAAATCGTGTATGCTATTGCTGAACCTTTGTTTCCAAAGGTGCAGCTAGTTATGTGTTTTAGCGCACTTTTGCTATCTGACAATAATAATAATAATTCCTTTATTTGCTCCATAATTATAAAAACTTTATCTAATACACAGGCCATAAACAAACTTATTTTTTTATATAAAATGAATATGGTTTCTTTACAATAATAAAAGTTGAAATGCTTTTTTTAATAAGCTTGAAACTTGGCTCAAACAGGTCGAAAGTAATGAGTAATTAGTGTAGGTAGGTTCATAGCTGCGGCCTAACTCCTAACTAGTTTTCCCTGTATTTAGGACTTATTAAAACCCTTCCAGTAGCCGAATAATTTTATTTTATGATTAATTATTATCTTCGTCAGTACCTCGTAGTTCAACTTATTATTATGTGATGTCGTTACTGTGCATGCGCATGACTACAGAGTACTGACTGACTGTCACTGTCACAGTTTTACAATGTAAAACTGTGCTACTGTGCATGTTACTATGCGTAGTAAAGAAGACATCACATTATATAATACACCTAATAAATGGAACGACGAGGTGCGACGAAAATAATAAGTTATTATAGTAGGGACAACTTACTAGATCACATTTGACATCTGTCAGTCTCAGCTTCATAGTAAGGTGACTTGCTTAAAAACATCGATTCAATTGAGGAATCGATACGCATCAACACATACAAGAATGATGTTAGTTTGATGTTATTCGAAATAACCAATTTTCCGGCAGCTCTAAATGAGAAATACAATTAGTATTGACATTATTCAGTGTTATTTACTTGTTTGTTTTACGTTAATATGAAATTGATAAGACACGTTAATACAAATTATACAAATCGGAAATTGTACATATTTAAACGATTTTATATGTATTTATGGATTAGAATGTAGCTCCATAGAAAATGGCCCAATAAAATAAAAAAAACATACCCAAATTTACCTATGGATCTAACGTTTAGTAGTTTATCGTTAGTTTTTTAACACAAATTATTATTGATTTTAGTTTCTATTCAATTATTTTTGTATTTTTTAGTCAAAGAACAATATTATGTGTTAATTACAATCACAGTGTAGTTATTTTTATCGTTAAACATCCTTCACAAGTAGTCATTGCATTGGATTCAACCTATCGACTGATCAATCGTTTGATTTTTTGGGTAGCATCCCTAGTGTTTATAAAGAAAAAGTGTTCACTGACGTAACCTTGTACTGACGTTTAGTTTTTAAGAATAAGAATTGTTTTTTATGTTTAAAATGAATTATTAGTTAAAGTAAATCGTAAAAACGCTTTCTTTTGTAATTATTAGAATAAATATGTATTTGTAACTGAAAAATGTTAATTAATAATGCAGTTCTGACTTCGAAATAATTAATAATTTTATGTGCCCTTCATTACAAGGTTACCTTGTTGAAATTTGATGAAGTGTCAAATGTGATCTATTAAATTGACTCTACTATAATTATGTATTTGTTCGTAGTGAGAAATCTAATAGACACAGTATAGTATAGGATGCCAAATAGGGAGGCTACTATATGAAGCTGTTGCTATTATGATAGAATTAGAGCCGATAAGGAACGCACCGTGGAATATGTAGAGAGTGGTTCACTAATAAAGTTGGACTGATAGTTTGTCATGTAGAAAATATTCCATGCCGTATAGAGAAACTTGTTGAGATATTTTTTGGGTTAAGCGGTTGTTTGAATGTATTTCATTTCGAGAGTAGACATATACCCAGGTATTAGCTGTTATTTATTCTGTGTACGTAATATAATAGTATTATATATTCAGTTGCCACTAAATAAGTGGTCAAACGCTTGACTATAATGAAATTTAAAATAATAGGAAGGTACTTATATCCATCCCTGCTAATACAAATTACAAAAACGTTTGTAATCATCGATGTATATGTACGACAGTAGGTACCTACTACGTACATGTGCCTCGATTTTAAATCTGTCACTCTGTTTGTTACCTAATTACGTCTAAACGGACGATCCGAACTTACTGAAATTTAACAAGGAGATACTTTATAGCATGAGGATGAACATAGGCTCTTAAATTCTTGGTGTACGTGAACGAAGTCGCGGGTCACAGTATTCAATAAATTCATAAGCGATAAATATGGAGGCAACTACATAGAATTTTTTGTCGATTCAGTTTTTGAAAATTTTCCAAAATGGGTCGCAAAGAAAATATCTTATTTGAGCTATTTCGGTAAATGTTCAAAAATGTCACTAAACTTTTTGTTAAGTACTAAAATTTTTTTAAAATTTTTACGTCGCACCTTTTTCCGAACATATTTTATATCCGAATAACTTCCAAAGATCGGGGGTGTCTTTTTGTTTCAATGATTTGTTTTAAAGTGCGTGGAGAACTATTATTCAGTTTTTATAAGTAATGCAAAGACATACTCACGAGGTCTACAGCTCATAGAGCCACTAGCAAGTAGTACCGGAAGCACACAGAAGTCATTCTCAGCATACATTTTAATTTAAACCTTATTTATTTTGTGCCGCCTGTCCAGCGTGGCGATTAAGGCATATCCCTCCCAATGAGCCGAAGATCGGGCTCAGTGGCGTATCTTGGGAGAGGCCTACGTCCAGCAGTGGACTGACACAGGCTGATGATGATGATGATGATGATGATGAGCGGGGCAGAACCCAAACTACCAGTGGTTTGGGCAGCAGAGAGAGGAACCTGACGTGGGTGCAGTCTTCGGGGGTAGACGGGAATAAACCTTGCTTCTCTAATAAAAACTAATATTTATCTACGATTGGTTAACTGTATCCATCACATAGTAACAAGATTGTGACCAAACCAGTTACCTATAGTTTTTCTTATCAGGCCTGGCCTTCAACACTGCAGAATTTTAAAAGTTAAATATTATTATTAGGCCCAATACGATAACGTAACATTTATCAGCTCGCAATTTATAATATTATCATACTTAGGTACCCATTACGGCTTATATTTTAGTACAATTATCATCATCATCATTATCAGCGGTATCAGTCCACTGCTGGACGTAGGCCTCCCCCAAGACACGCCACTGAGCCCGGTCTTCGACTCTTTGTTTCCAGTCACTGTCCACCGCTTTGCAAAGATCCACCACCTAGTTACAGGGCGTCCTACACTACGTTTGTCGATTCGCGGTCTCCACTCGCTTATTATTTAATCGTCGTTATTATCGTATTTAGTACAATATCTCCAATAAAATCAGGTAAAACCTTAGATAAACCTAAGCAAAAACTGGATTAGTAGATAGCCGCCTTTAAGTAACAATAAATATTTTATTTAGTAACAATACATATTTTATCAAATAATTAAATAGGTCTGTACCCATTTAACTTTTATTTTGCATTCTTTTTTCATTCAAATATTCATTAATTAATATATCTATTACTCAAAAGAAATTACAAATATGATTTCCAATAGTCTAAAATGTAAATGTGAAAAAGATATTAAATACCTACGTAATTAAATAGTCATTGAACTGGTGTGATTTTCCGCAAAGTAACAGAAGTTGCATGTTATAATATAAATTAAAAAAAATGTGGTGTGGTTTTATAAAACCAAAATGCAAGTGTCAACTTTTTGTTTATGTGTAGCTATGGTAGCTAGTTACTATGACAGCAGTTGACATGACTCATTAGCATGTATACAAATATGGCTGCGGAAGCGTCCGCCAATCACAGTTATCTGACCTAAATGTTATACATCATATCCACCAATCAGCACCGGCTGCAATGGGACATGCATGTCGGGCGTCGGCGAAAAATTTGAGGATAAAACATACTATGGGTAGATGTAAAGCGAGAATTTCTCACACAATACCTACTACTTGCTTGTGTTTTTCTTCAAATCTGAGTTATATAGCTTTCTTCACTGTTAATAAAATGTTCAAATGGCGTAAAGAATAGAATCAATTTGATTTTACGACATCAGTTTTACGATCATCTTGCTAGAGGTAGGCCGGTATATATTTATCTTGGCGTGTGCGCCTGCGCAGATTGAACTCGTTGGACGTAGCGCCATTAATTCGATAAGATTATAACTCGAGACATCTTTGTATACAATATACATATAATAATATGAATTTACCATGTTTTGGTGGTTAATTTAGACATGTGTCTACATAAATATTTCAATATAACAGGCCAAACGACTAAATATGTTTATAATATTCCATTTATAATCTCTAGCTGACCTTATAAACACGCAAAGGTTTCATACTTCATTCATACTAATGAATATTTATTAGTCGCGACAAATGAAATGAATTTGGTTACAGAAATAGAAAATAATGTAAATTTTGTACGAAAATTATTGATATTGTAGATACTAAATGATACGTTGGTGGCGTGCAGATAAATTTTTAACCGACTTCACAAGAAAGGTGGCAAGAAAGGTTCTCAATAAGACTGTATTTTTTTTTGTTTGTTACCTCAAAACTCCGTCAAATCTTAACCGATTAAAAAAAATATTTTTTTTGTTTGAGAGATTGTGCCTCCCGTTTAGTCCCATTCAAATTTTATCGAAATCTGACAATTATCTCCGTAGATATAGAGATAAACAATATAAGCAAATTTGTATACTTCAATGTCATGTCATCAATGACATAATTATAACTAGGCAGTACTTTGACTATCGCGGCATATGAAGTCAGTTATTTTGTTTTTTACGATCATAAATTACTATCATTAGCGCAATTTTAGTCCACTGCCGGACATAGGCCTTGCTTATGGCACGCCATTGAGCTCGTTCTTCAGCTCTTCATTTCCAACCGCTGCCAGCCAGCTTGCGTACATCATGGTTCCATATAGCTGGACGGTGTTCCACGCTACGTTTGTCGAGTCATGATGACTCATGATCTTCTACACTTTAAAATACATCTACCTGAACGGCTATCAGTTTTAGGACAGATGTGCCAGCCCACTGCCACTTCAAATTGCTAATCCTTAGGACCTATGTCGATATCGATATCTGAGACGGATGAATTCATTTTAATTATTTATACTTTTATACCTTCAAGCGTTCGATCTTTATTCTAAGCGTTTTAAAATTTAATCAATACGTATATAACAATGGGTACTTAATGATAATAACAACCAATCGCAAACTCCATGCATATTCGATTAAAATCTGTATTAGATCAGCAACGCGTAATCTTTCAGCGAAAATAAGCCTTCAGCTTTTCCCCAGTAAAAGCTTATGTTGAAATATACTTAAAATAAACCACAATATGTCAGTTTTATATATTCTCTCGCAATGTCCACAGATTAAGTGACAGTTTGTATAGGTCATGTCCAGAAATATCGGCTGTATATCAGCAAAGGTCATTATACGCTTTATCACCGCGTTCGGTTTGTGTTACTTTATTTATTTCATTACTAGCTGTACCCGCGACTTCGTCCGCGTGGAATAGTGTCTTTCGGTAGCATTTTTAAATATTTAGGCTAATTATTTTACAAATAAGACACATGCGTATCCCACCTACACCGCACCGTACCACGCCGCGCAAATCCCCTTCCCCTCTCCCTCCCCCTCACCCTTCCCCTCTCCCTCCCCCTCACCCTTCCCCTCTCTTCCCTCCACCCCTTTCTCCTCACTTCCCTCTCCCCTTCCCCCCCACTTCCCCTCCCCGCCCTTCTCTCTCCCCCCTCCCCTCTCTCTTCCCCCCACTTCCCCGCCCCTACACCCTCCCTCCCCTCCCCTTCTCCCTCCCCCTTCCCCCTCACAAACTTCTAATGACGTATTAATTTATATCGAATCAACAGCCTAAACAATAAGTTTCAAGCTTCTAGCTTTAAAAATGACGATACTTCCATACAACTTTTCAAACCCCCTTCCAATCCTCTTTTCGCATTAAAAAGTAGCATATGTCCGTTCTCAGGCTCTAGACTATCTGTGTGTATATATATATATATAGTTAGGGTAATATCAGTACTGAAATAATGAACATAACATACATTTGTTAAAAGGATAATAATAACGTAAATATTTTTATAATATAAAGTGCATGTATGTGGGCGCTCATAAAAGTGGAAGAAACGAAAGAGGTATGTCAGAATAGCCATACTTACCTTAGATTTTATGTATGTATATAAAGTGTCTTGGCCTACGTCCAGCAGTGGACTGATACCCTAATATTGATGATGATGATGATATAAAGTGACAAGTAAGCTTGCAGCCCACCTGATAGTAAATGGTCACTGTCGTCTATTGATATCTGCAATACCAGAAGTTTTGCCGGTGTGCTCACGTTAGAAATAACTCTCATTACCCTTCATTTAAAAGATATCAAGATAGACCGACTTATAATATTCTGCACAACAATCTTGAAACTTGCATTACTCTGTTTACTGTTTAGTCAAGTGTCAAGAATGAACCAGGAATGTGAAAGAAAATATAGTTTGCCGCCAATTTGTGACGCTAACGCTTGTTGCTAGTGATGGGATAGGATAGCATTTTATGATGGGTATTAATCCACTAAAATAGACCTCACATTTTGTTGACTAATAATAATTTATCGTAGCATTGAAACTGTAAAATAGGTATGAGTTATTTTGTGTGATGTGATGTGATGTTATTTTATGCCGAAATCCATACTTTTGCTTAAACTCATTATTATTCGATTTGATAATTTATTTCGGAAAATTTAGTACAATTTTTTTAAGGTTTGAACTGCTATTATTATTAAAATATATGTATTACATCATCATCATCAGCATCAGTCTATACTCGTCCACTGCTGGACATAGGCCTCCCCAATTTCACGCCACTGAGCACGATCCTCGGCTACTCTCATCCAGCTCTTGCCAGCCACCTTGCGGATATCATCGCTCCACCTAGTCTGAGGGCGTCCTACGCTACGTTTGCCGATTCGCGGTCTCCACTCAAGAACTCGTTTATCCCAGCGATCGTTGGTTCTTCCGGCTTATATGGCCGGCCCATTGCCACTTCAGCTTGCTAATTCGGTGAGCTATATATGTGACTTTGGTTCTCTGTCGGATGAGCTATATATGTGACCTCGTTACGAATTCGATCCTTCAGAGAAACTCCGAGCATAGCTCTTTCCATAGCACGCTGAGCGACCTTAAATTTGTGGACCAGTCCAACCGTGAGTGTCCACGTTTCGGCTCCGTATGTCATGACGGGTAGGACGCACTGATTGAAGACTTTTGTCTTTAGACTCTGTGGGATTGGCGATGTGAAGACTCGACGTAATTTCCCATATGCTGCCCAGCCGAGCTGTATTCTTCTATTAGCCTCTTTCTCGAAGTTGTTTTTACCTAGCTGCAGAGTTTGCCCGAGGTAAACATACTCCTTAACAACCTCGAGAATACTGCCTTGAACTGCGATTGGTTCCGGAATCACATGCTCATTGAACATGACCTTGGTTTTATCCAAGTTCATCCGGAGACCAATGCGTTGAGAAGAATCAGCTAGCTGATTCTTCTCAACACATTGGTCTCCGGTATATAGCCTAGGCTATTCAACATATGTTGCAGTTCTTGCAACGTTTCGGCTACAATGACGATGTCGTCTGCAAATCGCAGGTGTGAGAGGTACTTGACGTTTATGTTGATACCACGTCCCTTCCAGTCCAGCGTCTTGAACATATCCTCCAAAGCATTTGTGAACAATTTGGGGGATATAACATCCCCTTGTCTCACACCGCGATGCATGGGGATAGATTCAGACTGCTGGTTTTGGACTTGGACAGTCATGGTAGCGGCATCGTAAAGACCTCTCAGCACTTGGATATATCGCCAATCGACTTGGCACCGTTGCAAAGATTCCAGAACAGACCAGGTTTCGATGGAGTCGAAGGCCTTCTCATAGTCCACAAACGCTAAGCACAGGGGTCGATTATACTCACTGGTCTTCTGTATAACCTGCCGCACTGTGTGAATGTGGTCTATGGTGCCGTATCCTCCTCGAAACCCGGCCTGTTCCGGTGGCTGGAAATCGTCGAGTCTTCTTGCAAGACTCTTCTTGATGACTCTTCAAAACAGCTTGTAGACGTGACTCAGGAGTGAAATAGGTCAGTAGTTTTTCAAAAGAGTTTTATCACCCTTTTTTAAGAACAGCACGACAACACTCCTGCTCCACGCCTCTGGAGTTCTCCCATAAAAGAGGACAGTATTAAAGATATGCTGGAGATCCTTCATTATAGGTATTCCACCTGCTTTCAGGAGCTCTGTAGTAATATCATCCTCTCTGGGGGCTTTTCCATTTTTAAGCCTTTCAATTTCGCTTAGACTGATCTCTGGCAAGTCCTCGGTGAAATGGCGCGTTAATATGGCCCGGGTATCCTCATTTTCGGGATCAGGTTGAGATGCATGCGAAGCGTACAGTTGGCCATAAAAGTTTTCAACTACCGAGAGAACCCCCTGCTTGGAAGCAACAATCGCATCACCGTCTGTGGTCAGCTTCGTCAGATGGCTTCTCCCAAGAGATTGGACAAACACTTTTGACCCCCGATTTTGCTCAATTGCTCGTTCAATAGATTGAGTGTTGGAGCGTCGGAGACCACGTCGTACCAGTTTGCCAATCGCCTTGTTTAGAGCATGCCTTTCTGACGAAGTGACTGGTGGATCATCGCGTCGTTCCTTCATAAGCTCGAGGGTCTCTTCTGAAAATTTAGACTTCTTGCCTGTACGCTGTAGTTCGTAAAATCTCACACCTTCCTCCCTAAGGACTCCGACCACATTCTCGAGGGCCTGGTTAATTTCAACGCAGTGTGTGGTTTCCAAGGCAGCGAATCGGTTCTCCAGATTTGACTGGAACGTTACAGATCCCACTATGGTTTGAAGCAAGGTAGGTCGGAGCCTGGACTTCATCAGACGGACACGTTCAAGCTTAAGATTGATATTCAGAAAGCCTCGGACAAGTCGGTGATCGCTACCGGTATTTACCTTAAACCTGTTGACCACTGAGACGTCTCTGAATATTCGCTTTTTGTCCGTTATGATGAAATCGATCTCATTTTTTGTCATAGAATCGGGGCTCTGCCACGTCCACTTCCTTTGGGGCGGTTTCTTAAAGAATGAGTTCATCAAGAAAAGCCCCTCCTTTTCGAGAAAGTTAACGAGCATTTGCACCCTATGATTCCTGCTACCATAGCCATGGGCTCCTACTACCGATTCGCCGCTGTTTTGTACTCCCACTTTGGCGTTGAAGTCCCACATGATAACGTTGTAGTGGGCCTTGGTGGTGAAGTGTAAGGCCTTTGATATGTCTCCAAACATATCCTCCACTTCATCGTCCGAGTGTGTTGAGGTCGGTGCGTAAACGTGTACAACCTTGAGGCTATACCTCTCGGTTAGCTTGATCACGAGGTACGCGACCCTGGTCGACACACTCTAAACTTCTACCACGTTATCACAGAGGGTTTTATTCACCAGGAACCCTACGCCACCCTGGGATTGCTGGTCTCCCTCTCGATAGTACATAAAGTGGCCAGATTCAAGGGTTACGGTGTCCTCCCCCTCTCTTCGGACTTCGCATAGCCCGAGAATGTGCCACCTTATCTTTCCGAGTTCGTGCTCGAGTTGCGCCAGGTGTTCGTCTAGCCCTATCGTTCTTCCGTTGTACGTCGCCAAGGTCAAGGGTTTTTGGCGGCCAGCCGTAACCCAGGGATTCTTCGCACCCCCTGCCCCGCCGTTACCAAGACCGCCGCCATGATCTGGAATAGCAGGACGGCCGGGAACTGGGGGCCGTGGTTTATGCAGACTTCCCATTGGAGGCTTTGCTCATTATTGCCGCGCTGAGCAGGCGTGTTGGCAATCGCAGTGCGTAGCTACTCGCACCGGTGTCGCTGCTGCCCGACACCGGCCCGTTGAATTTGGTTAGCTACGAGTTTGTGATGGATATCCCGCCATCGGTCGGTCGCCGTCGCCTCGTCCGTTATCCAGCAGGATGACCACTTGCAGGTGAGGTCGGCTTGGAACACTAGATGTAGTTGCGCTCCCAATCATCCCCATATGTATTACATTGCCTAATTATAACATCGTTTAAAAACTAAAAAAGGACCGACTTCAATGCCGCGCTATTCATTTTCAGTACCAATTTTGAGATGTTTATCTCAATATCTCTGGAGATACTTATCAAACCTTGATAAAATGGTACCACACTTGGAATATCTCCTTTCGAACAAAAAAAGAATAATCAAAATCGGTTCATAAACGACGAAGTTATCCGCGAACAAACATTAAAAAATATATAATTATATATATACGGTCGAATTGAGAAACCTCCTCCTTTTTTTGAAGTCGGTTAAAAATTACCTTACACTACACCTCAGACACGTTCTAATGAAGCTTCGATTTGAATCGAGCTATTGTTTAGCCAAGCTTTATGAATAGTCAAGAGAATCCAGTGTATATTTTCAGCGCGATTAACAACGTGTTGTTAATGTATTTAGCGAATAGCAAAACATTAGGCCGCCACTTGTGCCAACTGCCACAATAGCTGCGCGCGGGTTTCTATACTATTATTTATTCTGTGGCTCGGGGTCGTTGCACTTTCATTGTTGTGGATAGCGAGTGTTCGCATTTTATACAGTTTTTCTTTTCTTTTAGCATCTATTGATTGTGGTATTTGTATAATTTATTTTCACGTCAATTAATTTTTTTATTGTTTAATATTATGTTTCTTTAAAGTGTTACACACTTAATATCTTTGTAAATTGTTAAACACAATCCAAAATTTCATCGTACCAACGGGACTTGAACCCGCAACCTCCGGAATAACATGTTCCGGTGCTTTGCCAATTAAGCAATTAATTAATTTTTTTTATTGTTGTTTTTTGTGATTTTTTTTTATGCGAGTTTTTATTTTACATAAGGATTTATTTTATTATTTTCTTTATACAATAGAGGTGGCGTGACAATCTATTGACCCACGAGCTTGGATGGACAAAATATACCTGTAGCTAGAGATTCGTGGAAGGCTTTGAGGGAGACCTTTGCCTATCAGTCAGTGAAACTCTAAGATTGATTAAAAAAAATAACTAGCATGATATTTCGGTATGATATGCCTCCTGCTTCTAAACTAAACATACATTGAAAAATTTAAAGAACTGATAAAATATTACTCAGATTATATGAACATATTAATGGAAGAAATATTATGTCTTTTATTTAAATCATATATTAAGTACTCATGTATAACGAAAAATAATTGAATTTTGTAGCAATTATTTTATTATACAGCTACTTTAGTAAAACAATTGAATTATTTTAGGAACAAAAAACCTGACTGGGTGATAAAAAATTAGTGATTATACTATTCCAAACTCCAATAAAACATATAAGTTATATTTATATTCGTAATTTCATTTGTTTTGTAATCTCAATTTGCAAGTTTGCGATACAAAAGACTTCAACGCGTGACTTGTTTTTCCATCCGAATAGTCGAACCGCAATGTTCATCTCGTTATTTTGATTATTATTCAACCAACTTTCAAAAAGAAGGAGGTTCTCAATTCGTCTGTATGTTTTTTTGTGTATGTTACGCGATTACTTCATCAATTGTGAACGGATTCGAATGAGGTCCTACGGCACGGTATTTGAAGTCAGTTCTTTTAATTTTTTAAACGATCTTATACTATTTACATTGTGGCATATTAAGGAGCTTTTTTATGTCTATTGACACAAAAAAGCTATTTTGTTATTATTAGTTCCACAGGGAAATCTATATATATAAAAGAAAGTCGTGTTAGTTACTACACTTATAACTGAAGAACGGCTGAACCAATTTTTATGATATTTGTAATTTTAGAATTGTCTTTGTCAGGAATAAGATAATAAGTATTAAAAACAATGAATAATTGACCTAAAAAAATTATATAAGAAAACATATTTTGCCAAAATGTTCCTGGATTTAAAAACTGCCAATCATTTGATGTTCAATTGTTTATCCCCCCGTATTTTTTTTTGTATAATTATGGCTCCACACGATTAGTGTATTTAGCCAGTGTCAAGTATAAAAATTCTTCCCATGTGTGGATAGCATTTACAACGGATAATCGGGTTTTTTTTGGTAGGTATAATTATGGCTCCACACGATTAGTGTATTTAGCCCGTGTCAAGTAGTAAGTCAAGTAAAAAATCTTCAAGTTTTTGTGAATTCAAGTCATGTATATTTTAAAATGTCAAATATTGTCAGTAATGATAATTGTTTGACATATTTATTGATTGTCAAATATGCGTACGTTCAGAAATGTATGCTTACAAGCAACTTAAAAAAGTTTATATTTCCAAAAACCATTTTTACCAATTTTTATTCCATATCTGTATTGCCATAATACATGAATAAACTTAATATCTCTTTTGTATTAATTTATTACGTTCATAAAAACCTAAAACAAGTTCATCTAAAAGGTAACACGACATTCATTGTCCGTTAGGTGGTACGAAGTTCGCCGGGTCAGCTAGTTATAAATAAAACGGAAGCCTTATAGTTTATCCACCGTATCTACCGTATCAAGACTGCTGTAGAAATCCTGTCAAGCTGTCATACCTCTTTTGCTTCTTCTACTTTTATGAGCGCCTTCATACATGCTCGCCGGTTATAGGTACTTTTAACTTGGTCTTTCCTTAAAACGTCTCCGATCTGGTCGTGATACGTTCGCCTAGGTCGGCCTCTACCGGTTGGCTCATTCACCGGTGTTAATATAACCACTGGTGAAACGGTAACTGGTAGTTAGTAGTCACACAGTTTTAAAGGGATTGATCGACAGATAAGTCCCTTCTCAAGATAAATGCCATAAAAGTAGAGGTATACACTTTCTTTAGGATTTCGAGGATAAAATTCCTTAGTCCCGTCATGGCTATCCTTTAGTAGGTAGACGTAAGTTTATGTTTACCTCTATATCTCTGGAGAAACTCATGAGATCGCGATTAAATTACAATGGAACCAAACGGGAAGTAGGTGGTATACTCTCTCGAACAAGAGAATCATTTTTCAAATCTGATCCAAGTCTGAGGTTACAAATATCCAGTCGAATTTAGAACTTCCTCCTTTCTGTGAAGTGAATATATTATCTTCGTCTCTCCCACCCCGTAGACGTGGACATTTTGAATATTAATGGGCTTCCACTCTCGCTCGTTGACACATGTCTAGCGACCCACTGAGCCTTCTCCCAGTATCAAGCTATCAAACACGGAGGATAGCGTAGGGAGTATTTCTCTCTCTACGGAGGATAGCTATCAAACCAACCTCGATTGGGCACCCCGAAAGACATTTCATGTTATAGACTGTGCAATACCGGTCTGAAAGAGACCGACACTTGCACGGAGTTTGTCCCTTTCTTTTGTAGGAACCACATATATGTATAGTAAATATATATATATATATATATATATATATTTATTTATTTATTTATATTATAAATTAATTAATAATATAAATAAAAAATAATATTTATATATTTATTTATATATATATATATATATATATTTAGCACTGGTATATTTTTAGACAAGGACCCACTCCCTTCTAGGTTCCTTTTGTTTTGGCCATTTTGGTGTACATAGCAATTACAACCTTATTTTTATACCGAATATATATATATATAGAATTTTTCAAAAAATCTGCTGTACACGATCCTTTAAATAGTACATCCATGGGTACCCCACGCGTTCTCTGATCCACATGTCAATGCTCATAATAAGTGCACACATTTGCATATATGCGGTGATTGAGCTTGTCTCATCTGAATAACAAATTATTGCGAATCGTGGAGGGAGGAGGAGGGCACAACATAAGAATATCTAGGAGAGGTACAACATGGAGTCTTTCAAAAGGGGCGTTAAAAGAATCTTAACAGGTCGGCAACGCATGAGTGACACCCCTTGAGTTGCCACTTGCCAGTGTTCATAGGCGACGGTGAACACTTTTTTTTTATATATCTTATAGGCTAGCGTTTGACCACTATATCACCTGTTGGTAAGTGATGATGCTGTCGAAGTTGGTAAGTACGCTAAGCCTAGAATGGGAACTGGCTCTCAATAATCACTTCCCATCAGGTGGGCCGTTTGCTTGTTTGCTAGTTTGCTACCCATATCGTAAAAAAGGCAGTTATTCTCAATGTGATTTTAATAGAAATGATATGAAAAGAGGTTCTTGATTCTATAGATCTAAATCTATTCGAATATTATAAATCTGAAAGTAACTCTGTCCCTTTGTCTGTTTGGTACATTTTCACGTATGTACCCCTAGTTCGAGTTTTTATCGTAAAAGCTTTTGACAATTCTCACATAGTTTTCAACTTGCTCTAGCTCCCTGATTGGTATAAATTTAGTGAAGTGTAGTAACCACTAGAGGCGCTGTACTGTTTTTCATACAAAATTTGTTCGATAAACGATCGAGTTTGATATGAAAACTTATACTAGGGGTACTGGACGGTTGGACCGATTTGACTTGGCTAATATTGTATGGATTTGGATACGATAAGACATAAGCTATTTCTCAACGGACATCAAATAAATATATGTTTGTTACCTCAGCACTCCGTCATGTGAGTATTAAGAGCAAACGCGGGGTGCAGTTTTCCATACAAATGTATTCCCTCGTTTCCTGCCTGGAAAATGCTTTTAGAGTAAAATTAGTTTCTATAAAAATCCAGGTCTGCTTAGCTACGCCCCTATCATTTGCTTTTTTCGACCAATGAATCGCAAAAAAATATATAAGCCTTTTAATTTTCTCTTTGAAATTTTTGAAGGGACATATTTCTATTTGCTATTGGTTGATCAAAAAAAGCAAATGATAGGGGCATAGCTACAGCAAACCTTGATTTTTGTAGAAACAAATTTTGCTCTAGAAGCATTTTCCAGGGAGGAAACAGGGGAATACGTTTGTATGGAAAACTATACCCCGCGTACGCTCTTAACCGATTTGGCAAATTATTTGTTTCTTTGAGTTTGTTAATTCTTGACATACATACAATCACGCCTTTTTCCCGTTGGGGTAGGCAGAGACTACTTTTTTCCACATGCTACGATCCTGACATACCTCCTTTCCTTCTTCTTCTTCCTTCCTTCTTCTTCCTTCTTCCTTCCTTCTTCCTTCCTTCTTCTTCCTTTTCCTTAATCCTTGACATTCAAATCTTATTGTAATTTTATTGAGATCTGATAAGTATCTCCAGTGATATGGATATTAACACCTCACACTTGGTAAGTATTGTAAATAAATACCGCTTGCAAACTTTTTTAAGCGTTAGAAGCAGTAGGACTTAAATAGATGGATATATTCAAACGGTGAAGAAATGCAATTAGCAACAGCCACGTTTCCCCTTTTGTATTTTTATTTGCTATGCACGAATGAATTTAATGTTTTTTTTCTATATATACATTATTTCATGTAATTTTACTCTACTTGCTTCGTAGAGAGTAAAAATACATCAATATATGAATGAATAAATGAATGAATAATACTTTATTGCACACCTAGAACAAAAAACAAACAAAAGTAACAGAAGAACATAAGATATCGGTAGTACAATGGGCGGTCTTATCGCTTAGAGCGATCTCTACCAGACAACCTTTGGATGGAGAGGATTTCCAAATTATAATATTGCGGGGGTGTGCAGCTATAAGTTAACATATATATGAATATACTTAAAATCAATATTTACACATATACATAAACATAATACATATCATAGATACATATACATTGTAACTATATAGATATCCCGTCGGCACGATGAAATTTTGGATTGTGTTTAACAATTTACATAAATAGATATTATTAAAATATTTTGATTTTAAAATTATCGTGAATTTGTAACATTATTATTGTTATAAACCGGCTGTAATTCACGTATCTTTAGTCGAATTTTCTCGACCTAGGTTTCGAGCGAGTCAGTCGCTCTTCCTCGGGAGTGAGGTCACGCGGTGAGATCGCGATGTTAACCTAGGTCGAGAAAAATCGACTAAAGGTACGTGAATTACAGCCGGTATATAACAATAATAATTATTAAAATAGATACATATACCTTAATAAATAAGTTCATAAAATCAACTATGGGAAAAAATAGTGTTTAAATACCATATTTTTAAAAGCTTGTGGAGATTGGGCTTGTCTTATTGTTGCCGGAAGTTCGTTCCATAGGCGGACAGCTAGCATGGAACAAGATTTCTTGTAGTAAAGTGACGTGGAGTGATGTTGAGGTAGATATTTACGGGTAAAATCAAAGAGGTCGTAGAATCTACGATATTTGACTGATGACTTTTCCTAAATCGGTTTTATCGCGTGTCCTCAGGCTTAAACATTATTTAACAACTTTATATATTTTCGTATTATATTTTGCAATCACAACTGAAATAATTGTTTGTTTTAGTTTTTCAATCATATCCTACCTATTACACCGTTACATAATTTAAGATCGTTTAAAAAACTAAAAGAAACGACTTCAAACTTCGCGATAGTCTAAGTAAACAGTAGACGTAGTGACTATTATATAATCTGTGCCAGTAGTAAGTAGTAAATCGTCGAGATAAGTAAATGCATCATAATACAAATGTTGATATTTTAAAAACAGCTCGGCAGATTTCGTTTAAATTACAATGGGACCACATCGGAAACGTACCCTACCCATTAAAAAACGAATCATTCGAATCTGTTCACAATTGACGGAGTAATCGTTTAACATACACAAAAAAAACATCGCACGAATTGAGAACCTCCTCCTTTTTTGTGAAGTCGGTTAAAAAATACGTATTAATACGTAATCCGTAAAAATATTGGCATCTTACGATCTGATAAAGTGAAAGTATACAACCGCCATGCCAGTCTCACCTGTATGTTCGTTTGTAGGTACGCCGACTTCAAAAAAGGAGGAGGTTCTCATTTCGTTGGAATAATTTTCTTACGTATGTTCCCCGATTACTTTTGAGTAATCGGGGAACATACATAAGAAAATGATTCTAGGTCTTTGGACCTAATCGGATTTGGAAAATTATTTTTGTTTTTCGTTTGAAAGGATAGAACTTCCCTGGTAGTCCCATTTAAATTTCATCGAGATATGTTTAATATCTTCAGAGATGTGGAGATCAACACCTCAAACTCAGTACTGAAATTGTTGGTAGGTCTAGTACTAATACACTATAGTAAATGATGCAGTGCTAATACTAATCAATTAGTAATGGAGTTATCAGCTAGACTCTAGCTAGAGTTTAGCAATTTACTTTATAAATATAATAATAGCATAGCATACATTTATGCGGTATGGCTCGAAGTAGATAGTGTTGACTTAATAGTAGTGTCCGAATAATTCTCCCAAGTGTTCGTAACGATTAGATTAGGTTCTGATAATCCAGTCAGCATTTAGATCTGTGTAGGTGGCATATACAACAGACACTTGAGCACTAAAATGCTACGGAGGATCCGGTCGTTTGTTCTGCAAGTTAAGCAAGCTTGTATGATTTTCTAATAACGCTCTGCATGTTGCCTGGGAATTGTCTAGTGTCCGCCTGGCTAGCTATCATCCTCAAGTAAGAAAATTGGTCTACAAACACATACCCAGGTTATATATACCTAACGGCGTGTTCGAAACGCTGTTCTTGAGAACTAGTTGCCTGTTACTATTCTAGGCCGATTATGGACATAAAATACAAAATTAGACAATTAAAATGGAAATGGGCAGGCCATTTAGTAAGAGATAAGAAAAAGAAATGGGCCAAAGACGTGACAGTGTGGTGTCCGAAATATAAAACAAGAAGAAAGGGTAGACAGTTTTGTAGATGGGAAGATGACATAAAGAAGGTTGCAGGGACAAATTGGATGAGGAAAGCAAGAGATAGATGCTAGTGGAGAACACTTGGGGAGGCCTATGCTGAAAAGCAAGACAATCAAGAAACTGGTGTCTGAAATAAGTAGTTATTTACTAATAAATAGAATTAAGATACAATGTAACTGGTAAGATTGTTAATAAAGGCTATTATTATTATTATTCTAGGCCGAGCCTATCCTCTACCACATCGTCACTTACCATCAGGAAAGATAGTAAGTCAAACGCTATCTAGGCACGGAATAATTGATCTAGGTTTTTAGGCTCTAGGTATAAAATTATATAAAAAAAGTTGTGTTCTAAAAAATGATAATGCTATAATAAAAAAGCAAATTGTAAGCTATCCGATCCGATGTCTTTGGAAAATCACTCTTCTAAATGTCTAAATTAAGTGGTGACTTTTTGTCTCGGATCGCGCGCGTCTGACCTTTTAACCTAAAAACACTGAGACCAAAGCTAGCTCAATCAACACGATCTTAAGATTATCGTGAATTTGTACGAGTAACATTATTAATGTTATATACCGGCTATAATTCAGTTGTTTTTTCTCGACCTAGGTTTTTCTCGACCTAGGTTTCGAGCGAGTCCGTCGCTCCCGAGGAAGAGCTACTACGGAGTCCGTAGTAGCTCGACTCGCTCGAAACCTAAGGTCTAAAAAAGACAAATCAATCGAAAACCTGATCTTATTTACATTACTGCGGTTTTAAGCTTGGTGGATTTATTACTATTCCAATAATCAGGATGAGATGAACGAAATGCCAAATCACCTGCTCTTAGTGATCTTCCAGTCGATTGCTAAGTCTATCAAGTTGGAATTAGGTCGATGAGCCTTCAAAGTACACAAACTTACTTGATTCGTGGTAAGGTCCCACTGGTCCGCTACGAAGGCGTTCCTACTGTAAAGCAGGACCGGTACTTGATGGTCCTTCACCGGAGCCGGGTCACTGTTCAACCGTACCACTGTAAGGTGGGTCGTTGTCGTGCCCACTGTGGAAGAAATTAGTACTCATTTAATTTTACGCACACCATAGGTAACTATTTCAAGACATAATTAATGTTACTGTAATTATTAGTCTATAAATATACTAGCTAGCGCTTGAACACTATCTCGCCTGGTGGTAAACGATGATTTGGTCAAGAATGGGAAGCACGCCAGGCCTAGTATGGTCTAGAGTCTAGACTCACAAGGGCTGTGCTGTCGGAACACCGCTGCACCGTAGCGGCAGATTTTCCTGATGGTGGTAAGATACTTTTTTATAAGTAGTACCTCCAAAAAATGTTCAGCAATACATTTATAATATAGGACAGAATAAATATAGTACAAGATATAACAAGATTCAAACAGATTTTGACGCATGGCACGGATTATACTATTAAACTACGCTTATATCAATTATGTTCATATCATCGACGCTATTATAATTTTTTTTTTTTTTCTTTTATTAGTTTACTTTTGGTAAGGTTGCTAAAATTACTTAACTTGTTAATGATTTTAATATGAAAGTAAGTTATACTATTCTACCAGTTTTACACATCCAGTACCTATATATATACCTATATATATATATATATATATATATATATATATATATATTAATTAAGATTAATCGCAATGTGGGTCACACATTACTAGTAGTCTTGTTAACCCCTCTAACTAAGCTAAATATGCTTGTGTCTGGAGTGGGTTCACGTCAATAGTGCAATATAATTGTATAGAAGCAACAGCGGCTTTGTATTGTTCGTAAATAACATATAATCAGGGGCCTTATTCAGTATGGGCATTTTAAAGTCTTACCATGCCGTGTTACGTTATCTCCGCGTTATGGTATTCTCTATGTCAATTAAAACGCAGTAGGGTAAGGTTATGAGCGCGTTTTGAGCTGTCTAAATATCGTGACATATGAGGACGTGTAACTCGCGCGTTTTGTATAATTTACCTATCGTGTGGCATACAGAATAGAATTTTTCAATAATGTAACGTGGCGCGTTAAGCAACGCGTTATCTCATTGGCCATACTGAATAAGGCCCCAGGTAATAACGTGAGAACGTGCCGATACGAGTTATTGAGACCACAATATGTGGATTTTCTTCCAAGTATTGTTTTTTGTCCAAGTGAGTGCGCAGAAAGGTGTAATAGTGGACGTATTCAGAGTAGTGGAAAAGGGGGCCTCGACAATGTATTTAAGTTTTAGGGTTTATAGTTGTAAATCGATAGAAATTTTTGACCTCCGTATTCAGAAACAACACTATGATGTCTCACAGTATTCGCGAACGCACAGTACAATTCAAACGTTACTTTTGTGCTTTTGTCAAATCCATCGCTATGCGTTCCTTCATAAATCTTCACAAATACGGCCGTGAGACTGTTCTTCCTTCAGGCCAGTTTTTCAGATGTTTTATTGTACTTAGTCTAAGCTGGTGGGTCTAGAAGCGTGGTACCTACAAACATTTTAATGTAACTTAGGTGAGCATAGGGTGAGCACTTTGGAAGGTCATTTAAAAATTCGTCATTGGAGACATTTTATTTTTTGGTAACGAATTGTACTGTCCCCAATAGCTCTATCCCTACTAATATTACAAAAACGTTTGTTACTCTGTAACTCTGTCTGTTTGTTACCTAACCACGCCTAAACAGACGATCCGATCTTACTGAAATTGAACAAGGAGATACTTTATAGCATGAGGTTGAAAATAGGCTACTAAATTCTTGGTGTACGTGAACGAAGTCGCGGGTATCAGGTAGTAGGTATATAATCTAAACATTGGAAGGACCTAAAGTTCACACGACTTGTTATTTATGAAACCTGCCTCATAAGTAAATTTTAAACTTTCGCGATTTACACGCATAATTATATTGTAATACGGGACTTATCGCGCTAAAAACATAATTTTATTTACCTCGACGTTTCGATCAAGTTGCATTGACCGTGGTCACGAGAAGACTGAATCGTGACTGATGTCGTCAGTATTGTGTGTCGCAATGGCAACTCCGATCAAGATCAAATGAGGGTAGTTTCAAACTACTCTCAATAAAAACTATGCTGATACCCACAACTTCAGTCTTCTCGTGACCACGGTCAATGCAACTTGATCGAAACGTCGAGGTAAATAAAATTATGTTTTTAGCGCGATAAGTCCCGTATTACAATATAATTATCTGCCTCATAAGCATTCAATTAAAGTTTTTTTTTATGGTAGCAGGTAACAGAACAAGCACGATACTCGCCTGATGGTAAGCGATGACGTCTACCTATAACAGAAGTAAAATAAAACTTGCCCCAAACTATAATCCTGAGTACCTACCTACGTTGCTCAGTAAATAGATTTCATAAATGTGTGATGTGTTCTCTACCTAGACCTACAGTCTACATTCTACAATGATACTGATATGAAATGAAACACGAACGTGGAAAATCGGCTTTAGTTTTCAACTTGACTGTCTAAGATGTACCCAATACTTGCACTATTCATTATTCTGTGCCCAAAGTTGGTTAAGTACGGGAATAATATCGTTTAAAAACTAAAAAAGAACCGACTTCAATGTTCATTTTCAGTACCAATTTTGAGATGTTTATCTCAATATCTCTGGAGATACTTATCAGACCTCGATAAAATTACCATGGTACCACACTTGGGATATTTCCTTTCGAACAAAAAAAGAATAATCAAAATCGGTGCATAAATGACGAAGTTATCCCCGAACAAACATAAAAAAAAAAAAAAAATATATATATATATATACCTACGGTCGAATTGAGAAACCTCCTCCTTTTTTTGAAGTCGGTTAAAAATAGGCATTGTTATTTAATATCAGGTGAGATATCAGATAGTAAGCAAGTGCTTGGCTGTTTGTAATATAAATAATACTTTAATACATTAACGATTTATTTCCGCAGTGCGCGGAATGTAGTACATCGGTGTTGTTCACTGATTGACGAATAAAAACCGCAGTGCGCGCACTCCTAAGGTTATGGCGGCAGATTTTTGATGGTGGTAAGCTATTTTTGGTAGCAAGTCAGGCGGAACATCGATATAATATGCTCCTACCACCTTAGAAAACCCACCCTTGGAAAAAACTATGAAAATGAATGTATTAATTTCAATAGCATATACATGATACAGCAATTCCATTTTATAATGACAATCAATACCGTACGAAAATCGAAATAACGTGTACACTTACTGTCATAAATCATATCATAATATCATCATCATAATATCTTGCCCGGACAAGATGTTTGTCCGGCTGTGTGAGATCAAAGTATTTGAAACTATGTTAAAGTTGCATATATTTACAGTGATGATTCAAATAAACACATATAGTATACATACATACATACAATCACGCCTTTTTCCCGTTGGGGTAGGCAGAGACTACTTCTTTCCGCATGCTACGATCCTGACATACCTCTTTCGCTTCTTCCACTTTCATGAGCGCCTTCATACATGCTCGCCGGTTATAGGTACTTTTGACTTGGCCTTTCTTTAAAACAACAAATTAGTATGAGCACATTAAATGAAAACTGTTTAGACCCAATGGGTAAATAGACAGACAAACGGACATTTAGATGTTTACGTTCTGCTAAATACTTACCGAGCATATGATACGTATGATGTGTAACAAGCCCTCCAGCTAGATGACGCTGAAGGGCTAAAGATCAACAAGTTTAATTTAAATTGAATTTGGTAACAGCTGACAACATATTGATGTTCCGCCTGACTTGCTACGAAAAAGTAGATTATAATACCACCATCTTAGATTAAAACTCGTCTTATAATCTAAGACCACCATCAAGGAGAAAATTTGCCGTCATACGGTACGGTTACGGATAGGATAGTATTTTTTTTTCAAACTACTCTCAATATTAACAATGGTTATACCCACAACTTCAGTCTTCTCGTGACCACGGTCAATGCAACTTGATCGAAACGTCGAGGTAAATAAAATTATGTTTTTAGCGCGATAAGTCCCGTATATAAATACAGATAGGATATTAAACAGCCTAACCTAGTATTTATAAAAATAAAATACTAAAAATGTTTGTTATTTATACACGTTGGTTAACAATTTGACCCTCGCCAACAGATGTCAGGCGTGGCACGGACCTTGAACGAATAATGACAAAACCATTTGTTCTGTGTTTTGGATGTTAAAATGGGTGATTATGCCACCCACTCCATGCATTACAACACTTTACAGTCCGGCAAGTATAACTTGGCGTTTCTGTGCGCCACTGTGCTTTTACTTTGTACTTTGATAACAGTTTCTCTTAAACCACTTTTAATTACGTTTGGCATTTGAACTATTTTAATGTAGCAGATTTATCAACAATAATGTCGCGGTAATCTCTCAAACGTCAAACTCACAGTTTCAATTAAGAGAATTAGTTCCAAAAACCACCACCGCCAAGTTATACTTGTGGCACTGTTCATGCATCACACATTATTTAAACGCAGAATTATTAATTTTACAAGATGTTGCGAGGCATTGTTTTATAACTGACTTCAAAAAGGAGGTTGTTCTCAGTTCGGGTTGTTTTTAGGGTTCCGTACCTCAAAACGTAAAAAAGGAACCCTTATAAGATCACTTTCTTGTACGTCTGTCTGTCTATCCGTCTGTCTGTCTGTCCGCCGATTTTCTCAGAACGGGTGGACCTAGCAAGTTGAAATTTATACCAGACTAGAAGTGCCCCGCGGCTTCGCCCGCGTTAAAAACTTCTTTTATTTACTTAAAACTTTTCTTTTGTAAAAACGATTCTATCTTAATTACATAAAATAAGAATTAGCCAAATCGGTTCACCCTTTTTCATGTTATCGCGTGACTAAGGCAATTCGGGATTCATATTTATAAAAACCGACATACCCAAATTTTCAGACTTTGTTACCTACCCCATTTCAAAAAATCCTACAACACGTAATTTACTATCTCATCTTATTTCGCCATTTTTGCCAACTTTGAATCCCCGTTCAGTAACCGGAAGGAATTTTTAGAAAATCCCTTCTGAGCGGATACCTACGTCATAATAACTATCTGCATTCTAAATTTCAGCGCAATCCAAAACAATATTGATTTTTGGACTTTGTTACCCCACTTCACCCTTTTAGGGGTGGAATTTCGAAAGAGCCTGAAACACGTATTTACTTACTTAAGTACTTGTGTTATGTTTCAAATATAAAAGACTATCTAATCTTGTTTCTCCATACAAACTTTGAACCCCCGTTTCATCCCCTTCAGGAGTTAATTTCGGAAAATTCTTTGTTAGAGGGAACTAACGTCATAATAACTATCTGCATGCCAAATTTCAGCGCAATCCGAAACAATATTGATTTTCACACTTTGTTACCCCATTTCACCCTCTTAGGGGTGGATTTTCAAAAAAACCTGAAACACGTATTTACTTATTTTTTTACTGGAGCACTTGTGTGAAGTTTCGGATAGAAAAGACTATCTAATCTTGTTTCTCCATACAAACTTTGAACCCCAATTTCATTCCCTTAAGGGGTGAATTTTGGAAAATCCTTTCATAGTACACCCCTACGTGCTAAGACAAATATACCCTCCAAATTTCAAGTCTCTACGACCAGCGGTTTAGGCTGTGCGTTGTCTGTCAGTGAGTCAGTATGTCAGGTCAAAGATTCTTATAGTATTAGAAGATAAGATCTGCATCTTTCGGTAAAATTTCGAATAGAAAAGACTATTTAATCTTGTTTCTCCATACAAACTTTGAACCCCCACTTCATCCCCTTAAGGGATGAATTTTGGAAAATCCTTTTTCAGGGGTAAATAACGTTGTAATAACGATCTGCGTGCCAAATTTCAGCGCAATCCAAAACAATATTGATTTTCACACTTTGTTACCCCATTTCACCATCTTAGGGGTGGATTTAAAAAAAAAATTAAACACTTATTTACTTATTTTTTTACTGGAGCACTTGTGTGAAGTTTCGGATAGAAAAGACTATCTAATCTTGTTTCTCCATACAAACTTTGAACCCCCATTTCATCCCCTTAAGGGGTGAATTTTGGAAAATCCTTTCTTAGTACACCCCTACGTGCTAAGACAAATATACCCTCCAAATTTCAAGTCTCTACGACCAGCGGTTTAGGCTGTGCGTTGTCTGTCAGTGAGTCAGTATGTCAGGACAAAGATTCTTATAGTATTAGATACTGAGGTCTACAGTCCCTATTAGGTGTATAAAAATCAAAGTACTGAGTCAACACGATAAAAAGATATGTAAGGTAGGTCTTAGTTACCAGTCGTCAAAAGTCGTCTGTAAGTAACAAAAATTACCTTAATTTTAACTTATTTAATTTTTCAGAATTTTCCCTCTGCTGGTACTGTAAGACCTTGCATTTGATCATAATTGAAAATTCTAGGTCAACCGGAAATACCGTATAGGTTTTGGGTCCAAAACATTTAGGGTAGGGCTTCCCGTTGACCTAGAATCGTGAAATTTGGCAAGAAGCAAGGTCTTACAACAAAAATAAATGGGAAATTCCAAATGTATGATGATGATGTTTGTATGGAAAAACAAGATAAGATAGTATTTTCTATTCGAAGCTTCATACAAGTACTCCAGTAACAAAATAAGTAAATACGTGTTTCAGGTTTTATTGAAATTCCTCCCCTAAGAGGGTGAAATGGGGTAACAAAGTGTGAAAATCAATATTGTTTCGGATTGCATTGAAATTTGGCATGCAGATAGTTATTACGACGTTAGTTTCCTCTGATAAAGGATTTTCCAAAATTTACCCCTGAAGGGGATGAAACGGGGGTTCAAAGTTTGTATGGAGAAACAAAATTAGATAGTCTTTTCTATCCGAAACTTCACACAAGTGCTCCAGTAAAAAAATAAGTAAATACGTGTTTCAGGCTTTTTCGAAATTCTACCCTTAAAGGGGTGAAGTGGGGTAACAAAGTCTGAAATCAGTATTGTTTCGGATTGCGCTGAAATTTGGCATGCAGATAGTTATTTTGATATAGGTATTCCCTAAGAAAAGATTTTTCAAAATACACTATTTAAGGGGATGAAACGGGGGTTCAAAGTTTGTATGGAGAAACAAGATAAAACAGTCTTTTCTATTCGAAACTTCGCACAAGTACTTCAGTAAATAAATAAGTAAATACATGTTTTAGACTTTTTCAAAAGGCCACCCCTAAAAGGATGAAGTGGGGTAACAAAGTCTGAAATTAATATTGTTTCGGATGATTGCTCTGAAATTTGGCATGCAGATAGTTATTTTGACGTAGGTATCCGCTAAGAAAGGATTTTTCAAGATTCACTCCTTAAGGGGATGAAACGGGGGTTCAAAGTTTGAACTGATTTGGCTTTTACTTCTTTGATGTCTTTTATGATAGAAAGGTTTTTACAAAATAAAAGTTTTAAGTAAATAAAAGAAGAACGCGGGCGAAGCCGCGGGGAACTTCTAGTATTAAATACTGCGTGAAATCTAACAAAGTTTAGAAAGTTGTTGTTTTTTCGCATATTACGTTAGTCATTCAATCACGATAATACTAAGAAAGGGATTTTGATAACATGTTGATAGCTTGAACACTGGGTCAAGATAAGGAGAAGCAAAAGATAAACATAACCTGAAAACTACCGCCCTCAGACTAGTTACAGCGATAATATTAGCAAGTTGGCTGACAAGAGCTGAGTAGCCGAGGATCGTGCTCAGCGGAGTGTTGTTGGAGAAGCCTATGTCCAGCAGTGGACTAGTGGACTTGATGATGAAAGAGCCATAGTCAACATTCTAAAAAGAGGAAGTTGATGTATTTTTAGGGTATCGAACATAAAAGGTGGAAAGGAACAAACCAAGGCTCAGCTCATAAGCTTGTATAAAATTTATGAAAATTAAGCACGCCTAGATTGATGAGGAAAATAGTGTGACGACTGGTAACTAGGACCTACCTTATATATTGTTTTATCTTTTAGTACATTATCTGTATCATTATTGTCTTTTTTAGGGTTCCGAACCCAAAGGGTACCAACGTAACCATATTGCTGAGACTCCGCTGTCCGTCTGTCTGTCTGTCTATCTGTCCGTCTGTCACCAGGCTGTATCTCATGAACCGTGATAGTTATACAGTTGAAATTTTCACAGATGATGTATTTCTGTTGCCGCTATAACAACAAATACTAAAAACAGAATAAAGTTAAAAATTAAAGGGGTTCACCATACAAGAAACGTTTTTTTTTCGGCATTTTACTACAACGCCATCTATGAACGTTTGACTGTATTAATTATATTAATTACTTATGTGTTTAGTTAGACATTTGAAATCATCACAGATGATGTATTTCTGTTGCCGCCATAACAACAAATACTAAAAACAGAATAAATTTAAAAATTAATGGTGGTCCCCATACAAGAAGCGTATTTTTTCGGCATTTTACTATAACGCCATATATGAACGTTCGACTGTATTAATTATATTAATTACCTGTGTGTTAACTTTCACTTAGTTGGCGTTAGATGTTCATAAGATGGCGTTGCACTAAATAATCACGCGGCTCCTGTTTTAATACTCGTATATGTTTGGAAATCTAATATAATATAATATAACAATATCTGGATGACCGAGCTTTGCTCGCAATTATTTTATTTTTTTTGGTATATCGTGTTTTATGTAAATTTTTGGCTCCCAATAATTCTCTCACAAAAGAACAAACTTGGAAAAATTAATCATCTCGTCTGGACTCGATCCGGGTCCTTCTGATCGCCATCCGATCGATCTTCCACTGAGCTATCAATAACAATGTAACTATGGCGAAATTTACCTTCATGTTCTAATTATATTGTAGAAGTTTTTCATTACACAAATTATCAAAGAACATTATCTGAAAATGAAAACCTAGCTAGATCGATTTATCAATTTATTACGTTATTTATTTTAGCATTTTCTGCTCAATATTATAAAATATTGTAGTGTGGTACGAAATCGGAACCCTACGAGTGCAAGTCCGACTTGCACTTAGCCAGTTTATTTTAAATAACACTGTTTGACTTAATAATAGCAAAGTGGGCCAAAATAGTAACAGATTGGTTTGACCACGTTGTCAACCACGAAAAAGGTGGCGTGACAATATAGTGGCCCACCAGCCTGGCTGGACAGACATTGCGCTGGAAAGAGATTCGTGGAATGCAACGGGGGACACCTTTGCATTACATCACAGGTTAAGAAATAAAATAAAAATCTTAAAAATAATTACACATTTACAGATAGGAAGGAACGGCACTAATTTAATTAGACATTTATAGAACATGTTATCGACGCAACGACGTTCACAGAGGGTCTTATTGAATCGCCGACGCGTGAGACTACACTATTTAAAAGTGGTTTAAGTGGCTTCACTTTTATGCGACTTGGCGCCTCTTCTTCTTCTTCTTCTGTTTTAGTCTTTATTCTGATAATCTATCTAATATGAATACAACTTAATCATTATCTGCCAATTTTCGTCGGACTATTTTTTTACTATTATATACTGGACAGGAAAGGCATATGCCTTTCCTATGTCCAGTATATAATATAACTTCAAAGTGTGGATGGACTGTGTGACAAAAGATATGGATGTAAAAGGAGTGGATGCGGAAATGATTGCGGATAGACTCAAATGGAAGAAAATTACATGTTGCTCTGACCCCACTTAAGTGGGATAAGGGTAGGAAGATGATAATAATATAACTCCAAAGTCCACAAAATCACAAGCTCGGCTATAAATATAATATTGATATCAATAAACGCATGTCAAACAAAGTAATCTGCGTACACGAGAGCTGATAAGCCGTCGGGACGAGAACATAATGATGCTCGATGTAATTACTAAATCGTTTTTAGGGTTCCGTACCCAAAGGGTAAAACGGTACCCTATTACTAAGACTCCGCTGTCCGTCTGTCTGTCTGTCCGTCTATCACGCTACAGTATTTTATAAGATCGAGCAAAAAATACCACTATCATTTTTCGCCAGCAAAAAATAATAATTAATAAACATTTTATTTCTTACTAGCAGCCCGCCCCGGCTTCGCACGGGAAGAACATATATGCCTACAAAATTTGCATCAGTTTGTTGCATCGAATATAAAATATGAACATATTTAACAACCATCGTCATATTTCATCCAATTTACACAAAACCTTAACGAATTATGCACCTAAACCTTCCTCATAAACACTCTGGCTATTGGTGAAAACCGCATGATAATCCGTTCAGTAGCTATTGAGATTATTGCGAACAGACAGACAGACGCAGTGATGAACTTTGTTTTATAATACTTACGTATTGATATTGGACGGCCCTTTGGCGTAAAGGATAGTTACCCTGATTCTGACCCGACGGTCGTTGGTTCTAATCCTAGCTATATACCTACCAATGAAAGTTTTATGTGCATTCATGAATCATGAGTTTTCGTACAGTGGTAGTGGAATCATTAAATCTACCAAAAAGTAGCTTACCACCAAGGAGTACATCTGCCGCCGTAACCTTACGGCGTTCCCCGACGCAAAATGTAGGGGTAATATACGTTTAACGTGTGTATCTGTGTGTCTGTCTGTAGCATCTTAGCACCTAACCGGATGAATCGATTTTGTTTTTATTATTGATAGTTTTTTTTGTTTGATAGATGTCTTCATCGAGAGTTTTCTTAGCTTTGATTCATGAAAATTCGTTCAATCATTATAAAAACTATGAGCTTTTTTCTAGTTAATTGCGCTATGAAATCAACTTTCATAGGTCTGATCAATTCGAAAATCTTCTTCTTCAACGATATTGTAAGAACATGGAAGCCTCCTGGACTCTACAGAATACTCAAATCCTCACCAACTTACAGCTCAGATTTTAAATGTCGTGTTTAGAGTCATTGGAATGCTTTTAATGAAAATATTATACATAGATCAGTTGGGGTGGTTTAAAATATTATATTATTATATATATAGATGAATATTATTTTATACAATAGATCATATTATTATACTATATTGACTTCAAATTGATTGTGATCGGTGGGGATCTACAGCATAGCTAAGCTTATAATAATATTTTCGTAGTAACTATGACCTAATCTGTGGTTTCACTGCAAATATTTTATTAATTTTGCGATGCGTGTTTGTGAAATTCGTGATATCTTCTAGAGTTTTCATTAAATTATATACTATAAAGGACAATTTTAATCTATAATATGTGGCCAAGCTAATTAACGTAATTATTTGGATAAGGATTAATACTATATACTTGAAAATTGCCTTGGAAGTTATGTAATATTTTTTAACAAAAATTTTAAGATTAAAATGGTTACTGTGTGTCAACCTTAAGAGATAGACATATGCTGTCGCGGACTTTTTTGTAGGTCTTATTAAGTTGTACAACTCTTGCATAGAAAATATTCTTCTATCTATTTTCAATTAAGCAGCGTTCGTAAGAAACGTGTTTTTTCGACCGTTTATTTGCCGACTTAGGTTGCAAATTAGGTCTCCACGAATGTACCTTTGATTTAAACGGGATAATATATAGCCTATTTTCATTCCGAAAGTCCATTCTATGTATTAGTGAAAGATTTTTTTAAATCGGTTCAGTAGTTTTTGAGCTTACTCATTACAAACATACAAAAATACAAAAATACAAATGTTCTCTCTTTATAATATTAGTATAGATAACGCCATCTAACGTCTAACAAAGGTGTTAGGGTCATCTTTTCTATGGTAATAGGGTCCCGTTTTACCCTTTGGGTATGGAACCCTAATAAACTGGCCAAGTGCAAGTCGGACTCGCACTCGTAGGGTCGTACCACACTACAGTATTTTATAAGAACATAAATCATATGAGCAAAAAATACCACTATCATTTTTCGCCAGCCAAAAATAATAATTAATAAACATTTTATTTCTTACAACGCCATTTAACGTCTAACAAAGGTGTTAGGGATCGACATTTCAATATAACGCCATCTATGGGTCGTTTACCTAACTAAGCGTTCATAGATGGCGTGAAATGCCGAAACAAACACGTTTCTTGTATGGGGACCCTCTATTATTTTTAACTTTATTCTGTTTTTAGTATTTGTTGTTATAGCGGCAACAGAAATACATCATCTGTGAAAATTTCAACTGTCTGACTATCACGGTTCATGAGATACAGCCTGGTGACAGACGGACAGACAGACAGACAGACAGACAGACAGACAGACAGACAGACAGACAGACAGACAGAGACAGACAGACAGACAGACAGACAGACGGACAGCGGAGTCTTAGTAATAGGGTCCCGTTTTACCCTTTGGGTACGGAACCCTAAAAAAGTACTTTTTGGTAGCAAGTCAGGCGGAACATCGATATAGCATGCTCCTACGACCTGTAGGAATATTCATCTCCTTTCATCATCATCTTCATAACTTTACCTAATATAATACATAATACAATCACTACCTAATAATGTTTGCCTTTACCCCATCACTAGCCTGCATAATCACAGGCAGACTGTTGATACGATATCAAGCTCTACATATTCGTTATCAACACTACATTATGTATTCGGCACATGTGAAGTGAAGTACCTACATGAATAATTACACTAGGATGTAATATGTTAGTGATTTTATTAACATGCTGGTGTTGTAACTGTTGTACATTATACCAATATCCAGATTAATATTATAAAAACGTTTGTAAATCTGTCACTCTGTTTGTTTGTTACCTACCTAAATCGAATCTCACAAAAACGTTCTTAACTGTGAGTCTATACGTACGTAAACGTATCGAAGAGAGCGATACCTGAAATAAATTTGTGATACGGGTTTTTATAACTATTACGAGTTTATTACCGTTTTCAACAGTAATAATTTAAGATCGTTTAAACAAAACTAAAAGAACCGACTTCAAACGTCGCGCTAGTCAAAGTAGCCAGTAGATGTAGTAACTATTACAAAATCTGTGCCAGTAGTAACTAGTAACTAGTAAGTCGTCCTGATAAGTAAATGCGTCGTAATACAAATGTTGATATATTAAAAACGGCTCGGCCGATTTCGTTAATATTTAAATGGGACCACCTGTGAAACAAAAAAAGGATTTTCCAAATCGGTTCAGGCATCTTCGAGTAATCGGTGAACATATAAAAAAAAAAGATTCCGACGAATTGAGAACCTCCTCCTTTTTTGTGATGTCGGTTAAAAACGGTTATCCGATCTTTGTTAAATTTAACAAGGATATACTTTACATGAGGATGAACCTCATGAAGGTGCTCATGAAAGTGGAAGAAGCGAAGTAGGTATGTCAGGATCGTAGCATGTGGAAAGAAGTAGTCTCTGCCTACCCCAACGGGAATAAAACTGGCCAAGTGCAAGTCGGACTCGCACTCGTAGGGTTCCGTAACACAGTTAAGTATTCCATAACTATGATTTTTCGTAACTACAAAATTAACTTTGTTTTTAATAGTGTTTGTATGAAAAACAATGTTATCTTTGCGGTCGCCATATCTCTAAAACTGCTGACTGTATCTCGTTCAAACCAATTCTCGTTGTTAGTTTTTATTGAGATCTACAGCATATATTTTTTTTAGATTTTTCACTCCCATACTTTAAAAGTTAGAGGGGGGGGGGACACACATTTTACCACTTTAGACGCGCCTATCATTCAAAAGATTGACTTTGAGAAAAAATGATTCTAGAAACCTGAATGTCATTTTTGAAGACCTATCCATAGACGCCACACGTATAGGTTTGAAGAAAAAAAATTTTTTTTGTTTCAGTTCCATATATGGGATGCCCCTTAACCCTCAGGGTACGGACTGGGTTACCGTAACCCGAGCGAAATTTGAAAGAAGCGCCATACGAAGAGAAGTCGGCGATGGGGGTCCGGACCAGGGGGGGAAAAAACTTATAGGTACACACTATTAGAGGCCCAAGCGGCAGAGTCAGTCTCCGCTTTGTGTCCGAGCTAGACACATATGAACATCGTGCTCGGGTGTGGTACACCCAGTCCGTATCCAACGTTACAAAATCCAAAATTTTCAAAAATATAAAGTTTTAATTTTCGTCTGTTTGCCGCTGAGGAATAAAAAGGTAAGTAAGAATAAGAACTCTTTACTTAATTTTGTAGATTCTAACCTCAAAATAACGCGTTGTACATGGTGTAAGCGAAGTATTGTAGTAGATCTCAATCACTTGAACGTACGTCTTATATCGAAATCTTTGCTGCTCGTAGTGAATTATAACTCACTAAATTTTGTAATTTGTTGTATCTTGTAATTTTTTATTACAGAACACGCATTAAAAACATGGCAACGCGTCGAATCACTCGAAGCGTTGCTGCTTTGGAGAAGTTGTACAATGAAAATGAGGAGGACAGCGTTACAGAGAACGACAGTGACACCGACGACGCCGTAGATGCGGAAGAGGAAAGTTCCCACGATTCTGAAACAGACGCCGACAAAGAGGCAGAATCTGAAGGAGAGCCACTGTCAGGCGAAGAAGAAGCAGCTGCTCCGAGAGGCGCCCCGCCGCGCAAACGCGGCCGCCCTTCATACCTGCATGCTAAGAGCGGACTGTGCTGCGAGTGCGGCAATACTATGTAATATGACATTTGTAACCTTTTGATAATAAATATTCGTCTTTCACAATTATTTTTGGTATTTATTTATATGATACTACTCAACAATATCTGAGAAACAATTTTTTACGCTCAAAGTAATTATTTTTAACCTTTATCATCATAAATCAACGAAACAACGTTTTTTCGCTAACTCGAAAAAACGCGTATTTTCATTTTTCAAAAAAAATATAGTTTTTGGAATAAATCAAAAAACCGTTATGGACATTTGAAAGAACTACTTTTTACCTTTCAAACGCGAGTTATACAATGTTAATATCTTTTTTTTTCAAAAAGTTACAGCATTTTGAAAAAAAAAAGTTTTTTTACAAAAAAATTTCAAGACCCCTTCACATTTTTTATTATAATTTTTTTTCAATCAGTTAAATGATTAATCTGACAATTCTATCATATTTTTGAGACAATTTCACACAATATAAAAAAAATAAAAATTCAAATTGACAAAGTACAGCTCGATATACACCCAATCAAAGTCGCCGGGTTAGGCTAACCCATGTCCGTACTGAACGTAACTTTTTATAGTCCGTACCCTTTATATTTTTTATTTTTGTATAAAATTAGGAAAGCGGTTTACAGAATACATCTACCTACCAAGTTTCAATATTGTAGACCTAACAGTTTCGGAATAAAACGGCTGTGACATACGGACGGACAGACAGACAGACAGACAAACAGACAGACATGACGAATCTATAAGGGTTCCGTTTTTTGCCATTCGGCTACGGAACCCTAAAAAGGCGTGATTGTATGTATGTATGTAGGATGAACCTAAGCTACTAAATTCTTGGTGTACGTGAACGAAGTCGCGGGTATCAGCTAGTATTAATAGTAATTATTAATCTAATGTAGAGTTATTGTTAGTATATTAAGGGCCAGTTTCAACGGTTCTTACCTGACAGATGACGCCATATAAAAGCTGTCAAAAATCTGTCAGATTTAGAGTTTTCTAGTGAACGAGTGGTACCTCCTACTTCTAATCCTAAATGGGAGTTTTTTTTATATCTAGCGTTTGACCGCACAATAATGGTGCGGTCCAGGATGATAGCACGCTAGAACAGGCGCTGGACAACAAAAAAAACTTAAGCCCAATTTACAAATAAAAATGAAATGAAAAAAAATAATTACTCTGGCCCCACAGATTATATAATAGTTATAATCTGGCTTCGAAATGGAGCAAAGATTTCAAGCCCCTTAATTAATCGAAGCTGCCTTTCTCCAGAGGCTACCCACATAAGGCCTACTACTAGCGCCTATACGTAGCGAAAGTTCAAATAAAACTGGCCAAGTGCGAGTCAGACTTTTGTCTCGCACACGGAGGGTTCCAAACCAGAGTATAATAATATATAAGTATAATATTATATTATATTACCGGGTCAATACCAAACATGCTTATTAACTACAACGCCATCAAACGAATGTCTTAAGAACTTCTAACACCAACTAAGCGAACGTTAACCCAAAGGTAGGTAATTAATATTATTTATTAATAAGGTTATTATAATCGTTCATAGATGGCGCTATAGTAAAAACACTTTTTTTGTATGGGGACCCCTTTAATTATTAACCTTGTTCTGTTATTAGTATTTGTTGTTATAGCGGCAACAGAAATACATAATCTGTGAACATTTCAACCGTCTAACTATCACGGTTCATGAGATACAGCCTGGTGACAGACGGACAGACAGACAGACAGACAGACAGACGGACAGCGTAGTCTTAGTAATAGGGTTCCATTGGTACCCTTTGGGTTCGGAACCCTAAAAAGTTGCCTACCTCCTTAGGCTAGATCATTTTGAAAATCGAATCTTTATTTCATCGATATTTAATCGAATTCGCAATCGTCTACTAAAAGAAGTCTAAACCGCCAGTATCAACAGTACAAGTAGCATTAGCACGCTAACCGGCCTTGGAACATACTATCGCGATCATTTACATGCTGCTGTGTACGATTACATCAACATGGACATAGAATCTTAATTCTGTAAGATTTAAGTAAGTTTTATATCTGATTTGCGTCTGCTAGCGTTTGACCATTATTTTGCCTGGTATTAAGCGACGAGTTGGTCGAAGATAATGAACACGCTAAGCCTAGAATGGTTTCACTTTCAAGGGCTGTGTCCTGCCGGAACACCGTAAAGTTATGGCGGCAGTCAGACACTTCAAACAGTCAATTAAATGGTGGTAAATAGAGTTAGGTAGTAACTATTATGTAATCTGTGGTTAGGTGCGTACACGTTCTAATCGTAATAATTTATTAGCTATCAAGGAGTTCGTGATCTGTTTGGTATCGATATAAATATCCCCAAAATCCCATATAATTAACACCTCATTACAAATTCAACGGCTCAAAGAGTAAGACAGTTCGTGAGACGCTTTGAAGTCAGGATATATGTAATTATAATATCAACAACTAGTCACAATTCTCCTGGTGGTAGGAGTTCTGCTACTCCGCTAGAGACGGCATCCACCACTTTAAATGTTATTCAACAAAAAAATATAGAAATGTTTGCCGGTTTCAAAGACAACGTGTCCAGTGAAATTACAGGGTACAGGAGTCTCAATGTATAATTGTCTCCAAGTACCTATTACTACTATTATTGCATTCTGTGCTCAAAAAAATTACAATGGGATCAAACGGAAAGTAAACAAAAAAAAATATCCAAATACTTAAATGACGGTGTGCTGAGTTGACAAACAAAATAAATAAGAAGGAAACACAATCGAATCGAGACCCTTCTCCTCTTGAAATCGTTTATCAAAGTCAGAAAATCAGACATGCTGCATGTGCAGTCCATGTTAAGTATATTTATTCGCAGTATTATTATTATTCAGTAGCATTAATTAGCCCGCAATATAAACCTATTTAGGTGGTCCCATCTTAGTGCAGTCACAGAAACACAGAACAAATAATTGGCGCAGTTAAGTTAAGTAAGTTAAGTTTACTACAGTTTGTAAATTAATAAATGCCCCAAATGAGTTATTACAGTAGCTGTTTGTTATTATATATTATGTTGTTAGATTTTCCTTGTGGTAATAATTTAAATTGATATAAACAGAAGTTCAAAGGCATAGATGTTGACATGTTTCGGTCGTTATAAAAATGTCATACATTTTCCTGCCAGGGTCTCAAACTCAACTGACGACACGCGTCGGTAGATGGTTGTTTTTAAGGCGAAAATGGGTAGCTCTTGCAAATTATCTCCCCTGATGTTAATTGATGGTGCGGTCGATGATGTAGCGCGCTTACCTATAAGGTACTTATTCACTTGCAAGTTGAAGACCCCCTAAATTGTATCGAATCGGAAATATAGGCAGGGGATTCCATTTCCTGGCGGTACGTATAAAGCGAATCGCTTCATTCGGGTAGACCGGTAGATGGTACATAATTATATTTTGTTTCCGAATCCGAATTTGCTTTCGAATGATTGAGAATAACCCTCCTTTTCGGTTATTCGCCGGCATATGAAAGCATTTTTGCCCAAGCTGAAACGGGGACGTCCGCTTCGCTCAGTCAAGTATTATTATTTGACTGAGCGAAGCGAACATCGAAGCGTAAGATTATTCTTACCAGTAACAGTGCACATCCTACGCGAGTTGATGTCCTGCATAACTTGTCTCATGAGCTCGATAAGGGCCTTCGCGTCTCCGGACATCGACTGCTTGGACAGCCACTCTGTCTCCAACTCCATTGATAACTGAAATAAATAGCAAATCATATGTTGCACATTCTTAGCGAGTAGATTGTACGGCACTTTGTTTAATAACTTACTGTGCCCTGCGGCTTCCCCCGCGTTAAAAAGTATCCTATTGCCTAATCCATAGTACAAAATTTCAGCTAAATCGGTCCAGCCGTTTGACCGTGAAGAAGTCCCAAATAAACAAATAAACAAACTGACTTTTGCATTTATAATATTGGTGTTGATTAAGAACAACTACCCTACTTTCTTTGCCATTATTGTTAACTATAAATTGCAATCTATTTGATTTGATTTAATAACTAGTTGAGAGTTGGGACCATTGGGTTTAAATACTCTTAGCGAAAAAAATACCGGGACACGATGGGTATTAAACATCAAAATCTAGCTTCTAGCAAGTAGACCGAGGTATTAGACCGAGATACAGAGGTACTCGTAGACCAGTGTTCCGGCAGCACAAAGCCCATGAAAGTCAAGAGTATTTTAGGCTTAGCGTGTTCACCATATTTAACCACATTATCGCTTGCCATTAGGCGAGATTTAAATACCTGTACTGCAAGACCTGTGTTGCCTGACTAAGATGCTCGGTGTTCAGAAGGCGGCAGAAGACATATTATATTTTCGGCCTATATTGATTGACTTATTATCGTTTTGGGGACTGACAATAAACAATTTAACTCCTTCAGAGTATCCTATCATTATCATGACTGTTCTCCGATTGTAAGCAAGCACGTCTTATCTTCGCATTGCCTGCGTTGTGTGTAATGGTGGCGAGAAAAATGCAAATTAGTCAAACAGCTACAACTTGCTTCTTGAGTCAATTATTAATATTATTATTCAAATAGTGACGCTTTATACCTATAACTAGCTAGTAGCGCTTGGACTACCAGTAAATCTTTAGCTAAAATAATACTCCCACAAGTACTTACTTCTTCTTACTTCTTCTTGTTTTCGTGTCCTCTAACAGCAACAGTATAATTAAAATTAAATGCAAGAAGCATTTTAGACATATATGACACTTACCAAGTACTCCGTAATCTTCTTAATTAGAGGTTTTAGATGGACAGTCCTCACCCAATCATCTTAATAGACATATTTGACACTTACCAAGTACTCCGAAAGCTTCTTATCTAGAGGTTCCTGATGGACAGTCCTCGCCCAATCATCTAATAGACATATTTGGCACTTACCAAGTACTCCGTAAGCTTCTTATCTAGAGGTTCCTGATGGACAGTCCTCGCCCAATCATCTAATAGACATATTTGACACTTACCAAGTACTCCGTAAGCTTCTTATCTAGAGGTTCCTGATGGATAGTCCTCGCCCAAACATCTAATAACATATTTGGCACTTACCAAGTACTCCGTAAGCTTCTTAACTAGAGGTTCTAGATGGACAGTCCTCGCCCAATCATCACAGACGAAGCACAGGTTGAAGTAATACGCGTTACGGGCGTACTTCTTGTTGTCTATCCTCACTGGGAAGCCCAGGATCTTGGACCCGAGGAGTGTGCTGCGGGCAAATGGAAAACTTTATTGGTTTATTTTTAGGTTTAGACCATGGACATTTGACTAGCAATTATACCAACATAACATGCACATTAAGAAATAGGAGCCTATAATTGTAGCGGTAAGGTTTAAAAATTACGTATTTCACTATTAGAGAGAGAGAGAGAAAATGATTAGATTAGAATATCGACTTGGGTAGCAACAGAACACCTAGTTTCATAATAGCAAAATAATATTACCAGAAAGCTAATCATTAGAAATCACTATCTTTATGTTAATGATACTCAGATACTGTTATCAAATCATTAAACAAATGGCACTGATAAAAACAATATTTAAAACTGAGATCTACCATTTTTCTGATAAGATTATAATTGCAATTTGATTATATAATGTCTTAATAAGGCAGTGTTGAAATTGGTAGATAAAATGTTTTTTTTTATGATATAAGGTAACAGGACAAGCGTGAGGCTCGCCTGATGGTAAGGGATGATGTCTGCCTATTACAGATACAGCGGCATGAAAAATTCTGGACTGCCAGAATTTTGTTTGTCACTGCACTGCACCTGTTATCTTGAGACATAAAGATGTTGAGTCTCACATGCCCTGTAATTTCACTGAACACCTTACCATTTCAACCGAAAATCATTCCTATTTCACGGCTGAAAATTAATTGGCAAAGTGGTGGTACCGCCCCAGGCGGACTAGCAGAAGTCCTAACACTACAAAAATGTTAGCAACCATTTTTGCTACATTTTTAATGAGGTTTTTTTTGGACTCAGAAATATGTTCCTGTTCATCCATAGGTTGTCTGGTAGAGATTGCTCCAAGCGAAAGACTGCCCAATGTATTACATTGTTTTCTTATTAGATAATTTTTGTTATAAATTGTTAAACACAATCCAAAATCTCATCGTACCGACGGGACCTGAACCCGCAAAAAGCACCTGAACATGTTATTCAGGAGATGGGGGTTTATGTCCCATCGGTACAATGAAATTTTGGATTGTGTTTAACAATTTTCAAAAATATAAAGTGTGTAACACTTCAAAGAAACATAATATTTAATTTCTGTTATGTTCTATGTCTTGTACAATTAAGAATCATTCTATTTTTCTCTATTTATGTTATCTTATCTATTATATATTTATATAATAAGATATAGGTAGTTAAAGATTTTATTTTTATGGATTTTGATGAATGTCCTCTGATTATAATCAAAGATAATAATCAAGGGCTATTGGCATGATTGCATGATAATTACATAAATACATAAAATCACGCCTTTTCCCCGTTAGGGTAGGCAGAGACTACTTCTTTCCACATGCTACGATCCTGACATACCTCTTTCGCTTCTCTAAGATAATTTTTATGATTTATTAATTATTTTATGATTTTAGATGTGTATATTAAGTTTATATATTATTACTGAATAAATGTTTTAAACTTAGAACTTAACTTTGGATGTAGACATACTATTTATTTAAAGTTTCATCAAAATCAATGTAGGCAGTACAATTATGAAATCTGCAAATGAATGTTTGCCTTGCAGCTATACCTTGCAGCTATATTAATATAATTCCTAGGTATGCCACTAAATGTTTGCAATTCTTATTAAATTCGGTTATATAGTCAGAATTTCAAGAAGAAACAACAAAATAAAGTAAGCAAAGCCATCGTAAAATGTACACTTATAAAGATTTAAATGAAGTTTTTTATGTAACAAATTCTATGTTTTTTTTATTCTACTTCTAATTTGATGAAACAATCAACATGAAATATTCGGCTAGTTTGTTTTGAAGTTAGAAACTTAGTAGAGGATAGATGATGTAGACTTACACAGTGAGAGTGCATCGCTGCAACTTGATTTTGGGTATTAAATAGTGGCTCACAGTGTCGAATATATCTTTAGATATATAGTTATCCGGCACTTGGCTAGTAATCTTCGGCCCAGCGGTTGGATGAAACTCGCACAAAAATATACAACGAATCGGACCCTCCTGACCACATCCCTCGTAAAACTTCTCATCCATTTTGCACAATTCACATACACTAACACATAACTAAAGCTAAATATAGAACTACTTTATAATATATATATATAGATAAAAGTTTAACCAATTTGACACACTAACACGATTACTTTTCGTAAATAAACGGATTTACGTTACAGCACATACAACCCCAACCGCGGTTTCTGTTTAACTGACTTTTTTTTATTCTCTTTCGTTTCGATTTGAAGTTCTTTTCTTTGTTTCATTTGTTTGATAGATTTTTTTTTTCATTCTATTATGACTCCACACGAATAGTGTATTTAGCCAGTGTCAAGTATTAAAATTCTCATATACACGGGTTAAAGTCAGATTTTAGATCAAGAAGAAGAAATAGTGTAATTTTGGTAAGAACGCAAATAACATGTTATGTATTTGCGTTCTTACCTTTTAATTAGACGGACATTTTTCAGATAAAGTTTTCTGTACCTTCATTTTAAGCTCGCGGCCTCGGCCTTGCGTCGGTTCTGGTGACGCGCGGCCGCTGCCGCGGCTCCCCTCCTCGCTACGCTCGTCGGTGCACCTCACGCGGTGGTCACTGTCTCACCGTTCTCTAGTGACCTACCTTAGTGTCAGACTTTACCAAATATTTACGTTTCATTTCACGCATTTGCCAGTTTTTCAGGCGAATTTATAAGAAGAAAAATATTAATTTAAAATATTTTGAATTAACTCAGGCAGCTAAAATATATTTGGGAGGATCAAGTAAACTCCCTTGACTCTGCCACAGCAGAAGAGTCCTCAAATTCAGGCGACTCGCTTTAAGATCCCAGCCGGACTATTAGGAGGATTAAGACAAACCAAAGCCTCCCACAACAGCAGAATCCTCAAATTCAGGCAACGCATTTTAAGATCCCACCCATCAGTCCACATTTATTACATCAACTCGCAAATACTCGCATTTTAGGAAAAAATACAATGAGAGCACACACACATTTTCACTTTCCCGCCAAAACCCCCTTGCTTCTTCTCCTTATGGCTTTTAAACGCTGCTTGGCGTTTTGCTGGGCTCCGTTCACGTCCTCCGGAGAAGGATTTTTAGTTGTTTTGCAACTCGCTCGAAGGTCAAGAACGACCACGGGTGTTTTTCACTCAAATTGTCACTTTGACATTTTGCGCAGACTTGAATTTCGAGATTATGGTAATTTATTTTTCTTGTTTCCGAATATTTTCTGTTTGTTTTTACGATTAATGTCTCGTCATGTCACGACTTGGTCTCGACAATGCCAATTTCTTCCGATCCCTTTAATCTGTAAAAATATTACAGCTTTTCCCGCCAAATTTACTGTCACAAACGTCAGAGCGTTTTTTAACCATCGAATTTGATGGTTAAAAAGTTGCAACCGGAGTGAAACAACCGAGGTCGTGAACGACACAGTTGCTACAACCGAGTGAGACGCTCTGAGGTCGTGAACGGGGTTAGAGCGTATGGGTGCAGTCCGTAGGTCGTGAAAGCGGGCTGCGTTCACGACCTACGCCAGTATGCCAGTGTCTAGTATGCCAGTGTCAAAAGTATGGCCAGTGTAAAACCACCTTTTATTTTGTTTCATTGACATGTACATGACATTTGACTGAATTTGACATTGACAGACAGTTATTTATCACTTTATTTACTCATTGTTTTGTTTTTGTTTTTTGTGTTTCTATTCTGTTTGCATTGTTTGCAAATTGCAGTATTTACTCAAAGAGAATATTATACTACGTTATATTTACTTTGCATCACAGACTACAGAGGGGGGTTTCTTTGCATAAGTATATTTTATTACTTGTATATCTATGGAGAGACGGAAATTTAAGTTGCTTATAGCGGCAAGTGGAAGTGTAGCTGCTGTAAAATTACCTATTTTAGTGAAGTCTCTGTTGGACTCGTCCAAAGCTGGTAGTTTTAATTTTGAGGTTAGTTTCTTATTTTGTAACTTCGCGTAAATAAAAGCTTCGCTTGTCACGTTTTATTTATGAATCCAGTTAGTCCAGCTAGGCTATTCTGTAAGCTATCTCGACAGCGGAATCCGCGGTGAGATTTGAATTTTGTATCACGAAATTCGAATCTCACCGCGGATTCCGCTGTCGAGATAGCTTACAGAATAGCCTAGCTGTTCATAATCGCTGAGCATGAGCGCCGCGCCAGCTTATTCGCTACCCTTTTAAAAAAAAAATTATAATAATAAACTATGCCCAATTTTTAAATCCAACTCCGATCAGCCGTTTGTGTGGGAACAAGCACACAAACTTTTTCGTATACAATTTTAATTGTTAAGAAGCAGGATCCTCATAAAATTCTGTGCACCAATAATTATTACCTGTTTACATCCACCCACTCCACCTATTAAGCTGCCCTTAACTTTTCTGGACTTTTCTTAAATTCCAGATTGAAGTAATCATAACAGAGAATGCAAAGTACTTTTTCAAATTGACGGATGTTCCAGCCAAAATATACGATGACAGCAGTGAATGGAAAGCCTGGACCAAGATCGGTGATCCAGTGCTTCATGTGGAGTTGGGGAAGTGGGCTGATATGATGGTCATAGCCCCGCTAAATGCTAACACACTCGCTAAAATGTCTCAGGTAACATTGCAAATAGGCCAGTAATTTACAATGTACTGAAGCATAAATTACACACACAAATCCACTCTTACTAGAGTATTCTCTCATAAGCCTGTTACTTCATCATCTACAATAACAGCCAGTATTCTTCCACTGCTGGACACAGGCCTTTCTTACAGCATGCCACTGAGCTCGATCTTCAGCTCCTTGTTTCCAACCGCTGCCAGCCAGCTTGCATATATCATCACTCCACCTAGCTGATTACTTGTGAATTTTTGAGATGAGACATATTCTTGTAAATTGTTAAACACAATCCAAAATTTCATTGTACCGACGGGACTCGAACCTGCACCCCCCCGGATTACACGTCCAGGTGCTCTTTCGTGCTAATTTGTGTGTATAAGTATAAGTGAAGTGAAGTATAAGTAAAGTATAAGTGCCAGGTGCTAATTTTGTCGTATCGATGGATCGAACCGTGGCTTAATTGGCAGAGCACCTGGACGTGTAATCCAGGGGGTGCGGGTTCGAGTCCCGTCGGTACGATTAAATTTTAGATTGTGTTTAACAATTTACAAAAAAAAAAATAAAGTGTGAAACACTTCAAAGAAACATAATATTTGATTTACGCAGTGCAACATCTCTCGTCGGATTTGAAAACTGTAATGATTTCTTCCGAATGATTAACTTACGTAATAAGTAGTCATAGATGGCGCCACCAATGCATAATTGGGTCAACAAATGCAATTCACTAATTTCGTCGTATCGATGGATCGAACCGTGGCTTAATTGGCAGAGCACCTGGACGTGTAATCCGGGGGGTGCGGGTTCGAGTCCCGTCGGTCCGATGAAATTTTGGATTGTGTTTAACAATTTACAAAAAAAAATAAAGTGTGAAACACTTCAAAGAAACATAATATTTGATTTACGCAGTGCAACATCTCTCGTCGGATTTGAAAACTGTAATGATTTCTTCCGAATGATTAACTTACGTAATAAGTAGTCATAGATGGCGCCACCAATGCATAATTGGGTCAACAAATGCAATTCACTAATTTCGTCGTATCGATGGATCGAACCGTGGCTTAATTGGCAGAGCACCTGGACGTGTAATCCGGGGGGTGCGGGTTCGAGTCCCGTCGGTCCGATGAAATTTTGGATTGTGTTTAACAATTTACAAAAAAAAATAAAGTGTGAAACACTTCAAAGAAACATAATATTTGATTTACGCAGTGCAACATCTCTCGTCAGATTTGAAAACTGTAATTATTTCTTCCGAATGATTAACTTACGTAATTAGTAGTCATAGATGGCGCCACCAATGCATAATTGGGTCAACAAATGCAATTCACTAATTTCGTCGTATCGATGGATCGAACCATGGCTTAATTGGCAGAGCGCCTGGACGTATAATCCGGGGGGTGCGGGTTTGAGTCCCGTCGGTATGATGAAATTTTGGATTGTGTTTAACAATTTACAAAAAAAAAAAAGTGTGAAACACTTCAAAGAAACATAATATTTGAGACATATTCTTGCTGACAAATTTTTTTAACCAACTTTAACCAAAAGGTCAGGTTCTCCATTTGACTGTATATTTTAAAATTTGATGTTTGTTATCCCAAGGAAAAACTCCGACACTTATTACCGATTTGGGAAATTATAATTTTATGTTTAAGAGAGTATGCATCCCATTTGGTCCCATTCTAACTCTAATTGGTGATGGGGGCGATAAGACCTGTACTGACATCCCGCTTGGGGTGTATTGTGCATTTCCCCCTGTCGATCACCCATGCCACCCCAGCTGCTTAATAAAGCGTAGCACGGCTTTGGGTGTCTGGCATAACCCTTCCAGTGGTAAGGGTGTTATTATTGATGGTGAAAATGACGATGATGATAAAAGCTATGGATGAGTTTGTGTGCCTGATGGTGCTGGGAGTGCTAAGGCAGATAGCGATGATGATGATAGTAATGATGATACTGTTAATAATATTTGTCATTGAGGTTGCCGTGGCTGGTGTTCTTCATCTGATCCATTGGTCCCATTGTAATTATATCCAGACCTGATGCGTCTCTGAAGAGATATTGAGATAAACTCCTCAGACTTAAACTTGTACGGTACTTAAAATTACTAGCTTATTCTGTTTATCTTATTCTGTTCTGTAGATTTTATTCTGTTTTTGTAGCTCTAAATTTTACCAACAGTACAGTTTTACAGTCTCCTCAAAATGTTTAATGTAGTGGTAGGATTTCTGCTAGTCCGCCTGGGGCGGTACCACCATGTTGCCAAATAATTTTCAGCCGTGAAATAGGAATGTTTTTCAGTTGAAATGGCAAGGTGTCCAGTGAAGTTACAGGGCATTTGAGACTTGACATCTTTATGTATCAAGGTAACAGGCGCAGTGCATTGAGAAGCAAAATTCTGGAAGTAGGGGAGATCCGATCTTAAAAATTAACGGCATCTCTTGTAAACTTCAACAATTGTCAATCAATAATTTCATCAAAACTGTTCAGTTGTTTTGCTAAGATACAAATGTTCAAACATCCAAACTTTCACATCTAATACTATAAGAATCTTTGTCCTGACATACTGACTGACTGACTGACTGACTGACTGACTGACTGACTGACAGACAACGCACAGCCTAAACCAAACAAAGGGGTTAACAAAGTGTGAAAATCAATATTGATTCGGATTGCGCTGAAATTTGGCATGCAGATAGTTATTACGACGTTAGTTCCCTCTGAGAAAGGATTTTCCAAAATTCACCCCTGAAAGGGATGAAACGGGGGTTCAAAGTTTATATGGCGAAACAAGATTAGATAGTCGTTATATTCGAAACTTAACACAAGTACTTAAGTAAGCAAATACGTGTATCCAACCCTAAAATTCCACCCCTAAAAGGGTGAAGTGGGGTAACAAAGTCTGAAATCAATATTGTTTCGGATTGCACTGAAATTTGGCATGCAGATAGTTATTTTGACTTAGGTATCCGCTAAGAAAGAACTTTTCAAAATAAACTCTTTAAGGGGATGAAGCGGGGTGTTCAAAGTTTGGATAGTCGTTTTGTTTGAAATTTCACACAAGTACTTCTGTAAATAAATAAGTAAATACAAGTTTCAGACTTTTTCAAAATGCCACCCTAAGAGGATAAACTGTGGTAACAAAGTCTAAAAATCAATATTGTTTCGGATTACGCTAAAATTCAGAATGCAGATAGTTATTATGACGTAGGTATCCGCTCAGAAAGGATTTTCTAAAAATTCCTCCCGGATACGGAACAGGGATTCAAAGTTTGTATGGCGAAACAAGATGGGACGGTACGTGTTGTAGGATTTTTCGTAATGGGGTAGGTAACAAAGTCTGTAAATTTAGGTTTTTCGGGTTTTATAAATATGAATCCCGAATTGCCTTAGTCACGCGATAACATGAAAACGGGTGAACCGATTTGGCTAATTCTTATTTGATGTATTTAATGATAGAATCGTTTTTACAAAAGAAAAGTTTTAAGTAAATAAATAAAGGTTTTAACGCGGGCGAAGCCGCGGGGCACTTCTAGTTTATAATATTAGTAGAATAAAGAAAAGCAAAGGATATGCTTGTTTGAAAAGCCAGCTGTAACTATATATTTCCAGGGCATCTGTGACAATTTGTTGACATGTACCACCCGAGCATGGGACATGAAGAAACCCCTGCTGTTTTGTCCAGCCATGAACACACGGATGTGGGAACATCCCACTACATTTACACAGGTTAGTTGTTTAGAGGCAATGTACCTTAGTTTACATTTACATTACATTTACTCAAGTTAGTTGTTTAAAGACAATGCACACTAGTTTACATTTACATTAAATTTACACAGGTTAGTTGTTTAGTGGCAATGCCCACTGGCTTACATTTACATTACATTAACACAGGTTAGTTGTTTAGTGGCAATGCCCACTGGCTTACATTTACATTAAATTTACACAGGTTAGTTGTTTAGTGGCAACGCCCACTGGCTTACATTTACATTACATTTACACAGGTTAGTTGTTTAGTGGCAATGCCCACTGGCTTACATTTACATTAAATTTACACAGGTTAGTTGTTTAGTGGCAATGCCCACTGGCTTACATTTACATTACATTTACACAGGTTAGTTGTTTAGTGGCAATGCCCACTAGCTTACATTTACATTAAATTTACACAGGTTAGTTGTTTAGTGGCAATGCCCACTGGCTTACATTTACATTACATTTACACAGGTTAGTTGTTTAGTGGCAATGCCCACTGGCTTACATTTACATTACATTTACACAGGTTAGTTGTTTAGTGGCAATGCCCACTGGCTTACGTTTACATTAAATTTACACAGGTTAGTTGTTTAGTCGCAATGCCCACTGGCTTACATTTACATTACATTTACACAGGTTAGTTGTTTAGAGATAATGCACACTAGTTTACATTTACATTACATTTATACAGGATAGTTGTTTAGTGGCAATGCCAACTGGCTTACATTTACATTTAATTTACACAGGTTAGTTGTTTAGTGGCAATGCCCACTGGCTCACATTTACATTACATTTACACAGGTTAGTTGTTTAGTGGCAATGCCCACTGGCTTACATTCACATTACATTTACACAGGTTAGTTGTTTAGAGACAATGCACACTAGTTTACATTTACATTACATTTATACAGGTTAGTTGTTTAGTGGCAATGCCCACTGGCTTACATTTACATTACATTTACACAGGTTAGTTGTTTAGAGACAATGCACACTAGTTTACATTTACATTACATTTACACAGGTTAGTTGTTTAGTGGCAATGCCCACTGGCTTACATTTACATTTAATTTACACAGGTTAGTTGTTTTAGTGGCAATGCCCACTGGCTTACATTTACATTTAATTTACACAGGTTAGTTGTTTAGTGGCAATGCCCACTGGCTTACATTTACATTACATTTACACAGGTTAGTTGTTTAGAGACAATGCACACTAGTTTACATTTACATTACATTTACTCAAGTTAGTTGTTTAAAGACAATGCCCACTGGCTTACGTTTACATTAAATTTACACAGGTTAGTTGTTTAGTGGCAATGCCCACTGGCTTACATTTACATTACATTTACACAGGTTAGTTGTTTAGAGACAATGCACACTAGTTTACATTTACATTACATTTACACAGGTTAGTTGTTTAAAGGCAATGCACACTAGTTTACATTCACAATACATTTACACACGTTAGTTGTTTAGAGACAATGTACACTGGTTTAAATTTATATTACACTTACACAGGATAGTTGTTTAAAAGGCAATACATACTTGTTTACATTTATACAGGTTAGTTGTTTAAAGGCAATGCACACTGGTTTACATTTACATTACATTTACACAGATTAGTTGTGCACATTAATTTATCTTTAGATAATGTAAAGTCCAGTGATATTACAGGCAAAATGTTGTCAATGCAGAGTTTTGCGTGCCACAGTTTTTGTTGTCATCGCTTTCCATCAGGCGAGCATGTTTCTAGTTCTGTTACCTCATGTCATACAAAAAAAACATTTTGAATTGATTTTATTAATTGGCATCAATCAATATATTTGCATAAAGTATTTATAAATATTTTACAAAATATATGGAAGTTTTTTTTGTGATTTCCTGACATTTCTAGTATCCTAACCTCAGTTGAACCGAAAGAGTGATCTATACTAGAAAGTGACATCAAAAAGTTATCGTGTAAAATGCCCATTTTCTGTCTGGCTTCTCTCTTCATTTTTCAACTGACTTCCAAAACGGAGGAGGTTCTGAATTTGTCTGTATGTTTGGTCGCCGATTACTCCGCCTTTGTCATAGGTAGGGTTCAATACCAAGGTTTTTTTTATATATACATTTTATCAAGATCTCATTAGTATCTCCAGAGATATGATAATAAAAGTCTCGAACTAGCTACTGAAACTGCCTCGCGCAGCATGGTAGTAGGTTTTGTTTTAGTTTTGAAACTATTTTAATTAATTTAAAAACATAGGTATTTATTTAATCAACCCACTCAGGGATCGCTGACCCACCGGTGGGTCAAGAACAATTACAAGCAATTCCGTCAAGCTTCACGGACCCACCGGTGGGTCAGCTTAGCCAACTTTTGTTTTCTATATTTACAGCGTATAATATTAGAAATTGTAACCATTTTTTGGTCTTACACGCTTGATGAAGAAATATTTTATTTATAAAATGCCATATTGAACTGTATTTTTTTATTTCCCGCACAATGAAAACTATTTAGTGAAAACGCCTTAGGTCGACCATAGACGCCATTGACGCTTGGAATGCTGACGCTAGATTGTGTTTTGAAATGTTATTTTCTGTTGGTTTATTTTAGTTTTTAGTATATATCTAGTGTAAATTCTATTCATTTGTGTTTTGTGAATCCATCTTAGCTATTGAATACTAGAAATATCATCGTATTTGTGTGATCGTCGGGTTTTCTACCAAGTGGCGGTTTTCCCGCAATTTCGAGTTTCTGTGTTGAATAAAAAGTGAAATTAGTGAAAATAATGAATGAAATAAGCATTTCGAATATCATTGCAAATAAGTAGACGAATCACTAAATCAATTCAAGAAATCAATTCAGGATGGTATGAGTCATGCTGACGAATGTTTATACAATCGTAAAAAACGTAAGTACCTACTTAGACCCTTTCAAGTGGGTCGGGTTTCGAGCTCGGTTTTTATAAACATTTACGCAATAGGATACCGAATTCTTTGTGTATAGTGGTAGCTGGGTTCTAGAACTTTGATTTGCGTATTGTATTTTTAATATTTCGGTTTTGAGTATCTCATATTCAGGCAAAGATCCAAGATATACATTTCAGGGGTTTTGAGGTGTAAATAAAAAATAACAATACAAAATATATACTTTATTTTTATACAACAATGAAGTAAATCTATTACAAAATAAAGCACAGTTTACAGAATAAGAAAATATGGTGTGATTAGTTTTGCATGCGAAGAATTACGCGACGCGACGTTCGCGCCATTCCGCTACTGCACACATTTTCAAAGTGGATTAATTTTTTTTTGTGTTTTAAATTCCCGATCCCTGAGTGGTTAAAAATAATTTTACCTAAATTATATAAACTACAATACTAAGGCCCAGTTTCACCGGTTACTGATAAAGTTTCAGATAGTTATCTGACAGATGATGCCATATGAAAGCTGTCCAAAATGTGTCAGATAAGTTCCCAATAGGGCTATCAGGATCCAATGAAACTGGCCCTTAAACTATTAATAAAGACAGAATCTAGGTCGCTACCTGCCGGTAATGTTCCCAAAAAGCTAGCGACGTTACCTCGTTGTATAGCTAGCTAGGCTAAAACGTTGGCCGAGGTAAGCGCCAGCTCTTTGGTCACGGGTGATGTAAATTAGGTGTATAATTATATATAGGTAATTAGGTGTCTAGACAACTCCTTAACGAAACCTTGTTTTTATACTATCTATATTTACAGATAAGCATTTTACAAAGCTGGGGCCACATAGAAGTACCGCCGATCAGCAAGAAGCTGGCGTGCGGGGACATAGGTGTCGGCGGAATGGCGGAAGTGCCCACCATTGTACAAAGAATACACGAGGAGCTTAATAAACGCTTACACTAATGTTATAGTCCGTTCACACTTTATTTTTCTCTGAACTTCATATATATTTAACCGACTTCACAAAAAAGGAGGAGTTTCTCAATTCGTCGGAATCTTTTTAGGGTTCCGTACCCAAAGGGTAAAACGGGACCCTATTACTAAGACTCCGCTGTCCGTCCGTCTGTCTGTCTGTCTGTCTGTCTCTCTGTCCGTCTGTCCGTCTGTCACCAGGCTGTATCTCATGAACCGTGATAGTTATCAGTTAACATTTTCACAGATGATTTATTTCTGTTGCCGCTATAACAACAAATACTAAAAACAGAATAAAGTTAAAAATAATAGAGGGTCCCCATACAAGAAACGTGTTTTTTTCGGCATTTCACGCCATCTATGAACGCTTAGTTAGGTAAACGTCCCATAGATGGCGTTATATTGAAATGTCGATCCCTAACACCTTTGTTAGACGTTAAATGGCGTTATAAGAAATAAAATGTTTATTAATTATTATTTTTGGCTGGCGAAAAATGATAGTGGGTTTTGCTCATATGATTTATGTTCTTATAAAATACTGTAGTGTGGTACGGAATCCTACGAGTGCGAGTCCGACTTGCGCTTGGCCAGTTTATTAGGGTTCCATACCCAAAGGGTAAAACGGGACCCTATTACCATAGAAAAGATAATAATACTACTAAGACTCCGCTGTCCGTCTGTCTGTCTGTCTGTCTTGTCTGTCTGTCCGTCTGTCACCAGGCTGTATCTCATGAACCGTGATAGTTAGACAGTTGAAATTTTCACAGATGATGTATTTCTGTTGCCGCTATAACAACAAATACTAAAAACAGAATAAAGTTAAAAATAATAGAGGGTCCCCATACAAGAAACGTGTTTTTTTCGGCATTTCACGCCATCTATGAACGGTTAGGTAGGTAAACGTCCCATAGATGGCGTTATATTGAAATGTCGATCCCTAACACCTTTGTTAGACGTTAGATGGCGTTGTAAGAAATAAAATGTTTATTTTTTTTTTATGTTTGTTCACCGATTACTCAAAGATGCCTGAACCGATTTGGAAAATTCTTTTTTGTTTCAAAGGGTACGCTTCCCAGGTGGTCCCATTTAAATGTTAACGAAATCGGCCGAGCCGTTTTTAATATATCAACATTTGTATTAAGACGCATTTACTTATCTCGACGACTTACTACTTGGCTGGCACTTTACTTTCTAGCACAGATTATGTAATTGTTACTACGTCTACTGGCCACTTTGACTAGCGCGACGTTTGAAGTCGGTTCTTTTAGTTTTTTTAAACGATCTTAAATTATTTATTGCTGTCAGCCAAATGTAAATTACCAAATGAGTAATGTTTAGTTTTTGTTCATTTTGTAACTTGAATATATAGGTTATTTATATACTCACTGACTCATATATTGCATCAAAGTTCAGGATTACTTTTCGAATTAATTGATTGGTCCTTTTTAGTATACGTTTACATACACTTAAGGATATGTTACTAGTAGTAAACCTGTACTAGTAGTTCATAACAGCGTAGTAACTTACTACGCTGTTATGAAGTTAACGAACCAAATGTTTCAATTTAAATTTGTACATTGACGGACTCTGCAAAGACCATTCAATTAATTCGGAAGTAATCCTGAATTTCGATGCAGCTTATGAGTCCGTGAGTGTAGTTATACTTTTTATTTTGTTTTTTGTTGTTTGACTACTATCCCACCTGTTGGTAATGGTAAGTGATGATGCGGTCGAGGATGGTAGCAGGCTAGGCCTACAATTGCCTAGAACTAACTAGCTCTCTTAATAGTTCGCATTCTAGGGATTCTTGGGAAAGGATAGCGGCCGGTTGTTAGATGTTAAGCGACCGATTTTCTAACTTGAGAGTTTAGCTGGCCAGGTGGACACAAGATAGTGACCACCATGTTGTTATTTCTTCACCGGAGGGCCACTCTGTGAAATTCGCACATAACTTACAAACAGGTGAGATCAAACGCTTGCCTATATTATATTTTAAAAAAATCATTTACAGCTCTTAGAGTCTGTGCAAAAAGAGAATTGTCGTGAAATAGAGGGTGCGCGTGTTGATGGTTTTAATTTACTGTTTTTGTTGCGTTGACAACATTGCTCTGTCATTGCCAATACGACTAAATATGTTTGATACCTTGGTAGGTACCTACTCTTTCATTATCGGGTGGTACTAGGTAGTTCCTTCCTTACCTTTGAATGTTAGTTAATCGTAACGCCACGACGGTTCTCTTTTCGCACAGACTCTACATTTTTATCCTTTAATCATAGAAAAAAAACTGGCCAAGTGCGAGTCAGACTTTTGTCTCGCACACGGAGGGTTCCGAACGCCATCTATCGAATTTCTAACGAACTTCTAACACCAACTAAGTAAACGTTAACACAAAGGTAGAATAGTATTATATAGTAGTAATAGTAATAGTAGTAATAAAGATATTTTATTTGCGTAAAACATGCATATAAAAAAAAGTTGTGACAAAATATTCAAACGATCGTCATGTTTTGCCTTAACAGGCGTGCAAACTTTGCAGATGGCGCTGCTTTACTCACTACATATAATCCAAATTTAAATACATATTACACTGGTCATTCTTATAAACTAAATTGAATTATAAAATTAAAAGGATACAGCACAATGTCATGAAAATAATAATAATGATTATAATTTGTCACTTAAAAATTCGTCAGTACCATAATAACATTTCTGAATTAAAAATTGTTTTAGCCTATTTTTAACCGACTTCAAAAAAAGGAGGAGGTTTCTCAATTCGACCGTATATTTTTAAACATAATATTGTCCATGTCCTTTAAAGATTTAGGAATTTTATTGAAGACTGTTCGCGCCATACCAATTACACCTTTAAATAGTAATTGTAGTAATTAATATTATTAAATATCTGGTTGAACGAGCTTTGCTCGGTATTTTTTGCCACTTAAACAGACAAATATGACTCTTCCCGACATCTATTGACGAATAATAATACTATTTTTTTTAATTGAGAGCAACTAACTGCTTTACTGAAACAGTACTTCTACTCGTTAATAGATGTCGGGAAGAGTCATTTTTTAAGTTGATTATCAATAAAGTTTATTATTGAAAACAAGAATAAAACAACATTTTCTGAAAATGACTCCTAGCTAGATCGATTTATCACCCCCGAAATCCCCTGTAGGTATACTAAATTTTATTTAATCGTTGGAGCCGCTTCCGATATTCAGATCAAGGTAAAGACGATAGCGCGCCATCTTTGATGCTAGATAGGTGGCGCTGCGCTATCGTAAAAAACTTTTTTTTAACTTTTCTTTAATTTTTAACTTTGTTCTGTTCTTAGTATTTGTTGTTATAGCGGAAACAGAAATTAATCATCTGTGAAAATTTCAACCGTCTACTATCACGGTTCATGAGATACAGCCTGGTGACAGACGGACAGACAGACAGACAGACGGACAGCGGAGTCTCAATAATAGGGTTCCGTTGGTACCCTTTGGGTTCGGAACCCTAAAAATTAAATATATGAATTTTATAATGTGTAAATTTCTTATCTATACTTTAATTTAAAATAACTGTTAACGGACATTGTTAATGAAATTGAAATTATTTATTTGTACATAATTGTGAACAAATCTAAAATTCGCAAAAAACATTATAATATAAAGTCGTTCTCTCACCGCGAGCATTTGCCTGTAAAGTAACGTTACAGATCCGAGCATTACAGCAGTGAAGGAGGAGAACCGAGCGTTACATTACGCAACCTGTAATGTTACAATCTGTAATACTTTGATACAAGTTGTAAAATCAATGCGCATCACTTGTAATTTAATTAAGCTCAAAATCAACATAAGTATTATATTAAACTTTATTATAATATTAACTTATTTTTCGATTTTATTCGATATAATTACAGGTTACGTAATGTAATGCTTGGTTCTCTTCTTTTACTGCTGTTTCATTCATCATTCGCCTTTAATAATGAAAGGTGAATGCTCGCGATCTCGAGAAACATACTATTTTAATTTTTGATTATTTAATTATATTGTTTAAGTAATTGCTTATTATTTTTGTAAATAGATTTGAGGTGTTCCAATGTTTACTCAGTTGATTCCATGTTGAATAAACTTTATTATTTTCTGCATTTATTTGTTTAATTTCTGTAGTGGTAGAACTTTTGCTTGTACGCCTCTGGAGAGTGGATTGACCCCGTTGGCATTATAAGGATAGTTAGCTTCACTTATGGGCTTGTACACAAAACTGCGATGCGACGTCGCATCGCAAAAATCTGCGAGCTCCCTCTACGCATCGCAAGAACTTGCGAATTGATTCGCATCGCGCATTCCTGCGATGTTGACCCAAAATCTTCTTTGTTTCTTTTTCCTGTATCTCCTAAGCTATAATAAAAGTGCACACTTCTTTTTACGATCCATGTCACGACCTAGTTTTCAATTCAAAATACGTTTAGTACGGTTAACGGTCGTCGAAGGAATGGTCACCCTGGGAGACGCCTTGCCGCACGAAATCGCATCGCAGCAATTCGTGTCGTAATTTTCTGCGTTGCGAATTCGCATCGCGTCGCATCGCAGTTTTGTGTACAAGCCCTATAAGCGAGAGGTCGTCGGTTCAAAGCACGGGTGTTCTTCCACAGGTGGTAGAAGCATATTATATCGATGTTCCGCCTGACTGGCTACTTCAAAGTAGCTCACCACCATCAAGGAAAAAATCTCCCGCCATAACATAGTTACATTTATATTTTAATTATATAATGAATAAATATAAAAAAAAATATTTACTAGCTGTGCCCCGCGGCTTCGCCCGCGTATATACATTTTTATTTTTAAAACTTTTCGTTCATGAAAACCTCCTGACACAACAAAAAAGAATTAGCCAAATCGGTTCAATCGGTTGACCAAGGGAAACAGGGTTTAATATACCTATGTATAAGCTGCGCCCCTCGGCTTTGCCCGCGTTTAATTCTAGTTACAAACCTTCCTCTTCAATCACTTAATAAAGTGCTAATACTAAAATAGCTAAAAACTGCATTAAAATCCGTTGCGTAGTTTAAAAGATCTAAGCGTACAGACAGCGGGAGTGACCTTGTTTTATACTATGTAAAGATATATTGTAATAAAAGCCATTTATATTATTGTTTATTTTAAAATATAGAAATAAAACAATGAAATCCAAGTAAATGTTGTTTATTGCATTACTGAATACTGTGTCTAACTCTAGTTACATGCAATATGAAACTATTAAAACATTCCATTTTCCGTAAAATAGTTACATGACATTATAATACAGACAACACATCTATAAACTTTTTCTAGAACATCATCGCAGCTACAGAAAAGTGTTCTTTGATATTTAAATTATATTCAAAAGTGCTATAGTTACATTAATAATTAAGATAGTTAAAAGACTAAAAAAACCTACTTCTCACGCCGCACGAGTTAGTATCAGTTGCAAATTTGAGACGTTTCTCGTTATATCTCTGGAGATGCTTATCAAATCTTGATAAAATTTGCATGTTTGCACCTTTGCACCTTGGAGATGAATCCTACCTATGAAAAAAAAGAATCATTCAAATCGGTTCACAATTGACGGAGTAATCGCGTAACAAACAAAAAAAACATACAGACAAATTGAGAACCTCTACTTTTTGGAAGTAGGTTGAAAAAACTAAGTGTTTAGTTGTGCTATTATGTTTTATATCAATTATAAAATAACAGAAAAAAAATAATTTAAAAAGAAAAAAACTTGTACGATTTAGTAGTTTTTTCCCTTGATCTCAAAGATAACAAATCTTATGTAAAATTAAATAAATATTAAGATAAATATTAATAAAAACTTTTTTTAATAAACAAATTGTTTAATTATGTAAGCCAGTTTTTCTTTTAAATTCTATGTTACTTTATGGGTACATAAATGTTGTTTTTTTTATACTAGGTAGGTAAGCGTTTAACCAATATCTCACCTGATGTTAAGTGACGATGCGATCGACGATGTAGCACAAACAAAAAAAATATTATATATGTTTTTAATAAATACTTGCATTTTTAAACTTAAATCTTGGTGGGAATATTGGTAAAATAGAAACGCTTTTCCTGTAGCCAAGACGATGTCATAAAATTAAACATTATAACATAACGTAACCATATCAATCAATAATAATTTCGAGTTGATTTTTACAAATCAGTTTTGTGCAAATGCGAAAGAACCCTGTAATGTTTAAAACGATAATAATATTTTAAGTCCGCCCTAGTCATGACTACGTGTTATGTTACAATTAACAAGCATGTGCGGTAAGCACCTCTCTATTTGTGAGAAAATGTGAGCACAAGTACAACTTTTGAAATCTGCATTGAGTTTTTAATCTCTGCCATAATTAATTTTTAGTTTTATCAACTTATTATGACACAAATTAACTGTAATTTTTGCTCTTTTATCTTAGTGATTCAAGTCTTCGACTCAAAATTTACACGCGTGGTAGGAGGATATAATATCGATGTTTCGCCGGACTTGCTACCTAAAAGTAGCTTACATACATCAATGAGAACATCTGCCACCAACTTTACGGATTTTCGGCAGCAAATAGTTGTTAAGAGTCAGAGTATTCTAGGCCTAGCGTGTTCTCCATCTTAGACCACATCATCGCTGCCAGCAGGCTAAATGATGGTCAAACGTTAGCACATATGATATTAAAAAAATCAAGTTACAATCTGGTGAAATAATGAACAATCACCGATGTTACCCAAAAATAATAAATGCAAAAGAGTGTTTATTCTTTCTTACCATGCTCAATCTCTTTGGTGGGGTTTTTTCAAAAGGTTTTTCAATTTATTTCAAAAGGTTAAATACTATAATGTATTACTTAGATAAAAAGCAAACACATGCTAAAGAACGCTTATAATAAAATCCGATTTTTAACTTTATTTTGATAGAATAAAATATCATCTCTGCCGTAATTTTGCAAAATCGTGTACTATTTAATAAAAAAAAACTGTAACCGTAATACTGCCGTAGTTACGCTCAAAATAACAATGCAGATTCCAAAACGGTACATGTTCTTAAACAATCTGCGTATATTACAAATATATTAAATTACTCCTCCGTTATTAAATTAAAATTAAAATTATTCTGATAACCTAACTTAATATTCATATAAGAACCTATTTCAGAGAAAATATAATATAGATATCTAAATAATAATATACTTAATATATTGCGCAAAAACAGCTCAACCATCTTGAGAACTATAGATAACTATATAAAAATACAATATTTACATTTAATTAATATAAACTCTGAAATAGGCACTTATTTACAGACAAATTAAACTTATTTACAAACATATTTAAACTTATACACAAAATAAATCAAGGTTACAATCAGATCAATGAATAGAATCAATTAAACTCAGCTATAATTGTAAATTATTACTTTTTAAATCATATAGCATAATAAAAGGAATATATATTGGAATTTCACGTATCTTATTATTTTATCTAACGTATTTTTATACAATAACAATGATTAAAGACACAAATAATAATGTATTAGAAATAAATATTTTCATTTCTTCTTTACGGCCAAATAGAACTCGATTTTATGTAGATATAGTACATACAGTATTATAATAGGCGAACACACGTGTACAAAATATCATCAAAATTAGTTGAGACATTGGACCGTGACGAGGAAACAAAAAATAAAATTTTCGAATAGATAATATCAACGAGAATGAATTAAAGCTATATACATGCTTAACTAAATAAATAAAGAAGAAAGAACTCTTGAGTGTAGAGTCTTTCATGCGTTCAAAGTTTTCGATATACAAGATGTTAAACACAATTAGATTAATTTTTCGATTACCTACACTTGGCTGCATAGAAATCGCACACCCCTTACATTTTACTTTAACCTCAAGTGCCTTAGGTATTTTTTTAAAAGAAATGTTGGTTATAAAAATGACTTAAATTAAATTTTTAACACCGTTGCTCGTAAAGCTGATGTAATTCCACCGGTTTTAAATATGTAAAGCGGGTCATAAAAAACGCGTGTGTTACCAAAGGAAATAATTAAGTTATAGTCCATACAAATTCCATAACAGTATTATTTGCCATTTCACGCGTTGTTGCTATTAAAATTTCGAACTAATCGCCGCGCGGCGCCAGTCAGTAGGCAGCGCTAGCGCGCTGTTAAAATGGCGGGAAAGCAACAGTGTGCATTAACAGATTCAGTTTATTTAAAATAAAAAAATCAGTTTATTCGGTAATTTAAAAACTTGGCTGCATGCTCTAACGTCTTTGCCAACATTTTCACGCAGCTACGGCAGAAAATAATCCTCGCGCCATTTTTCTCAAATTTTCTTTTATTTGTACTTGTATTGTGAAAATTTAAATATGACAACTTTCAATAATGAAGAAGAGCCATATATTACTTCAACTCCACCGGATATACTAACAGAAGCGCGAACCGCATGCGACAGCTTGCTGCCGTCAATATCCAAAGACAGATACATAACCACGTATGAAAACATAATTAAAAAACCAATTAAAAAACTACGTATCATTTTAATAATTGTCATTTCACTAACTGTTTCAATAATTAGAAATGAACAAAATATAAAATGTTTTTTTTTCTGTTTCCTCGCAAATGTGTCAAAAAACGTCGTACGATATACGTGCGTATTGGTTATAACATGCTCGGCTCAATTACGCCCTCGCCTTCGGCTCGGGCTGAAATTCCGCCTCGCATGTTATAACCATCATAACGCACTAATATCGTAATGTACTATAAAGTGTGTTAGCTTTCAAAAAACTAATTCAAACTAACGTAATATTTGCAAAGAACATTTAATTAAAAAAATATATTTAAGGTTTAAAGAGAAAATTCAAGGGGTGTGCGATTTCTGTGCTCTCAAGTGTAATTAATTGAAATACATAATACTACATTTTTAATTAATAAATAATAATTACATCCCAGCATGCAAAAGATATGACAGACACAGATTTTAAATAAATCATGTAAAAATCCTGAAAACAATATTTATATTATTCTAAAACCACTAAATGCGAGAATATTTTGAACTGTAACGGTTACGTGTAAAAATGCTACTTAATAATTTAAATGCGTATATATTTTCCATTAAATACGTTGGTTCTATTCGTATCGTACACAAAATGTATAAATGAGTTACATACATCATATAAGGACACTGTTTATATATTTATAACTAAGTTATTTTATTTTCAAAAATCTCTTTACAAAAGCTGTAAGTCTGTGCGTATTGTATTAAAGGCCATTTTATTCTAGCGGGACTAAAACCTCGTATTCGATGCCTTCTCTCTCCAACACTATGAATTAGAAAGGGATGCGTGCAATCGATACGCCGCGCCGTGCAGGTCGATCGATAAAACTACGTAAAGCTTAGCTTTTGTATAGAAAATAAAATGTGTAAATTGTTCGTAGCAAAATACTGTCACTGTGTGCGTGTCATGGAATGAATCGTAGGCGTATTTAACCTTTTACCGCGTCTACTGCAATATATTTTGCAGCAAATCAAATTATTTTAAATGGCAAGACTCTCGCCAAATTTTTCGTAACGGCAACACTGCAGAATACGCGGCAAACTTAACACAGATAAAATTAGGCACATTTCACACGACGGTTTCGTTTTGTTTATCGAACATAGCTCGCGTGTATTTCGAGATGACGTCGTACGTCGACTTAATGAGTTCGCACCGCTCTCCGACTTCGCAGTCGGACGGCGCGACTCTGTACATGGACGACTTAGGTTTACGTGTAAATTCCGTTGCGTCTTCGATGTTGTATACGTGTTTCCGAGGCACCATTTCTAAGTCTTTGCGTTTCGCGCAGCGGGCGTTGATTTTGTTGACGGCATTTTGTACGGGGGAACAAGCGTCGAGTGCCAGCGGGTCGCTGACCTCGAGTTGATATCATACGTCTAGTTCCTCCAAACCTTTGGAGAGTCGGTGAGAGTTGATGCGACGTCGGTGCGAGCGCCGCACGGCGTCCGCGCGCCGGTACGGCTCGCTACGGAGACCATGGAGGATGTCTTCCAATGCACCGTTGTACACCTCGTCTTGGTGAAGCAGCTTCTTTTCTCCGACGGACTGCGACTTCGACTTTAGCTCGTTGATAACAGCCTCCTGTTGGTTATAAAAATACTTTACATTTCTGTTTAATTCATATAGAGCATGTGAGTCTGAGGAGAAATGACTTTCTATGGTTTTCATTACCAAAATAAATGATAAATTCGTTCATAACAAATCGTGTGATTCTCTTTCTAGATAAACTGTCTACTCTAGTGTGTAAATGCAATAGTTTAGCAATTAAATTAAAATATTGTTTATTAGCTATGAGGGTTTTATTGTATCTACAGTTGATATACTATAACAAATTTGTATGAGCAAAAAAAGAAAAACTAACTTATCAGTTTAGGTTCTATATGAAGCTACATTAATCCCAGAGTATTTCATGTGTTTTCCATTAATGTAAAGAGAAATGTACCGAAACACCTATATTATAATACTGTACAGCTTTAGCAGAAAACACAAGTTATAAATAAATATTTGATACAAATACGTAGTCCACATGCAAATAATTTGAGTTTATTTAGATAAATAAGATGGTACATGTTTCGAGTCAGTTAAGCTAGCGAGTAGCGAGCTAAGTAAGTACTGGCTTGGTCAAATAAAGAAGAAAACATACTTTAATTTAACAATAACATTTTTTATTATTTCTTCGTAAATTGGTGTCAATAACAAAATTACACAATTGTTTAGTACATTAGAAATATCCCGATATCCAAATATGTATAGTTGGCAGAAATTTAGCTGAGCGATTTAAAATTCCTCACAACTATAAATATTTTCCAATCTTCACGCCAAACTGTGTATGTTTTCTCTAAGACCAAGTCTGAATAGTTATAGATTGATATATTCTGGCCATTTTCGACTGAGAAACCTAAACAAATATATTGCTCAACAAATATAAATCAAAATTATATCGTTAAGTTTAGTAACTTAAAATTATTTAAGAGCTATTGTAAACATCGGCTCATTTTGACGATTTCATTAAGGTAGAGAGTACCAAATTTTTACGTCAAATATAGCCAGATTGATAAATAAACGCATATAATAAGTAGCCTATGAGGTGAGATGATAATTTAGATAAACACATTCCCTGGATCCCATGCAAATGCAGCGTTGGAACAGATATAACATATCTAAATATATATTTACATTATTACACCGTACATAGATAGACATATACATATTTTACTAATATAATAAATAAGAGTATCATAGCACAGGATTAATATTTTATTTCAATAAACGAACATTTTACAGAAAATTCTATGACGTTTTGCACTGGTTTCAAACACTTTTTCTATGAACTTATTAAAGTGATACTTAATAGGTTCATAGAAAAAGTGTTATAGTTCATTCACATCGAAAATGGTTCAGTAGTTGTTTATATTTGATATAGATTTAAAATATACCTCCTGTAATTCTTACATTTACATTACAATGTCAGACATTTGCGTAGATTTGAAAGCCATCTGGCGGCTCCAGTGGAGACTCCAGATGGCTTTCAAATCTACGCAAATAATAAACTGGCCAAGTGCAAGTCAGACTCGCACTAGTAGGGTTCCGTACCACACTACAGTATTTCATAAGATCGAGCAAAAAATACCACTATCATTTTTCGCCAGCAAAAAATAATAATTAATAAACATTTTACTTCTTATAACGACACCTAACGTCTAACAAAGGTGTTAGGGATCGACATTTCAATATAACGCCATCTATGGGACGTTTACCTAACTAAGCGTTCATAGATGGCGTGAAGTGCCGAAAAAAACACGTTTCTTGTATTTTTTAACTTTATTCTGTTTTTAGTATTTGTTGTTATAGCGGCAACAGAAATACATCATCTGTGAAAATTTCAAATGTCACGGATACAGCCTGGTGACAGACGCACAGACAGACAGACAGACAGACAGACAGACAGACAGACGGACAGCGGAGTCTTAGTAATAGGGTCCCGTTTACCCTTTGGGTACGGAACCCTAAAAACGCCTCAATAAATGGGTAATTTCAATATTTAATTTCAATATTCGATTGTCAATGCAATCAATCGACAGGCTCATTAAATAGAGACTATTATATATATTCGCAAAAAGTATTTGATTAAAAGTTAAACAAAAATCATAAATCGAATTGAAATGTACCTTTAAACTTTAACTATATTTAATTACTGCTCTAATCTAGGTAGTCAAATATTTGAAATACACAAATAAATATTTATCAATAACTAGCTGTGCCCCGCGGCTTCGCCTGCGTGAAAAACAACTTTCATTTATTTTATTATTTTTTTCATAAGAACCCTCTCCTGACGATAAAAAACACGTCAAAAAAAGAATTAGCAAAATCGGTCCAGCCGTTCACGCGTGATGCCGTGACCAGGGGCAATTGGGATTCATTTTTATATATAAATATTTTGTCCCTTTTTTATATACTAACAAGAAAATACTGTCTAATGCCAGAAGATAAAAAAGACGGTTTCCCAGCAAAGGATTCCAAGTATAATACACACAGTAGGTTCTACACATTTATTCAATGAACCCAATCTAAAAAATCTTGATGATGATTTTTCTAGGTTTTACAAAAGTCTAGTTATTGCCTTAGCTCTCTAGAGCTCTCTCTGGAGCTCTCTAGTTTTCTATTTGGTATGATGATTGGGAACTAACTTGCTTGCATTCATCGCAAACATCAAACGTCTTCTTTCCATTGCTATCCATGTGGAGACCGGTCCAGAGTGCTTAGTGAAAGTATATCAATTTCTTTTACATTTTTTTTTAAATAAAACACTTATCTACTAACCATGTGGGTCGCACATTACTAGTAGTCTTATTAACCCCTCTTACTAAGCTAAATATGCTTGTGTCTGGAGTGGGTTCAAGTCAATAGGCTGTAGTTTCATTTACTTACTCGATCACGTTACAGTAATCACAGATTTGTATGGAAATTACAATGTTACCTATAATGCAAACTAGATGGCGCTCTTTAATTCCATAGAAATCTGCGTTTACTTTAACGACATCTAGTAGGTAAAAAATCTAAATAAACTATAGGCACTCAGAAGTCTAATGTTGATATTTCTCGATCATTGCAGGGTTATCTATCGTGATACAAACATGCGAGCGTGAGGGTTACGTTTCGTTACGTTACGTTACGTTACGTCAGCGGTCCCGTGTCATCCCGTGTCATGCACCATATTTGAATTAGTTACTCTCCACACGAAGCTAGGTATCGCATTACAATAGTCACTATAGTAAACGTTTTGTGCAACACTTTCTTCATTGCGACGACGAAAGCTCTACTAAAATTTCTATAAAATTCTAGAAACTCCTATCTATTATCAGGCCAAAAGAGAAATATAGTTTTGTTTCACTGTTACTAGATGGCGCTGGTTGCAAGGATAATCTATATTCGTCGTAATCGAGAAAGTAACAAAAAATGATTGTGTGATGCGATACAGAGCTAGAAATACGATTAGTTGGTGTGGGTGCTATAAGTCTTATTTTATTTAACTTCTAAAAGTAGGGAAACTAATACCTACAGTATCTATCTATACCCTACAGAGCCAAATCATATCTAGATAAATTACTTACATTTTTTTCTGAACTAAATTTTTTGTTTTTGCCATATACACACCACATAGCGAGCTGTCATCGTTTATCAAAAGAAAGGTATATTCAGAGTACTCCGTACAAGTTTCGATACATTGGTTTACCAACTCAATGACGTTTGAGTAAATGCAGACTGATATGGAATTTAAAAACGCCATCTAGTGTGCATAATAGGTAACATTGTAATTTCCATACAAATCTGCGTTTACTTTACGATCGAGTAAGTATATCTAAAGAACTACGCACTAGGCACTATACTCAGAAGAGATTTGCGTACCCGATTATTGTCGATTCTCGCCGTATTTATCTCTTGCTCCAAATCGTTCAAGATTTTCTAGTTACGAACACTACAAAGGAAACACTCCTTATACAAAAACCTTGTTAATCGCAAGTGAACAGATATTTATCTCCTATGCAAGCGTGCTTTATCATCATCCTCACTACATAGTATATCGAGTGAGACTGAACTCTTGCCTTTAAGAAAAAAAACTTTTCTGTATCTAAAATCCACACACCAACTAATCCCTAAACACTCACACACCGTGTTAGTACAAACGCACACAGTGACCCCGGCTTGCATAGACGACTTACTCCCATCGGGTGTTTACACCGGCGTCACATAGACGCGAAGAGCGTCTCCTAGACGTCTATACGACGTCGAGGTTGTCTCTCAACTGAGTCATGTGCTGCTGCAATAGCCCAGCGCTCACCGTCGCGTAGTTAAACCTCTGCGAGATATAAGGTCGCTAGTTCACGTGTGCATTCTAAATTTCAACTAAATTTGACAGATCGAAATCGTGTCTAAATACCGACAGAATTAATACTAACCACAGATATCGTATAATTACTACTACGTAGTAACACTAACTATGCAGTTGTTTTTACTCGCTCGTGATATTTTTGGCAAGATTAAAGAGTCATTCCTGAGCTTTTGATTGGTTGGTTTTTTCGATGCAGGAACTAGCTATTCTGGAGGATATTAAGGATCTCAGTAAGTCTTAAAAAAGAGTATGCGTGGAGTTCCGTCTTGTGCATCTTTTGCATCCATGGCAATGTGCGATCAGTTCCAATTCATCACCACTAAAAGAAGGGCAATATATTTAGACAACGCACTGTTCATATATTTCTTTCACATATTACGATAGAAACAAAATGTCGTACTGTTCTGTCAAATTTAGATTATCTATATAGAATATCCACGAGAAATCGGCCTGAAATTCAGTGAAACCATACCATTGTAAATGGCAACACGTAAATGACGTTGCTAGTGTTTAGATAGTAATGGCAACATCGGATATTTAACATAAATTAAGGAAATATCATTACTTTTATTCAAAATATCTGTATCAATAGTAACTTATAAAAAGCATAGTCAATTAAAAAAAATTTAGCTTTATTTGGCCTATTAAATGATATTAACCTACTTATATACGTATATATAGCAATACGATGCAAACTTAATGGCGGGTGTGAATTTAGGCGCAAGTCGCTGTGCGTTATATGTGTGAGTGGGACGTAGAGAGGTGAGGGGGACGGACACCCGCCCCGCTCCCCGCTGCACACCCGCGTGATCCCAGCGTGTGTGAGTAATAAATCTATTTACGATTTTGACTGGATGAGATTTCGAGTTTCGAATACCAACGCGAAGTCGATCTCGCAGCGTACTTCACAGCGGCCATAAAGATTGCATCGCACTATACTTGAAATAAAACGTATCAGATAAGTGTTACCATATCTATCTTTATATTTAACCAGCACCATGTCGTCCATGTCATATGATTTTGCAATAAGATGGCGTCTAACCATCACCTTAGATTGTAAATTATAATTAAGAAGCAGTTATATTTCACTCATACACAACTATATTAATAAAACAATGCTCAAGTTGTGAAGAAAGGTTATGAGCGGAATATTATAGATTTTCACCAATTTGAAGGTAGTTTTAAAAAGTAAGAAACAAATGTTACATATCCTCAATGACGCGGTTTAATAAAAAAAAGTCTTAGTTAGCTTAGATCTCAATAGATGGCGCACTTACGAATCTTAAATTTGTTCTATATATCTAGTTTCTATCACAATCACTGCTTTTTTGGCAGAAACATGACATTTTTTAACCTCTAAAAATTAGTGTCACGAATAAAATTATCGTGTTTAACAAAGCATAGAACGTTCCCGGTACAATACAATAAAATATGAAAAAAACGTTTTTGATCCATAGATCAAAAGCTTTGATTTGACAGTGACGGTACGTTCACATTAAAATGAATAATTTTCGCGAAAACTTTCATACTAAAAAAGTGACAGATCAATTTAAATCGATTATGAGTGTCATCTAGAGAGTTAAGTCGATAATTATTTTTACTTGACTTGAAAACAGTGGATCATTTGAAAACTATTTCTTTCTTTTTTAAAGGGTATATAGGGTACATAAGTAATTATAAGATTGGAATTTGCAGCAGCCAACCAAGTGCCCTTTGCGAAAAGTTTGTTTTTATTTACAAATATAATTTATCAACACATGTTTCATCATGGATCATAAAGAACATTAATGTCTTTCTTCAAATTGGTGAAACACAGTATAAACATCAAAAACAAATTAGTGTAAACTCAAAATAAATCAATAGCAGTCTAGCATTGGCTAGTGTAATGCAGAGATCTAAACAAATCCACGACATTCAACATTGGGCAGTATTTACAAGACAGATCAATGTTTCAACTATTTATGGAAATTACTATATTTGTGTTGTTTGAAGTGTAAATAAGAAAAATCGTTGTTTAAAAACGGTATTGTAGTTGTAAAATTGATAAAGACTTAACTAATTAGTGAACGTATACAAAGGTCCACCAAAGTGAGCGAAGATCTGATAAGATTTCATTCATTTTCATGTATAAAAAAAAATCGTTTTACAATTTTTTATAAAATAATTTCTATACCATTTTCAAGAGGAGAATAGGGAATTTGCATGATTTTTTTTAAATATGTTTATTTCACTGAATACATCCATTTAACACAGTAAATAAATTAAATAATATTGAAAGTGTTCAAATTAAGCTACAAAATATTGTTTTAGCATTGAAAAAATATGAGGTATCTAAAACGCTGCCAAATTTTCGCGCGCCTTTGTGACGTCACAGTGCACGACACGGTCTCCACAGATTAAATATTTTTTATAGAAATACTACGTATTCGTACTACAGTGCATACTATTTCTATGAAAAAGATTTAATCTGTGGAGACCGTGTGGTGCACTGTGACGTCACTTTCTAATTGACAAGTGGTGATGTAAGCAAATTTAAATTTCCAACGCTTTTTTTACATTTTTCATATAATATTTTAACACATGTAAGAGTATTTTATTTATAAAAAAATATTTAACATACAACACCAGAACAATAATGATTCGAAAATAAATGATTTCATGTAAATTTATACCACATGCGTATTCCCTATTCACTTATTTACACAGTTTAAATCCGTTTTCCTACGTCTGCGACTTTACCAATAAAATCAGACATCCAATAAACGTGTTCTTTTTTAAGTCCCTTTCTGCTGTTTACCATCCCATAATAAAACCATTTATAATTAAAATCCTACTGTGAAACCCGCCACCCTAAAATAAGTCTTATTTACTCTCCCTCATGAACTGTTTTCTGATTAACGATAGGTACCCCTGCATATTCCAAGGCCGATATTGAAGAACAATACTCAAGAATCAATCTACTCCTAAACATTTCACCCTAAATAATTATGATTGAACCTCCTTCAACTATATAAGACCATTCATAAGCCAACAATTAAAAAAAACACACTTCAACGCCCACGGGGGGTAAAGACCCATTTTGCGCGTACTTATCGAGGAACCATCAGCGCGAACTATAGTTTTTTTTTTTTTTTTTTTTTCCAATAAATAGGATCAAAAAATATTCTATATCGTATGCCATTTGCAATCCCTGTGCAATTACAAACAAATTATTCCAGCTTTATAAAAAAAAAAATCGGTTGAGTAGTTTGACCATGAAGAGTAAACAAACAAATATAAACTGGCTTTCTTATTTATAATGTAGGTGTTGATTAAGACATTGTTATTTCACACTTTGTCTTCAACTACCTACTGTGTCATACATCTTAAAGCTTTTATTTATTCAGTATATGGACATATTACAAATCTGCACTTTCATACGTCTAATAACGTTACAAAGATATCAACAATTATTCAAAATATTTAAAAAAAAAACATAATTTATTGCTTCGAATAAAAAAAACTATACCCACTGCCAACACTAGCGCCATCTAGTTGTATCTTGATCTATTATTTACTACATATAGCCGGACGCTTTTTTAGTTCAACCGCCATAATATGATGGTCCTCTTTTACCTCTACCCGAAATAGCTAAGAGTCATAGACTTAATATAAACAGATGGTGCACTGTAGATGTTTTGGCAAATTCAATTTAATCAGTATGCTCTAAACATAAGATCAGATCAGATAAACATAAGGTTGTAATTGCTGTGTACAACAAAACGGCCCAAACGAAAGGCACCTAGGTGAGAGTGTGTCTTTGTCTAACAACCTGCAAGTGCTATATATGTACTATACTGTAAGTATAGTATATATGTATGTGGTCCATACAAAAGAATGGGACAAACTCCGTTTAAGGTCGGTCTCTTACGGGTCGGTTTTGCGGTTTAGTTCGCAGTCGAGTTTAATACAGTACAACGTCGATGCTAAGAGTAGATTGATGCTTGAGTATTGTTTATTAATACCGGTCTTACGGGTTTAATATCTACCGCCTACCCCACCACCGTGAACCCTATTACAAGGTAATGAGGTAGTGTTTAGAACATACCTGTTGTTTTTTCTGCATAACCTTGGCTTTGTTCGGGTCGACATGTTCAGCTTGGTGCGCCGCTTGCTCCAACCTCCGTCTTTGCTCGTTTTCTGTGTCCGCTTGCTGGAACAACGATGTTGTGTCGTGTTTGTAGGTTATAACAAATTTTAATTACTTTGGGGATCGTCCATTAATTACATGAGGCTCAAAAAGGGCGAAGAAAGAAGCGTTTGGAAAAATTACGAAATATCACAAGGAGGGGGGAGGGGAGATTATAATGAGATATCACGTGTATTTATTTTTCGTTGAACGTACGATATCTAAACCAAGACAATTTTCTGAAAATCGCAATATAACTTATACCAAAAAAATACACGTTATTTTTTTGTCTAAAACCTCACCACGTATCACTAAGGGAATGGGGTTCAACAGGGACGGGGTACGGAGGGGGAAGGGGGTTAAAAAATCGTAGAAAGACTGAATTACTTGAATGGAATCGAATGGAAATCGTGGAAAGAATGGAATTGTAGAAAGACTACATGTATTACGTATTTTATGTAGAGGTAGGACTTCTGCTAGTCCGCTTGGGACGGTACCACCACTTTTCCAATTAATTTTCAGCCGCGAAATAGATTTTCGGTTGAAATGGCAAGGTGTCCAGTGAAATTACAGGGCATGTGAGACTCAACATCTTTATGTCTCAACGTAACAGGCGCAGTGCAGTGACATGCACACGGCATGCCGCTGTATCTGTAATAGGTAGATGTCATCCCTTACCATCAGGCGAGCGTCGTGCTTGTTCTGTTACCATATATCATTAAAAAAAAACTTATACATATAAATAAACGAACCGTTATTCTCACGACAATTTCCATAAAGGAATTAAGAAGCTCATCCTTTTATTGCAGTCGGCTCATCCTTTTATTGCAGTCGGTCTAGAACTGTTTAAAACAGAGTATAAACTTTATACTCTACGTTTTAAACAGTTCTAGACAAGTGATAAAACAATGGAATAAACAAACGAACTGAACAAACACAAACTGACACGCGCGATAACACTCGAACGCCCCCGAGTCGTCCCGATCTCCACTCACGTGTGATAACACCCGAACGCCCCCGAGTCGTCCCGATCTCCACTCACGTGTGATAACACTCGAACGCCCCCGAGTCGTCCCGATCTCCACTCACGTGTGATAACACCCGAACGCCCCCGAGTCGTCCCGATCTCCACTCACGTGTGATAACACTCGAACGCCCCCGAGTCGTCCCGATCTCCACTCACGTGTGATAACACCCGAACGCCCCCGAGTCGTCCCGATCTCCACTCACGTGTGATAACACTCGAACGCCCCCGAGTCGTCCCGATCTCCACTCACGTGTGATAACACCCGAACGCCCCCGAGTCGTCCCGATCTCCACTCACGTGTGATAACACTCGAACGCCCCCGAGTCGTCCCGATCTCCACTCACGTGTGATAACACCCGAACGCGCCCGAATATTTCCGATCTCGTTCACCGCGCCTATATTCAAATCAAACTGATCGCGTCATGTAACGCGATACAGGGCCGAATTCGTAGCTTACCGAATATCTGGTATCCGATTTCCGGCCAAACCACTATCGGCCTTACTAATAAAAATTTGCCTATACATCTGTTAAACGGTTGTGCAGTTGCACAAAGAATAAGCGCTAAATACGCGTCAATCCATTGTTTGACCAATAGACGTTGAATAGGCGGTGGGTATCTACATAGACGTTTAACACTTTTTTCTTTTTCATCTGGCAACTATTAGTCAATTCGTTTAGAAACTGTTTTCGTCTTTAATAGTTCCGTAAATTATTATTTCATAAAGTTTACTATTATTATTAGTCATGAAATTTTGTTTTAGGAATGCAATATTAATCAAACTACGTTATTTTTGGAACTTTTTATTGAAATTATTTGACATAATAGAAAATAATTTATTTTAGTAGGAGTGAAAGAAACAAATTTTAGAACGACTCAAATTGACTGTTGTCCTCTGTCTACGCTGTTGACATTGTAGCTAGGATGATGGATTATAATGGATGGCGCCATGTCAGCCATGTGACGTTGTCAGATCGACTTTCATTCTATCAACACATTGTCCTACCCTTTCTATCACAGGGGTTGCGAGATAAGAGTAAACTAGAAAGCTAATATCAAATTGACAACCTCGCGCATGGGTGATCGTGTCCATTTTTGACCAGCTAGCAGGCCATAATATAGCGACGCATCATACTTATAAATTAAAAATTAAATAGAAACATAGCTTTAAAGACTGAAACCCTGTTACATGGTTAATTTATATCGTGTTGTGCTGTGTTTTATCCATCAAGAACAACTAAAGGAGGCGTAAAAGATCCAGAATTATCATTTCACACGTAATTGTTTGTGGGCATTTATTCTCATATATAACCACTTTTTGAATCAAAATATTTATTTTGCTTACATTATATACATCTTTTTCGTCATATAACTACCGAGGTGGTAAATGGTTATCATTTTAAAGCTTTAATTTACGTAAATAACAAACATTATTTTTACGCCGCCCGGCTAGTGATGTACGAGAACCCTCCAAAACTTTGTCGATAAATATAGTTGATACCCTTATAAAAAGGAATATATAAATTTCTTTAAGTGTAATATTATAATATTACACTATATAAATATATAAATCGTTTATATACATTTTACACTAATTCTATACATATAAAAAATTGAAGTGTCTGTTTGTAATTTCAAATTAACAGCTTTTCACTAAATGCATATGAAAGAATATACGGTACTTACATCAAAAACAAAATTTTAAATGTATGTCTGTCTGTCTGTTTGTTCCGGTTTATCTCTGAAATGACTGGACCAATTTAACGGGACTTTCACTAGTAAAATGCTGATGTTAAAATATTAACTACCAAGTAACTTGGCTACTTTTATTTTAGAAAAAAATAAAGTTCCGCGAAATCAAAATTGAAGCTAATGAAATAGGGAACAATATCTGATTCAAATAGGGAATGTGCAAATTAAGCAGTGTTTTCTACCGCGCACAGCCCACGCGCATGTTGCCGCTGTCATTAAACGCGGACAAAGCCGCGGGACCCAGCTAGTTGATTTATAATATGAAGATTTTTTTTAAGGATGGAACGGTTAGCTCAAAGCCTTGATTAGAACGAAATTTGAACATTTTTAACAGACTTCACAATAAAAAGATGAGTTTCTCAGTTCGCCTTTTTTATGTTTGTTATCTCATAACTCCGCAAGTTCTTAACCGGATTGGAAATTATTTTTTTCGATAGATTATTCTGCCCGTTTGGTCCCATTGTACATTTTTTGAAATCTGATAAGTATCTCCAGAGATATGGACATAAACACCTCCAACTTTATACTGAAAATGGATAGCGTGGCATTTGAAGTTGGTTTTTTCGTTTTGTGAACGATCTTAAAATATTATAAAAAGTGATCAAAGTAATTATGCGCAAAATTAGTAGTAACTAGGTACCTAATTATATTATCAGCACTGATACTTACTCGTATTCAATCTATTATTACTTATGATAATGCCAATATATTATATATTTTTATGAAAAATGTGTCACAGTTTACCACATTAATATATTATATCATTTTTTTGTAGGTTTCCAAAATGTCCGAAAATCCAATCAAGTGGATAAAGGCAGTAAGGCGTGAAAATTAGGATCCAACTAAACACTTCAAACTTTGTTCTAAACATTTTGAAAAATCAATTTTGTACCTACTAGATTATCAATCAAGCTGGAACTGACACCGAGGAAACGGAAAAGAATAGAAGCTAGTGGAGTCAAGATAGAAAGTCTTCCTATAAGTCTTCCTATAATATTCCTCTGCGCGCAATGAAGGATGATGAAACGGTTTTGAAAGTGTTTTAATCGAAAGTGTTATAAGCTCTGATACATGAAAATCTTTTTAGCCGTTGTAAAAGTAGTAGTAGTAGCATTTTTCTAGTTGATGGCGCTATGAATTCAACTTTCATAGTGATTAATTCGAAATTCGGTATCCTTTTCTTCAACGACAAAGGACACTGAAGCATTGACATGATGCTGGGACATCTTCTGGAATCTGCTGAATTCTCAACTCCTCGCCAACTTACAGCTGAGATGTCGTATTCAGACTCATTGGAATATTTTTAATTTTCATTATAGATTATACATAGATCAGTCGGGGTGATTTCAAATTTTGAGTATTGGAGAGTGGAGATCGCGAAACGGCAAACGTAGCGTAGGACGTCCTGTGAGAGGGTGGAGAGACGGCATACGCAATGCGGTGGGCAGTGATTGAAAAAGAAGATCTGAAAATCGGGCTCAGTGGCGCATCTTGGGAGAGGCCTACAGTCCAGCAGTGGACTGACACTGGCTGATGATGATGATGATACAATAGATCATACTATATTGACATCAAATTACTTTATATCGTTAGCATTTACAAAAGAGATGAGCTAATTTTTCTGTAGTGGTAGAACTTCTGCTAGTCCGCCTGGACCGGTACCACCACTTTGCCAATTAATTTTCATAGGAATGCAAAATTCTGGACTGCCAGAATTTTCCTGTATCGCTGTATCTGTAATAGGTAGACGTCATCGCTTACCATCAAGTGAGAGTTGTGCTTGTCCTGTTACCTTTTACAATAAAAAAGCTGATTAATGTTTACAAAGTAAGTATGGCCTAATTTGTGGTTTCACTGCATATTTTTTATTATTTGCGATGCGCGTTTTTTATATGATAATTTATCTAATACTATAAGAATCTTTGTCCTGACATACTGACTGACTGACAGAGAAATTTAAAGAGTATATTTGTCTTAGTACGCAAGGGTGTACTAAGAAAGGATTTTTCAAAATTCACCCCGTTAGGGGGTGTAATGGAGGTTCAAAGTTTGTATGGATAAACAAGATTAGATAGTCTTTTCTATTCGAAACTTCATACAAGTGCTTCAGTAAAAAAATAAGTAAATACGTGTTTCAAGCTTTTTCAAAATTCCACCCCTAAAAGAGTGAAATGAGGTAACAAAGTCTGAAAACCAATATTGTTTCGGGTTGCGCTGAAATTTGGCATGCAGATAGTTGTTTTAACATAAGTATCTGTGAAGAAAAGATTTTTCAAAATTCACTCTTTAAGGGGATGAAACGGGGGTTCAAAGTTTGGATAGTCATTTTATTCGACATTTCACACAAACCGTACTTCTGTAAATAAATAAGTAAATAAGTAAATACGAGTTTCAGGCTTTTTCAAAATGCCACCCTAAGAGGGTGCAGTGGGGTAACAAAGTCTGAAAATCAATACTGTTTTGGATTGCGCTGAAATTTAAAATGCAGATAGTTGTTATGACGTAGGTTGCCGCTGAGAAAGCATTTTCTAAAAATTCCCCGCGGATATAACTTATTATTTATAATTAAATATATAAAAACTTATAGATTTACGTAAGTACTTCTATAAATAAATAAGTAAATATGTGTTGCAAGATTTTTGCAAGGGATTGGTAAAAAAGTCTCACAGTCAAAATGGTTTTTTGGGTTTTATAAATATTAATCCCTATTTCCCTTAGTCACGCAATAACTTAAAAACCGGTGAACCGATTTTGCTTTTACTTCTTTGATGTCTTTTATGATAGAAAGGTTTCAGAAAATAAAAGTTTTAAGTAAATAAAAGAAGTCTTTAACGTGACCGAAGCCGCGGGGCACTTCTAGTATTTTGATATAAATTATATACTGTAAAGGACAATTTTAATCTATGATATTGGGCCAAGATAATTAACGTAATTATTCAAATAAGGATTAATACTGTATAGAAGAAAATAGCCTTGAAAGTTCTGTAACATTTTTTATTAAAAAATAAAGATTAAAATAGTTACTGTGAGTCTGTGCGATAGACATATGTTATCGCGGACTTTTTTGTAGGTCTTATTAAGTTGTACCACTCTTCGATACATACTTTCTTACATCTATTTCAGATTAATCATCTTTCGTAAAAAACGTGTTTTCTCGACCGTTTTATTGGCGACTTAAGTTGCAAAATAGGTCTTCACGAATATACCTATCTTTTAAACAGGATAATATATAGCCTATGTTCATTCTAAAAGACCATATATATATTTATATATGAGAGAAAAAAATAATAGTCCTGTAGTCCAGTAGTTTTTGAGCTAACTCAATACAAACATACATGTTACCTCTTCATAATATTAGTATAGAAGTATATATAGCTTTGTAGCTCAAATTTGTAATATTTAATTGACGTATTGAAAAGGCAAAAACATTTAAGATTTGTGTTAAAGAAAAGCAAAGAAATCTATACCGCCAGATTTAAGGTTGCCTAATTACAGTTAAGTACTGTAGCATTTTTTATCAATAACTAATTTCCATAAGTTCAATAAAGTAACTACGTATTTTATCACATAAATTGTTTTCTTTTTACATAAGTTTTAGTTTTCTACATTTTTCACCTTTTTATCGATGTGTTCTACACTAGCGATCACTTCCCTACTCAGGCACACTCTAACAGTTCTAGACACTAACACAAACAGAAAATGGACATGCTGCCAAAGTTTTGACGCCATCCATTATAATCCATCATCCTAGCATTGTAGCCATGAAGACTAGCGGTCTCCATGGCTACAATGTAAACATGATTGTAGCCATCTTTGAATAAATTGTCAATTTCCAAAGAGAATGTAATAATCACTGCGTTTAGTTTCTTCTGCATAGCTTTTCGTAAACCTGTAATTTGTATTTAAAATGGAAAATCTGAATTGTTCAAAATAATGGATCTGCACGGTCTTCATAATGTTTTCGATTTTTTTTATTGCCTCTTCTATCTCCCAATGGTCAAATATGTCGAAATAATTTATGTAATCCATTTCAATGAGAACAAATCTAACACATGCAAACGATCCTCAAATGACAGCATACTTTTTGAAGTTTGAAGAATCAAAACGTTTTTTTACAGAATACTAGACACAGATTCAATAATAGTTACTATGTGTCTAGACATGATTTCAATCTGCTGATAATAGAGAAATCCGCCATTTTATCCTTAACACACTCGCTAAACTAGGGTCCCAGGCTGTTTAAGAAATGGACAGCCTCCTAATCCACATCTGTATACCAACTTTATCCAAGGCTTACGTCAAAAATATTTTTATTGATCAGCTTTTGTGGTATACAACGTGTGTACAGAGTGAAAAAACTTTATTAGTAAGGCCGTCCGTTTAATTTCTAGTATAAAGTGAGAATACCTTGAACGCCCTCGTAAATCTGACAAGAAGCGAGAAGAATGCGTTCGCGTCGCAGCCACGCGGCGCCTCGCCGAAATACTCCACACACATCGCGAACGAATCCTGGAACACAATGCGTAGTCAAATACCAAAAAATCTCGAAGTCAGGGCTTCCCAAAGCTATTTTTACTGTGACGTCCTTTAGATTTTGCCATTTTTTTATGACGCCCCTCAAACCTACCCTCCCCCTAAAAATATCTTCTTCTCGGGCTCCAGTTTGAAAATTGCCACTCATTTCTTTCACTTCGTCTAGTTTTGACATGTACTTGTTCTTTATTATATTACTAGCGACTACGGCTAGAGCATATATGCCTGCCATTTTTCATCAGTTCTTTGTGTCGAGTATAAATTAACATCTTCAACAATCGTCATATTTCAACCAATTTACACAAAACCTTAACGTATTATACACATAAACCTTCCTCAAGAATCACTCTGTCTAGCGGTGAAAACCACATGAAAATCTGTTCAGCAGTTTTTGAGTTTATCGGGAACAAACAAACAAACGGACAGACGAGGCGGGGGACTTTGTTTTATAATGTGTAGTGATAATAATAATGAAGATAAAAACAAAAACAACGAGTCAGTATCAGTAGCAAGATTGAGACATTTATCGTCATATCATATTTCTATCTATATATTACAATGGGACCACCGTAAATATACCCTACCAATTAAAAAAAGAATCATTCAAATCGGTTCATAATTGACGGAGTAATAAATATTCCGATGAATTGACAATCTCCTCCTTTTTGTGAAGTCGGTCAAAAAGTTTTAGATAAATGAAAGTTGTTCTTAACGCGGGCGAAGCCGCGAGGCACGGCTAGCGTCAAAGATTATTTAGAAAGTTTACCTGTGCATGTTTAGTCTCATGTCTCAGTCTCCGCAGCTTATCCTGTGCGTTGTTCAGGAAGTCTCGCAGCACGAGCCGAGTCTCGCCCGAGCGATGTTCTCTCGCCTCGCACTCCTTTCTCACCGCCTCCATTCCTCGCTCAAGCTCGCACACATCGCTTACTACGTTCTCCAGTGATACTGGAATTGTTTAGAAAAAGTGTTACTCTTTAGTTTTATGATAATAAAGTACAATTTTTTTTTTATGATATAGTTAGCAAACAAGCAGACGGCCCACCTGATGGAGAGTGGTCACCGTCGCCTATGAACACTTGCAACACTAGAGGTGTCACCCATGCGTTGCCGACCTGTCAAGATTGTTTTAACGCCCGCTTTGAAGGACTCCATATTGTAGCTCTGCGGGAAAACAGCGGACGGCAGCTCGCTCCACAATGTACAAGTGTACGGGAGAAATGACCGCTTGAATCGAGATGTGTGCGAAGTCAAGTCTCGATAATGTGTGGATGAGCGTGTTGTCTATGGCGAGAAGTGCGATGGTAAAATTTAATTGGCAATAATATTTACTTACATTTTTTTTCATAGGCTAACGTTTATATAGAACGGTATAAAGAAAAATAAACCGGCCAAGTGCGTGTTGGACCCGCGCACCGAGGCTTCCGTGCAAACTTGTCAAACTAGGTTAAATAACAAACTTATCTTTGCAGTTCGATCCCTACACCAACGCCTAGACACGGTTAATGCATCAACCGCAAATAATAAGTTTGTAAATTAGTTTTTTTTTGTTATTTAACTAAATATTCACAGTTTTCAAATTTCAAAATTCACGATTCTAGGTCAACGGGAAGTACCCTATAGGTTTTTATTCCAATATAAAAACGCATAATATCCTAAAATATGCGAAATAAACGGTTATATATTTAAATATATGAGGTTCATATCTTTTGATCGCGTTGATTTACAAGTTTAATTTTTTTACAGCTGAAAGATACCGTAGACCCGAGTATTTGATATAAGTTTCAACTTTATATCTCTACGCTTTCCTGAGAAAAGGGGTCTTGACAGACGAATAGACAGACAGACGGAAGGACAACAAAGTGATCCTATCAGGGTTCTTTTTTGCCTTTTGAGGTACGGAACCCTAAAAAAAGTCTTACCAACTGTAAAAACAAATAATGTAGGTTGTACTAAACGAAAAATCCAACTTCACATGCCACGATAGTCAAAGTACTGCCAAGTTATAATCATGTCATCTAAGTATACAAATTTGCTTAATATTGTTTATATCCATATCTCCGGAGATAATTGTCATAGCTCGATAAAATTTGAATGGGATTAGGCGGGAGGCATCTTTCAAACAAAAAAATATTTCTCAAATCGGTTCAGTTTTGACGGAGGTTTGAGGTAACAAACATAAAAAAAAACAGTCGAATTGAGAACCTCTTTCTTTATTGTGAAACCGGTAAAAAAATAACAAATAGATAACTTACCCTGTGCAGCCTTATCAATGTACAATAGCTCTGTGTCGAAGTTCATCAATTCCGGGAAGTTCTGTCGAATGGTGGCCACAATATAATGCAGCAAGGACATTCGCTTATCTGTAGACTTCGTATCCATCAACGTATCCAACGATTGCAGCTTGAACCCGTACGCCGGCCCCCTTTTCGAGCTATTCAAATAATTACCAAAAGCAAGAATGATTTCCAATACATTTCTTAACTTTTGCGAGGATTTGACTGAAGAAGAACCTGAAATAATGGCGTGTATTTGCGGCGTTATTAAATGAATGTTGTCGAAGAAATTGCCCATGTAACTCATTATCGATAGTTTAGCAGATATTCGCTCCACTTTAGTCAGTTGCATTAAGAATTTGTCTTCCTCTGTTAATAGGTTGACATTTTTCTTTTCTGCGACGTATTCTTTGTAAGCTTTTTGTTCCGCTTCTGTGGGCACCATTCGTTGGAGTATTTCGACGCTTTCGAGCGGTACTTGTTTCAGATCTAGGTTATTTACTGTGGCGATCACTTTTTCTACTGGAGTGTCGAGTTTTCTTCGAGATATCGCTGGAAAGAAAATATTTTGTTGATGTATTTAAACCTTCATAAATTTCGAGGGCCGGTGGCGCAATCGGGAAAACGGTTGGCTTTGATGCCAGAGGTACCGAGTTCAAACCGCCGTGCACCAATGGATTTTTCTATCGAAAAATGTATGTGCGCTTTTCACAGAGGCCCACCGGTGAAGGAAAAACATCGTTAAGAAACCAACAACTCCCGCATGGTGGTAGGACACTATCTAGTGTCCGCCTGGCCAGCTACCACCCTCAAGTTAGAAAATTTGGCGCCAAACATCTAATGTGTTCCGGCAGCTATCTTTGAGAGCCAGTTCCCATTCTAGGCCTAGCGTGCTTACCATCTTCGACCGTATCATCACTTACCAACAGGTGAGATAGTGGTCAAACGCTAGCCTATAAGACAATATCTTAATTGTTAGGGTTAAGAATATTTTGGGGTATTTATACTCTATGGGTGTGTTCCATCAGTAACAGTATCAGGTGACTCACCGATGTTCCTCAGCCGGGTGTGTTCCAACAGCGACACAGTGTCAGGTTTCCGGAACCGCTTGCTGGGGAAGGATGCCAGCGTGTCGGTGTCACACGAGTCGTCGTGTCCGGCGGGAGACACGCCGCCGATGCGGAACTTCTCCTCGAATTCTGTGAAGTTGATCCGACGGCGCGGCCGCTCCTCGTCGAGCTCGTTGAATATCGTGCCTCGGACCTGGGCGATTGAAATACTTCAGCGAAGAGCAAAATTATTTTTTTTATATTCTGTAAATATATCGAGGAAAGTAGTCGCTCTTTTTTTTCTTCTTAACCTGAAACGTCCCACTACTGGCAAAGGTCTCCCTCATAGCCTTCCACGAATCTCTCTCCAGGACAATGTCAGTCCACTGTCCAGCCAGGCTGGATAATTTTGGAGAATCAAGAATGCACTTGCCGACGATGACTAACAGAATGTAAAGTGGAACGTGCTATTATTGGTAGATAAATTAATAATATGTTCCAAATTTCCAAGCGAGCCCCTTTTTACCTTACATTATTATTTGCTTAAAGTAATGGAACTTCTTAGTAGACATTTGTACATATGAGCACTGAAAAGAAGCATTTGATTGGCTATTCAACTAACCTGGTTAGGCTTCAACGCTATCCAATTCAAGGTAGGCAGCTTGTATTTAGTATCCACCTTCCTTTTGATAGTCATCGCATCTGTGTGGTGTGGCGGCGCCATCAACCCAGGCGCTGGCGGCGGTGGAGGGACATGCGATAGTAACGGAGGGGGAGGGGGCGGTGGGGGGCAGGGGGCCGCGGGGGGAGGCGGCGGGGGGATCGGTGCGGGAGGCGGGGGAGGGGCGGGCTTGTGGGAAGGAGTGTCGCCGTTTGGCAGGGGGGAGGTGTGACCGTTGGTTGTGATCGTGCCGTTGCCGTTGCAGAGGCCTGCGTGTGACGATATAGCACCCACTGGAACAAGTTTAGGATTTAATGTTGTGTGAGTACAGTGCGACATAAAAGAGTTGACAATAAATGAGGGCGCCACTATTGCTTATGTATCTTGTATGTAGCAACACAGTTAGTTAGAAACAAACGTTTTTGATACTTGTATTATTTTTGCTAATATAAGATTTGCAAGACATGCATTTTTATTTAAATGGAAACCTATAAGTATCTATATACTTTTTTTAGTATCTATATAAATTTTATATATATATTATTTCTATACAAATTCTTCTTTATTTATTTATATGCTTATTTCTTACTTGCATTATTCAATGAGTGAAAACAAGTATAAAAATTCAGTAGTCGCGCAATAATTAGTAATTTTTTGGTGTTGCCTGTAAGAGTGACTAGTTAATTCTTAAATAATTAATTTCTACTCTTTTATGTTGCATATAGGCTGTATATAGGTTTCTTAATTGTAGCTTTCTTCAAGTAAGTCACGTATTTTAGGAAATCGTGCGGATGATTTGTTACGCAATGGGTACTTGTATACCGGCGAGAATGTGGTCTAAATAAGAATAAAATAGCGACCCGCTTCGGCTTCGCACGGATAGAGCATATATGCCTACATTTTTGCATCAACTTGTTGCGTCGAGTATGAATTGAACATTTTCAACAATCATCGTCATATTTCAACCAACTTACGCAAAACCTTAACAAATAATACACTTAAACCTTCCTGGTGAATCACTCTGTCTATTGGTGAAACCAACATAAAAATCCGTTCAGTAGTTTTTGAGTTTATCGCGAACAGACAGACAGACAGACGCGGCGGGAGACGTTGTTTCATAATATGTAGTGATATAGTATTGTATTCTTACTGGAAGCCCCCCGTGGCAGTGACTTGGTGAGAGACTCCAGCTCTTGAACCTTGGACTCCAGCATGGACTGACGGTTGCGGGAGTCTTGTTGAGCGCGCCGGAGGGTTGACACCTAGAACACATACACATTAGATAAACCTCTCCTATAGCACGCCTAAGATGTTAAACTAAAACAATCGACTACCACGCCGCGCGAGTCAGTTTCAGTAGCAAGTTTGAGACGTTTATCGTCATATCTCTGAAGATACTTATCAGATCTCGATTAAATTACAATAGATGTACACTACCAATTAAAAAAATGATATTAATATTCGAATCGGTTTACAATTGACGGAGTAGTCGCGTAACATACATACAAAATAATATCGTTTAAAAACTAAAAAAGAACCGACTTCAATGCCGCGCTATTCATTTTCAGTACCAATTTTGAGGTGTTTATCTCAATATCTCTGTAGATACTTATCATACCTCGATAAAATTACCAAGGTACCACACTTGGGATATCTCCTTTCCAACAAAAAAAGAATAATCAAAATCGGTTCATAAACGACGAAGTTATCCGCGAACAAACATAAAAAAAAATATATATATACGGTCGAATTGAGAAACCTCCTCCTTTTTTTGAATTCGGTTAAAAAAAAGGACACAAAGAAGAATTAGGAACCTCATCCTTTTTGGAAGTCGGTTAAAAAAGAGGGTGCTTAGAAAGCTACGCGTTATAAGTGAAACTTCCTACACAGAGTGGGAATTCCTTTATGCCCAAATGGTAGCGAATACGACCTCGTAGTTACGCCGTCCGACAATAGAGGGCGTTTATAAATATAAAATATAACATGACGCTACGTCACTTCTGTTGCATTTTTACCCCCAGTTAGCCTAAAGAAGTGTCACTTCAATAAATAAACAATTAAGTAGACTGTTCCTATAGCATATCTTAGTATAGTCAGTCCTGTCACACTGCGCGGTGTAGCTAAGAAAATATCAGTACATACGCGGCAGTTAGTAGGATGCAAGTTCAGTCAGCAGTGTCACACGCGCTCTCGATCGGACGCGCGCATTTACTTTACTATTCAATCTGTTTTCTCACAACACTCAACCTTACAGTAAGAGACAGCTGACGGCCCGCGAGTTGACCGAGTGATACAGACTCTCGCAGCGCGGCCTTAGGGTGCATTTTACGGTGCGCAACACGAGCTTTCCAGTTATTATTAGTTTATTCTGTGTCGCAAATTTAAGGTCATGCGAACTTGAATTCGCCGAGGCGTGTAGCGTATTTTGAACGTTACCATCGTTGTAACTAGGTTTAATCTCGTATTTTTGCTCGCAGGGAGTGCATCTTCTGTACTTGTACTATTCATTATTCTAGAGGTAGTCTAAACATACCTCTTCGACAACCTGCCGTCTCGCTTCAGCAAGTTGGTCCCTCTCTTGCCTGACTTGCGCTAGTTCAGACTCCAGTGTAGCCAGCTTGCCTATCGCTTCCCTTTCGAAGGCAGCCAGCCGCTCGTGTGCCTGCGAATATAGATAAATATTTAGATAGATAGATAGAATATACTGTAGTTGTACAAGTACTCTAATTCTAATTAGTAATTGGGACGATAAAGATCGTAGATCACTTACACAACCCCGCTCCAACACCGCCTTAAACGGAAGTGACTACTCGATGTCCACGCGCGGACAGCTAGCAGGCCACCAGCTGTCCACGCGCTTACTGATGTCAGTCTACTAGCTGTCTCCGCGCTTACAGCCAGCTGTGAGAGTTGCCAGCTTACTGTTCACGCGACACCGACAAGCTATAGTCCGGCAATCTCATGCGCGACCGTCCCGCGGGGTCTCAGACGGTGGCGGGGACGAGGTACCCAAGATGTCAGCGGGTAGCGGGTGGTGTAGCGGGGAAGGGAAGCGTGTTTAGCCGTGTCACAGATTATATAATAGTTACTAAGTAGCCGTGTGCTAGAATGACCGCTACCTCGTCCCCGCCACCGTCTGTCACCCGCGGGACGGTCGCGCACGAGGTTGCCGGTCTATAGCAACGAGCTTCAAGCGAACAGTCTGCGCGCGAACGCCGCGCGGACTGCTCGCTTGTAGCGCGCAGTAAGCATGCGGTAAGCGAGACGTCAACTATCAAGTAGAACGATGGTGGTAAGCTCGGCTAGAGCACAGCGAGCTGCCTACTTATTTGAAACTTCCTTCACAGATTAAGTTTTTTTTTGTACAACTCCATTTGTTGAACTTAGCGGGAAATGCCCGAATGATTACGTACCTGATTACAACGTCTTCATAGTTACGCCGTTCTACAATAGAGGGCGTTTATAAATATAAAATATAATATGACGCTTAAGTCACTTCCGTTGCATCGGACCGTGACGCTACGTTACTTGCGTTAAATTTTACTTCAGTGCGCTAAAAAACTGTTTCATTAAAGAAATGCGATACTCACATGTCCCAACTCATCCTCAAGTTCGTTGACCTTCTCCAAGGCAGCAGTCTTGGTCTCACTGTCTTCCATAAGTGCCGCCACGTCAAACACGTTGTCCAAATACGCTGATATTTGAACCTGAAACAATGCTCATAACATTTATATAAGTTACGAGTACTTTGGTACACTTACACGTTTCTTATTGGAATTATAATTAAACAGAATTATTCCCGCTGATATTTTTTTTATGGCAAAGGCAGCAAACAGTCCACATAATGAGAAAGGGTCACCGTCGTCTATAATGAGAAGATTTTCGGCCGTATTCATGAAAATTTTAACGAATGCTTAGCAGTGGCTTTGACACAAGTCATTTCAATTACGTATTGATACGTTTGCGAGGACTATGTGACTTCATAGTTTAGTTTGTGAAAACGGGGATGAGTATAGGTGACTTTACCTTCCTTCTTTCAGGCAGTCGGGAAGCTTTTTTGACGCTCCATTATTATAAAAAAACTTGCTGTCTCCGTTCATTTGACGCTTACCACTGTGCTTAAATATCGAATGCGCCAAATTAAAAGTTTGATAAGCTAAATTTCCAGTTATACTTATTTAGGATTTTATATTTAATGGGCTTTATCAGAACTATACCTAAATATTTATATAAAATGCAATAAAGCTTAGTGTAGTGTTATCATGTTCATTAGTTTTACAATTATACTTATATTTATTTAGTAAATCGCTTCGTCACAGTTTACAATGCTTGTTGTAAACAATTGCTATCTAACTAATTTGCGACCTCAACAAATTCACACAAACAGAAGTGTCTGAAGTTTAGCTAGGCTAAAATAATTCAATTATAATTACAGCACTTAACATCAGGTGAAATTGTAGTAAATTTCTAATCATTTGGTGCAAAAAAAATTAATATAGTTCAGCCAATTCACATAAAACCTTAACAAATAATGCACCTAAACCTTGCTCATGTATCACTCCGTCTGTTAGTGAAAACCGCATGAAAATCCGTTCAGTAGTTTTTGAGTTAATCGCGAACAGACAGACAGGTAGACGCGGCAGGGGACTTTATTTATAATATGTAGTTATATCAGTGTAGTTATCCACCCTTATAGGCGAGCCTGGTATGGACATATTATGAGAAGAAGTGAAGTCCACGTGACTAGACTAGACTAGGTAATGGATATGAAAGTACTAGGCTATAGAGGAAGAGGGAGACCGAAAAAAGTGTGGAAGGACTGTGTGATGGAAGATATGGATGTAAAAGGAGTGGATGTGGAAATGACTGCGAATAGACTTCAATGGAAGAGAATGACATGTTGCACCGAACCTACTTAATTAGGATAAGGGTAGGAAGATGATGATGATGATGATGATCGGTGTAGTAACCTGAAGATCGTCGCTCTCGCAGAGTCGTAGCCTCTCCAAATAATCGTCCAACTTGAGCGCTGTAAACTCGTACTGCAAGTGTACCCTGAAGTTCATATCTTCTACTGAATGCACTATTATGTTCACAAACTGCATACACGCCACCTGAAACATTATATAACCTTGCTAGACTTATATCATCATAATCAGCCAATTTCCGTCCACTGCTGGACATAGGCCTCCCCTATGGCACGCCACTGAGCTCAAGCTTCAACTAAGATCGTTTCCAACTGCAGCCAGCTTGCGTATATCATCGCTCCATCTAGCTGGAGTGCGTCCTAAAGACTCATATACGACTTATGCTTTAACTAATATTTGCTTTCTACTTGAATAGAAGATTGATCTGAGTTGCTTCAAAAGGAGAGTCAGCAGATGCCTCTCTCAAAAGAGCAGGTAATGTATCAGTATTGCCTCTGGTATTGCAGGTGTCAAAACCGGTTCAGACCAGACCTTCTAGAATGCTAAATGGAAATCTCACCATAAACTCAATATGGTAGTTATCATAGTTCATGAAGTAGTTCATGAGCGTGTGGAACCTTCTCGGTTCCTGCACCACCTCCTTGAAGTTGTCAAACGCTGACAGTATGATCCAAGGGCGGATCCAGGATTTTTTTCTGGGAGGGGCGCTCCGCGGGATGCAACGAACAAAATTCGCAATTCCAGCCAGAAATAGACAAGAATTTCACTCATGTGTTGTTATTTTATTCATATATTTTAACAATTCTGATATTTTGATTTGCTTCTAAGTATGTACTTGTGAAGGAATCTCCACAGTACACAAAAATACCGTCGGGGGGAGAGAGGTTGTATTACTTGCCTCCTTGAACCCCCTTTAAATCCGCCCTTGGTATGATCTGGTGACATCCCTTCACGAGGCAGATCGCTAGCAGTTCTAGCACTAGAGCCTTCGTTCGGAGGGAGTGATGGACCAGGAATAGAGCGATGCTGTTGATTGCTTCTAGAATGGCTAAAGATGAAGCTTACCATAAACTCAATATGGAAGTTATCATAGTTCATGAAGTAGTCCATGAGCGTGTGGAACCTCCTCGGCTCCTGCACCACCTCCTTGAAGTTATCGAACGCTGACAGTATGATCTGATGACCTCCCTTCACGAGGCAGATGGCTGCCAGCAGTTCTAGCACCAGGGCCTTCGTTCGGAGGGAGTGGTGGACCAGGGATAGAGCGATGCTGTTGATTGCTTCTCGATGCTGGATCACCATGTTGAAGCCATACTGAAATTAAAGAAAGATGATTAAGCATTGAAGATTGTTTCTGTGTCGCTATTGCTAAATTTTGTGCAATTCTGTCAGGTTGTGTAGGAAATTTGGCTATTTTAACTTTTGAGCATTTGACTAAGTTATTTTTTTTTTCAAGGTCACCATTATAGCTCACCGAATCAGCAAGCTAAAGTGGCAATAAGCCTGCCATATTTGCCGAAGAACAGACGACCACTGGGGTAAACGTCTTCTTGAGCGAAGACTGCGATTTGGCAAACGTAGCGTAGGACGTCCTCAGACTAGGCAGAGCGATGATATTCGCAAGGTGGCTGGCAAGAACTGGATGAGAGTAGCCGAGAATTGTGCCCAGTGGCGTCAAATTGGAGAGGCCTATGTCCAGCAGTGGACTAGTATAGGCTGATGATGATGATATTTTTCTAATTATTTTTTAATACTGATAGGTTAATAATAGCGTAACAACATACAAACAAATACATACACACAAATTGCGAACCTCCTCATTTCTGGAAGTTCAAAGACTTTAAAATGTTGTACAGAGTAATGTCGGCGTCAACGACTGGTGTCTTTGTTCACTCATTAACCGACCATTACTGGTAAGTGATTCGACTTAGCAGGACAAACTGATTGAAAGGGAATCACAGTAATGAGACATGTATGGTCATCCATTATCAGCTCCCTAATTTGGTTCAATGAGCTTGGTTCCGAACACGTTAAATGATATTAGTGAGAACTTTTTTTGTGGTACCGTAACGGACTATACAAATACAATACAATACAAATTGCTTTATTGCGAACAAATAAACATTTTACAATATAGTGTGAAACCCTGCTTTTTGCTTTAGTTTATAACTGTGTTGCAAAAAGCAGTGTCTTCCCAAGAATGAGAACAAAAATGAGTAAAAACTTGCTTATGAGTTAAGGATAATAAAACAATTTTAAAATAAACTAATTATGCTTAGATATGTGTGTGTGTGTGTGTGTGTGTGTGTGTGTGTGTGTGTGTGTGTGTGTGTGTGTGCGTGTGTGTGTGCGTGTGTGCGTGTGTGTGTGTTTGTGTGCGTGTATGTGTGTGTGCGCGCGTGCGGTTTAGTGTGTGTACGAGTCATTATATATTTTATTATACGTATATGTGTTATACGTATGAGTGTATACGTAATATATTGTGTTATAGTTTGATTTGTGTAATATGTAATTAGTTTATTGTACTTTTAGAAGAAGTTTTTCAACACTATCGTAATCTAATGATTGTAACCATTCTGAAACCTTATTTTTAAGTTTATAATTATTGAAACTTTTAATTTTAGATTTATTGTTATTATTAAGTTTATTATAGAATATAGGAGCCAGGTGATAATAGTGTCTCCAAGCAATAGCACTATTGCTTCTCGGTACTGGACATTTGTCAATGCGTTTATTAGTTACTGGAAGATGAGGAACTACCTCAGTGTGATATTTTTTAAGACATTGCCAGATGAACATTTTTCGAACAGATAAGACATTACATTTTGAATAAAGATCTGTAGTAGTACGATGGGAGAGGACTTTTTAAAAAAAATAATTTACTGAATAATCGTTAGGCTACAATCTCACCTGATGGTAAGTGATGATGCAGACATTGTTGCACGATTGCTCAGTAGATACCTATTCACTCTTGGCTTGAATATTCCCAGGTTGTATTTCGGGGGAAAGACCGTCGAGGGTAGAGTATTCCATTTTTTTGCAGTGCAGTCTTCGCAATGAGACAACCAAGTGTTTCTTGTATATTGAGTTGAATTTGTGATCGATAAAAGCACAGAAAATAACACTCGGTTTACTTCAATAAAAACTATAGAAATAGCGCACTACAAACAAGCTGCTAGGAAGTAGTTAAGAGTCTTTATGAAAAGGTCTCCTTACACAAAGAGATTCTACACGTACCTACTCATACAAAATCAAAAACCTCTTAAAATAAAATAAACTTAAAATGAAAAAGGTAGAGGCCGACCTAGGCGAACATAGCACGGCCAGATCGGAGACGTTTTAAAGAAAGACCAAGTCAATAGTAGCTATAACCTGCGAGCATGTATGAAGGCGCTCATGAAAGTGGAAAAAGCGAAAGAGGTATATCAGGATCATAGCATCTGGAAAGAAGTAGTGTCTGCCTACCCCAACGGGAAATGGGTGTTATTTTTTGTATAAAGGCGTGTAAGAACCATCTCCAAAAAGCCAACTTAATAATAATTTACCTTGTTATTCATGATAGCCCGCATACACATGATGCAGACATGTATATCATCAGTGGAGGCACCCATGTTCAGCCTGGCGGCATGCCTCGTCCGTCTCCTGGCCACCGCCGGACTGGCGGCACCTTCAGCTTCCGAGTCGGCCGACCGTGCCCGTCGCCGCCACGTCGCGGTCAGAGTTGATCGGTCGTCGGTAGGCCCGCTGCATTCCGACGTCGTTGTGTTTACTGGAGAAAGAACAACGTGTGAACAGACGCTGCAATTGTCGGGTTGCCTGTATTTTTCCAGCCCTTTGATTCTCAATCATTCGAAAACCTAATCGCATTCGGAAGCTTCATTTTGAATTTCCAATATTTATTATTCCGTGAGCTATTTAGTCGCGGAAACCTTTCCGATTAGTATCACAGATTCTTTAGAATTAATATATCTCACCGATCTCAGTCGAATGAGTGGCAGTTTCCAAAACCGAATTTGCTTGCGAATGATTGAGAATCAGGGGACTGATAAATATTTTGTTTGATTTAAGACATTTATCCACTGAACACGATCCTCGGCTAGTCTCATCCAGCTCTTCCCAGCCACCTTGCGAACATCATCCAGTCTGACGGCGTCTTACGCTACGTTTGCCGATACGCGGTCTCCACTCAAGAACTTGTTTGTCTCAGCGGTTGTCAGTTCTTCAGCTAATGTAGCCGGCCCATTGCCACTTCAGCTTACTAATTCGATGGGCTATGTCAAGGATTTTGGTTCTCTGTCGGATCACCTCGTTTTGGATTCGATCCTTCAGAGAAACTCTGAACGTAGCCCTTTCCACAGCACGCTGAGCGACTTTAAAGCCTCACTTACCCTGGTTGATTCCATCACTGGACTGACTCCGCGCTAACGCGATCCTCTGTTCGTGCCTCATCATACTCAGTCTGAAGCTCAGGTAATCGATCAGCACGTCTAGCCCTTGGTTCTGGTCGTTCAGAAACTCGCGCACCCATCTGAAAATTGAGATAAGTCGCCGTTAGCTAGCATATACTTGTTCTTGATATCCGATAAACTAAAACATACATAAGAAAAACTGCCGGAACACCGTAAGCCGGTTTTGGCGGCAGATTTTATCCTTGACGTAGGTGGCTTGAGAGCCCCATTGGCATAAAGGATAGATGGTTTAACTTCTAAGCGAGAGGTCACTGGTTCAAATTCTAGCACGAGTGTTCGTTCACAGGTCGCGGAAGCATATTATATCGATGATCCCCCTGACCACACCTGACTTCAGTATTCTAGGTGTAGTGTGTTTACCATCTTCGACCACACCATTGCTTACCACCGGGCTAGATAGTAGTCAAACGGTAGGCTATAAGATATTTAAAAAAAACTTGGTAAGCTACTTTTTGGTAGCAAGTCAGACTTCACATTGATATAATGCTCCTACCACCTGTGAGATCCACGGTAAATGTCTATAACGATAAACCATTAATTTATCTAAATAGTGCCTGTATGATGTACCGTTATAGCGCTGTGATTCCAGATTATTAACGGCTTACGGCCATGGCTTACGAATTTGCCCTATGGAAGATCAGCAAACGTCAATTTTAATTGCGACTGGGCAAACTACTTGCCAAGTTGCCACATTCCAACTAAGAATATTCCATTTCAGATGCCATCGAAACGATTTTTACAACTTTAAGTAGGCGCTCGAATATTGAAAACTTACTCTATGTGATTGGTTCGTAATGATATCTCCAGATCCCTGAGGACTTGTGTAGATGTGGAGTCGCCAACCATTTTTCTTTTCTGGAAACAAAAGAAGAGCCTCCATTAAAAACCTTTGCAAATACTCCACTCTACTCCTTTTTCCAATAATAATACTTAAATTCAAATTTTACCACCCCCACCCGCACCACGGATGGTCTATTCATAATCTGTTCATTGAGACCATTCCGATGAGCCCAAACTCGACATCTCTGCTGTAAGTTGGTGAGGAGTTGAGATTCCAGATGTCCCAGCATCAGGTCAACACTACCAAGTTCTTACAATATCCTTGAGGTAAGAGTATACCGAATATCGATTTAAACAGAGCTACAAAAGTTTATTTTATAGCGTTATCATCTAGAAAAATGCTCAGTCTTCAAATGGCTGAACGATTTTAATGAATCAAAGTTAAGAACACTCTCCATTATAGATTAATAATAACAAAAATAACAAATTTAAAATCGGTTCATCCGTTTAGGCACTACGATGCCACAGACAGAAACATACATACACACGTCAAACTTATAACTCCCTTTCTTTTTGTGCCGGGGGTTAAAAAGATACCAAAACACGAACAAATGACAGATGTTGAATTATTCCAATTGAAAAGAATAGACAGCCAATATTCTAAACGACCTCCATCTTCAACCATCGAAAGCATGTCCTTATAAGAGCACAGTCACAAAAACAGGGCATCATAACCTTTGCAACTTCGCCGATGATCTTAACCCAAAGATCGTGAGCGATGTGGAGTGAATGTCCCCGAATATCGCGAAGCTTGTAAATAGGAAGATAATATGAGTATAATATAATATAATATATAGCGTATGTGCATGTCCTTATAGCCAAACATAAGTCTCATGCGGTGTCTGTGAACGCCCACTGCATGTGGTGTAAGTGAGGAGATTTACAAATAGATGAATCATACTAGGAGTAGAACGGGTAAGTGTGTCGTCAACTAATAAATTGTTGATCATATCAACTAGGCTTTAGTATAACCGGCCCTAAAGAGGGATATCCAATGAAGCAGACCGGAGAGGAGAGAAGGAGGTGTATGTGAACAGCCATAAATAATGTGAAATATTTCTTTGCACTACGTTATTTGGTAGCATGACAAAATTCAGGTTATTCTTTTCCGCTTTGACAGATATCGGCTCTCATAGAAAGAGATAAATGACAAAAGACACTCGAAGCACAGAATAATGAATAGTACAAGTACTTGAAGTGAGAAAAAAATTGATAATGAAAATTGAGATATTACTTATGTGCTGGTTGGTGCAACCCGCGCAGGAAAGTAGGTGGTACTCGTATTATCAGATGCAAACTTTTAATTTTATAAAGACTTGATCTATCTCACAGAACACAGATATATATCTGAAGCTGGAGTATAGAAACGTCATGTATAAACCTAAAGTGTGCACCTCTACAACAATAGTATTAAGATATTTTTTTCTACCGACTTCCAAAAAGGAGGAGGTTCTCAATTCGTCTATATATTTTATGTTTTTATTTATGCTTGTTCGTCGATTAATCCTCCACTTGGTAACCGATTTGAATGATTTTTCTTTATAGGTAGGGTCCAAGGTGATGTCATTTAAATTTTATCACGATCTGATAAGTATCTCCAGAGATATGATGATAGAATTGTAAATACATTTATTAGCAGCTATTTAAAGAAGGTGATCCATCCAACTATCGAATTATACATACGTCTGAGAGTAAACTCAGTATAATCCACCAAAAGAGATAATTTTTTAAATTAAATCATTCAAAATACATATTCTCACTATAATATAAAACAGTGACACTAATGAGCTTGGAAAATATATGGAATGTCATAAACAAACATACGCTGACTACGAAATTAATGACTCATAATGAACTGCGACATTCATACTGTATTAAAATAATTAAATAAATTGCTTTTTTTTGAGGTCAAGTAATATTTCGATGTAGTTACAATAGGAATACCTAAATATAGCAGATATCCTACTAATATTATACAGGCGAAAGTTTGTGTGTATGTTCGTTATTTCTTTACGCTAAAAGTAGGTATATCTCGCCTGGTGCTAAGAGATGATGTGGTCGACACAATGGTGAACACGCTAGACCTTCTTAGAACACTCTGACTCTCAGGGACTGTGTGCTGCCGGAACACCGTGAGGTTATGTCGGCAGACTTTTTCCATGATGGTAAGCTTATTTTTTGGTAGCAAGACAGACCCGGAACATCGATATAATATGCTCCTAGTACTACTACTATGTGGACAAACACTCGTGCTAGGATTTGAACCGGCAACCTCTCGCTTAGGGAGACAAGCTATCTATCCATTACGACATCGGGGTTTTCAGTTCTTCTGTGCCAGTAATTGTTTATTTCTTGTCTCACCTTCCCCTTGTATAGTGGCGATACTTTTACGTTTTTCATCGTGAAAGGATACGCGCCGTACTTGAGGCACAGAATATATAAGGAAGACAATGGTTGGGTCAATGGGGTCCAATAAAGATGTTTGAAAATAATTGTCCTGTGCTAAATCAGTAGACCACTATAATCTAGCTACCGTTTTAACACCGAAGTGTATTTAATAATGAATACGACAAAGAGGAAAAATAAAGCCTGAAATGCAATCAGATTTGCCAATATATACTAAAAGGAAACATTTATGACTCGTCAAGTAATTAGGATCTGTCATAAGTAAACATTTTAAGGCGTATATCGATACAGGGTGACTAAACAGTAAAACATGCGATTTGTGCATGTAGCTACAGTCGTATGATAAGATTTTGTTGGAAGTATAGAAACAGTAGACATAGTGGAAGATAAAGTGATCTAGTCTAAACCTCAATGCCATTGTCAACGGTTGTATTACCAATGCTACTTACTCCACCAATCACTACCACAGAATAAATAATAGTAGAACCCGTAGCAAGATTCTACTTCTAAACATTGACGTTTGAACAAAAGTTCAAACATGTGATGTTAGATAAACTGCTTTATAATACGGGCGATAGGTACATGGAATATAGGAACATAAGAGTGTCAACATCAAATTGTCCTCCTCAACTCATGACTTGCACCATACAAAAGCACATCAGAGCATGAGTGTGCATGAGTCAGAATTATCATCTACCACAATGAGAACACGGCGGCGCGACCTTTCTGTGACGACCCTGGCCTGCCCTGGTACTGGTACTAATGCAACTCGCCAGTAGGGTTATCTACCACTCGTCAATTGGTTACGTTACGTTATCGGTCTAGTGTGCTAGAAGAATATACTATCGACATAGAAAATGTACGTGTTATACCGCAGAATCACAAAAGAGATAATAATACTACATCGCAGAATCACAATACATATCTTCACTACATCTACATATCTCCTCGTCGCCTATACCACAGTGCCTAAAGACAAAAGTCTTTAATCAGTGCGTCCTACCTGACATGACATACGGAACCGAGACGTGGACACTCACGGTTCGACTAGTCCACCAATTAAAGTCCCTCAGCGAGCTAAGGAAAGGGCTATGCTCGGTGTTTCTCTGCGGGATCGAAGTAATTCGCCAGAGAACTAAAGTGGTCGACATAGCTCAGCGAATTAGCAAACTGAAGTGGCAGTGGGCTGGTCATATCTGCCGTAGGACCGATGACCATTGGGGCAGACTGGTTCTAGAGTGGAGACCGCGAATCGGCAAACGTGCCGTAGGACACCCTGTGACTTGGTGGAGCGACGACATTCGCAAAGCGGTGGGCAGTGACTGGAAACAAAGAGCCGAAGATCGGGCTCAGTGGCATGTCTTGGGGGAGGCCACGTCCAGCAGTGGACTGATAACTCAGAATAAATAATAGAACAAGTTATACATAGATAAGTTAGACCACGAATCGTCAGCCCCAGACGGAGGTAGCGAGATGTACGAGAAAGAAACATTTTCTCTTAATTGGACAAGAGGAGCAAATAGTCTGTGATGTGGGGAAGAAGAAAAGAGGTGTCTTTGTCTCGTAATATGTAATTAATACACAATATTAGGTAGGCAAATTTAATACTCTATTATAACAGTGTGAGCAACTCTATTATTGTGTATTGTGTATATTTTTGAAAGCCCAGTGGTCTAGTGGAAGAATAGTTGGCTTTGACGTCAGAGGTACCGAGTTCAATCCCCGACGTGTACCAATGGATTTTTATATCAAAAAACTATGTGCGCTTTTTACAGTGGCCCTCCGGTAAATGAAATACATCATGAAGAAACCCCCAACCCCCGCATGGTGGTAATATCACACACTACACTATCTAGTGTCCGCCTGTCCAGTGTCTACCACTCTCAAGTTATAAAATCTGTCGCCAAACATCTAATGTGTTCCAGCTATCTTTGAGAGCCAGTTCCCATAATAGGGTTAGCGTGTTACCATCCTCGACCGCATCATATTTTGCCAAAAGATGAGATAGTGGCCAAACTCTAGCCTATATGATATAAAAAAAACCCATTCAAATGAATGAAAAAAATCGTATATTTTACAATAACTGGCCACACGGCCAATCCTCGTAGTTATATTTGTGAATGAACTAATGTTAAACAGGTAAATACTTCGTCGTTTTCTACACTAATATTATAAAGAGGAAAACTTTGTTTGTTTGGTTGTAATGAATAGGCTCAAAAACTACTGGACCGTTTTTAAAAATTCTTTCACCATTCAAAAGCCACAGTATCCACGAGTAACATACGCTAAATTTTATTTTGAAAAAAATAGGGTTCCGTAAGATATTTGAGTTTTAGCAAAACAACGTTTGCAGGGTCAGCTAGTATAGGATAAACTTCCTGTCAAATGAGGAAAATGACTATAGTAGTATAAGTAACTATAGATATACGGAAAATGCTACAATATTGAACAAATAATTGCAAACAATAATGATAAATTAACAAATATATAGTAGCGACTAGTTGTGCCCCGCTGCTTCGCCCGCGTTAAAAAGTATCCTATAGCCTAATCTATAATATTGGCTATCCCTGTGCAAAATTTCAGCTAAATCTGTCCCAAAAAGTCCCAAACAAATATACAAATTGACTATCGCATTTATAATATTGATGTTGATACATACAATATGTAATTCAAATTTATTCACGGGTGTTCATCCATAGGTGGCAGGAGCATATTAAATCGATGTTCCGCCTGACTTGCTTCCAATAAACTGGCCAAGTGCAAGTCGGACTCGCACTCGTAGGGTTCCGTACCACACTACAGTATTTTATAAGATCGAGCAAAAAATACCACTATCATTTTTCGCCAGCAAAAAATAATAATTAATAAACATTTTATTTCTTATAACGCCATCTAACGTCTAACAAAGGTGTTAGGGATCGACATTTCAATATAACGCCGTCTATGGGACGTTTACCTAACTAAGCGTTCAGAGATGGCGTGAATGCCAAAAAAACACGTTTCTTGTATGGGGAGGGTCCCCATTTATGGTCCCCTGTTATTTTTAACTATTTTTAGTTTAATTCTGTTTTTAGTATTTGTTGTTACAGCGGCAACAGAAAACATCATCTGTGAAAATTTCACTGTCTAACTATCACGGTTCATGAGATACAGCCTGGTGACAGACGGACAGACAGACAGACAGACAGAAAGACGGACAGCGGAGTCTTAGTAATAGGGTCCCGTTTTACCCTTTGGGTACGGAAACCTAAAAATTAGCTTACCACCATCAAGGAGAAAATCAACCGCCATAACCTTACGGTGTTCCGGCAGTACACAACCCTTGAGAGTCGGTGTATTCTAGGCCTAGCGTGTGCACCATATTCGACCACATCATCGCATTCCATCAGGTAAGGTGTGATCAAACGCTAGCCTATAAGATAGGTCAGTGGTGATGTGGTCGAAGATGGTGAACACGCTAGGCCTAGAATACACCGACTCTCAAGGGTTGTGTGCTGCCGGAACACCGTAAGGTTATGGCGGCAGATTTTCTCCTTGATGGTGGTAAGCTAATTTTTAGGTTTCCGTACCCAAAGGGTAAAACGGGCTCTGGTAAACTCTCTCACGGTAAACTCTGTCTCTCAAGGGCTTTGTGCTGCCGGAACACCGTGTTACCGCCAGCTTATGGCGGCAGATTTTCATAACTTTAAACACATCAAAACCCCTCAAGCTCTCTCATCATCACAGATTATCCAAACCATTAATCGTTAATCAATCCACGGTACTCTGTAATTACGTAGATAATCACCACAATCCGCAGAGGTCTACAATCTCAGGGTCAAATCTGAGAAAGTTAATAGTAAATCTTTACTTAATAAACCTGAGGGCCTGCAAGCTATGCCGTATCTCATGCACCATCATTGAAAAGCTGTTAGCTAATTTGTATTCATTTTCTAAGATGAGAAATTTCGGTTAAAATGTGTGCGAAAATTGACTGATGCTATTCCATACTTTGGCAATTTAGGCACATTTCGTGTCAAACTAATAGACTAATTTAAAGTTAATTTTAGTATTATATTGCATGCCTCAAACGGTTGATATGTGTTTCTATAATTTTTAAAACCAATGACATCTTGTATCCATATTATTGCAATAAATGTAATATTGACCACAATTAGTAAAAGTTAAAGAATATAAAATATTGTAGGACATTATGCAGAATTTGCATGGGCATCGGATGCAATGAGAAAATATTATCAAGCTCAAGTGCGATTCAGGGCATCAATGAACCCATGTTGCAGGACTTACCACCTAGCCACCTACTTAAAAATATTACGATGAAATGTTCTAAATTCAAAACTAATAGATCTCTTTAGGAGTTCAGGTTATACAGTCAAAAACGAACAACAGCAAATTGTCCTTTCGGTTCGGTTTTATTCGGTTGTATGACACTACAGGATATTTGCACCTATTTGATGAGTCCGAGTCCGAATGACAATGCAGGATTTGGGCCACTTACATTCTGGGGTGACATCGTTCTTCATCGTCACAGGCATGACGTGTGTTATGATATCACGCGAACAACAGAGACAGTAAGTAGAATTTAATGAGTTTCAATTTTCAAAACGATTCAATTTTAACACATAAGGGATTTCGAGCGCTTTTCTGTTATTGAATTCATAAGAAAGGGCACTATCGTACGTGTTCAATTCCCGAAATAATAAGAGATCCCTCTTTTTTTTCGTTATAAGTATGACGTCTGTCGAGTGTCTGTGTATGTACTGTGTACGATTCTCGAACGCATAATTACTCACCAACAGAGATAGTTGTCAAACGCTAGCCTATGTCATATAAAAAATAAATGCCGCTCATACTCATAGTAGAAGCGAAAGAGGTATGTCAGGTTCGTATGTGGCAAGAAGTAGTCTCTGCCTACCCCAACGAGAAAAAGGCGAGATTTTATGTATGTGTATCATTAATCGTTTTACCAGGTTACTATCATCTGTCTAGCTAGTAGCTGAGGTAATATGACCGCTATGCGCTATAACTTTACTAGATCACTAACGTCACATTCAATTCTCACTGATCTGACTATGTTTACTAGCCCTATATCTACTAGTTTATAGCTCTCGGTCTGACCCTACTTTAACACTAGTAACTCTATGGCTTCCATTACATGATAGTTTATCCGTCATTCAAACCATCATTCATGACTGATGATTGCTGACGCACAAAATCAAAGTATCTAAATATCGGTCAGTCACCGTCATTCACCCCATTAGACGATAGGTTATCCATCAGTCACAAGCACGACCGCCAGCAAACTGACAGCAAACCTATCGTGTAATGGACGCCTACATGTCAGAACTCGAGTATATCACCATTCCTAGTATGAGCGTGAAATGATGTAATGCGACCACACCGCGAGTCACGTTACCTACCGTATTGACGTTTTGAAATTCCCGTTTCCCACGACTAGGCGACTGTCTCCTATTCTTCGTCATAGAATCATCATGTAGAACTTAGATTATTGTCAACCCATACAGGGTTGACAATAAGATCCTAGTTTTGTTTTAGTCAGTCTATTATAAAAAAGTGTGGTGTGTTTTTTTTATAAAATCACGATGCAAGTGAAACTTTTGTTTATGTGTAGCTATAGTAGCAAGCTACTCAGCAGCAACTGCATGGTGGTAGGACACTATCTAGTGTCCGCCTGGCCAGCTAACACCCTCAAGTTAGAAAATCTGTCGCCAAAACATCTAATGTGTTCCGGCAGCTATCCTTGAGAGCCAGTTCCCATTCTAGGCCTAGCGTGCTTACCATCTTCGACTGCATCATCACTTACCAACAGGTGAGATAGTGGTCAAACGCTAGCCTATAAGACATAAAAAAAAAGCTTTGAATATTTAATTGTAGGAAAACCTGGACATATTCTAATAAGAAAACCTTGTTAAGCGTGCTACGGTGCTTGGTTGTGGACTGCTTCTTCATAAACATTAAGTGAGTGGTCAAACATTGCCTATAATTAAAACAATTAGCAAAACGAATGTAACAATCAGCTCAACATCAATAGTAGTTTATATTTGTGGCATCTCCACGATGGACAACAATAGTCGACGAGCAAAAACATGAGGTAGGAATGCGGTGATCAATAATAATTATGTATACAACAATAGATGTCACTTTTTGCGCGTGAGTGGCCTAAACAAGATTGCATCGGGCTTAGGAGGCCCGTTACTAGTTTTTGTCATCGAAATAGTTTGATTTCAGCAGCGTTTGAAAGTTTAATTTCTTTTATACCTTATAGGCTAGCTTTTAAACACTATCTTTCCTGGTGGTAAGCGATGATGTGGTGGAAGATGGTGAACACGTGCCTAGAACACCGTAATGGTTAAGGCGGCAGATTTTCGCTTTGATGGTGGTAATGCTACTTTTGGTAGCAAGTTAGGCGGAACATCATATTTATTCTCAATGGCCTTGCCGAACCTACCACCAGGCGAAATAATGGTCAAACGCTTGTCTATCACAAAAAAATATTTTATCCATTTCCTTTACGATATTGCCAGCACTTTAAAGAGGATACCGAATTTCAAATTGATAAAACCTATTATGACAGTAATCTTACTCATAGCATCATCAACTAGAAAAGCGCTCGTACCCTTAAAACGGCTGAACCGATTTTCATGTATAAAAGCAAAGTACACTATTGATTAAGTAACCACGGTCTCAAACAAAAAAACTAAATCAAATTCGATTCATCCGCTTGGGAGCTACGATGCCAAAGACAGAGGCACACAGACACATACGTCAAACTTATAACATCCCTCTTTTGTGTCGGGGGTTCAACACGTTGCATCTAACACCCAACTTAATAACCGTTCAAATTGACCACAATATCACAAAGTCCTCAACTCTAAAAGAACGTTGAATATTCACAACAATCGTAAAGGAATGCGAATAACCCCTACCCACGCAGTTGCATTGGACTGATGTCATCGGGGCTGAGCTGATGCTAGCAATGCGATTGTTTTGCATTTCGGAGACATTATTTTAAAGTTTAGCTAGGCCGGGTAATCTTCAAGCCAGAACAAAACTGTTCTGGTTCTAGTATCAAGAATAATTTACCAAGTCAGGCGACATCAGGCGGCGTCAGGCCACACCTGTAAGACGATGACCACATTAATTATCAAAGACAATACATGTAAGTCGTACGTCTGAAAGTAAAGACCACATTTGCCTCAAACAATAGACTATCTTATGACAATTTACACCGTCGACCCTTACAATTCCAATTGTCTTTTGCGCAAAAATTCCTTTGCATCTACCGTCACCGCATTTCACCGCAGGCACCCTTAGGAGTCATGCTGCATGATTGCCCTCTGTTTACAAATTGTAGATAGGTATCTACCTCGGTGATGTATGGAGCATTGTCTCCGGTCCCTAACGGTACTATGGTGGGCTGCGGCGCCCTAGGGCAAGGGTCACCATGTTCTGATCTCGTGCTTTGTGCGAGATATGTCGTGTTTGTTTTCATTGCGAAAGTGCCAGGGGATGAATAGACAAACCTTTGTTTGCTTGAAGAGAAACTGCAGTGATTAGAAACTTTTAGCTGGGTTTTGGCAGTCTTTTACAAGCTGGAGGTTTGATAGCGACAAGTATTGGTAGATAAAATGTGAACGGCGCTGACTCAAATTTAGATATAAACATGTTATGTCGTGTCATGTCATGGGTCGTGTTAATGTTGTGTTATTTGTTTATTTACGGAACGTGAGTCATGGACTCGAACAACCAGTCAGGGGGCCGAGTCGCCAGTTCATCAGTGATAAACGTGACCGTGACCCCAGACAATTTCTGACAAAAGGATTCTGCAGATAAAAGGCGGTCAAACTTTAAAAAGTTTTCTGCGCTCGGTTTATATAGTTCTTTGTGTGGTATTAAATTCCGAATACAACGTGACTATGGAATGCTAGAACGCTTTATCAACGTTTGCCTTCGTATAGAACTGATGGGATATGGAACTTAGCTTACCCTGTGACTCCTGGAAGCCTTTGGATCCAGGTACGTCCTGAGCTTGTTGAGGTAGTGCGTCGGAGAATCCTTCGCCTGCACCATGTCCTGGTCGCAGATGATCTCCCATTTCTTCTCGAGGTCGTAGTTTCGGAGGAGCTTCGCTTTGTCTGGGGGAAGATCCATGGATGCCTGGGGAGAAGGAGAAAAAGCTAGTTACTAAAGGTTACTTCACGAACTATTTGAATTACTACAGAACAGTGTTTTAATATCTACAGCCAGTCTTGTATATATTATTCTGATTATAATCAATTCAGTAAACAATCTATAATCTCCATGCCATTGACATGAAATGAGTCAAAGTGGCTTATCCACATTAAGTACCCAGTTGCCCAATATTAATATTAAAAGGTTGGATTTATGATATTATTAATGATATTATCTGATTGAACTATATGACCTGGTCGAAGAACAAGAATCCATTATGAAGTCCCTTAAAAATAAAAATAACTTATTTTCGCTGCACGATCATACCTAGAATATGTTCACGACTTTACATTTTCAAAACGTAGCTCTCATGCAGAATTCCAAACTTGGAGAGTAGAGTAGCAACAACAAAGTTGCTATCACGACGTACGTCAGAACATGTTCAGAAAGCTCAACAAAGCACCAATTTAGCCAGGCCGCGGTCAATTAGTCCCATTTGGCGTTCTCTAGTAGTTTGTCCTTAGATTCCTTATACGAAGAGTAGGGTTATACTAGTTTGTAAATCAGGTTTATTATAATATTGAGTGATGAAAATAATGTATTATGTAATTGGATATTTTGTATGCAACAAGCTGTTCCCGCGTTGTCTGACAGGATTTAAGTCCTGTGTACCTTTTTCTATGGATTGGATGCATCCATATTCCTTTATCTCATTAAAAAAGGTTGCTTTTAAGTTTAATAAACACACACGTTAACTTTCAGATATTAGTCGCTTGTGCTCCACCCAAGTGATGCAAACCTCGTTCAATTAACTTGAGATATCTGCAACGGTTGTAGAACCGCAATTAACATGTGCATAAAACTTTATAGCGCGAAGACATTATTATACTTCACATATACGATCTCTAAAAAAATTGGTGATATCGCAACATTAATGTGTTTGGGGTCAATCTCTAGATGAGATTGACCCCAAAAAACGCAGCAACCTGCTGCTGTTAAAACATTTCAAAATTGGCTATTACTTAATGTTAACGTCCCAGCATACAAATTGATTAACTGATTACGGATTCAAGACATTCACGACCTTACAAACCGGTTCGGAAAGCTTTAAGAGAAAGATTAAAAGTATGTAATCTTTATTTATCGAAACACGTACTTAGTATCCTAAAGGTCGCGCGTGTCAACCCTGAAAGCGGCATTAGTATTACTGTTACGTAGGCACGGCGCGTATAAACCAATATCTGGAAACTGGTTCAATGCTAGGCAGATACTCGTTTAGATACGACCGCTCGCCCCGAGAATACAATATAACAGATAAATCGCTATATTTATTCACTGCCCTTCTTTATTAAGTAGAAGCGGTCCCAGGTGCCGCCCTTGGGGAACCACTGGCGTATCTATTTCTTATTTGATGCAGGCAGCGAGCCGGTTTTGAATGGTAAAAATAACGGTATATTTATTTACTCCAGATCCATTGGATTGCCAAAGGAACCTTAAGATGTAAGTTAAGAACATTAAATATGTGATGGATTAACACAATCGAATGCCATATAAAGTTCTAAATATAAAAATAAACAAATTCCGAACGTGTCCAATCTAAGCCTTAAACTATCGGCTAAGCGAATATCTATTGCCCACTTCATTACCAGTGTAATGAAGTGGGCAATAGATATTCGCTATACATGCTTATCAGACCGAAGGAGCGGGAGTCATCTGATGGAGTCATGATTCACAACATGACTCCACGAGAAAAACGTAGACCTTACAGCAATGAAAACAGGGTTTATTTTACAAAATTGAAACATGAATAAAGCAATTTTCGAGATGGTTACAGTGGTTGTATGGTGGCACCCGCATTAGCATAGATCTGCGATGGCAACTTCAATTATGATGGTGCTAGTCGAAATCCCACGCGGTTCTGCGTGTGGTCCAATCAAATGGATAATTTGGATAGATTCATTCGACAGCTAATCAAAACAGTTCTACTAAGTGGCATGACCGGTACAGTTATAAAATCAATTATGGACGCGGTAACCAAACAAAGACTGGAATAGTTTTTTAATAAAAGATAAGTAGATAGTTTATTATTGTGATTTGACCATCATCATCTAAGATATTTTCTATTTTCTAAGCTCTATAAACTATTAACTTATACTGAAAATTTCGCGCCAGTTGAGTTTTGTTAATATTGAATGAAATCAGAGTTATTACCAAGGTTTTTCACGTTCTATTAAGCTGCTACAAAATTGTAGTTCGCGCCTAAAATGCGCGAAGTATTTATTTTAGCATCTAATCCGATCTTTCTCACAAGAATTTCCCAAGCAGATCACAAAATTTTAATGTATTCAATTGATTCTTTGAGCTTTACGAAACGGCTATCAGAAATCCATTACACCTACATCAGCCAGCAAAAAAATCTTCACATCATCGAGGTCACCGACACTGTAGGTAACTGCAAATATTGGACGGTGATTGAATAGTTACGCCCAATTTGTTAGCTCTCGAGATTACTTTTCATATGGGAGAAAAGTTTTAGGTTAAAAGTGGTCAAGTGTTAGTCAAGACATTTGGATTTATAAACAAACATGAAGTAGCTCAGACTGTACATACAAAAGCTAAGGTTCAAGTGAACAAGAAAGTAAAGATTTTAGAATAATTGACTTAGTATAGGCACGTACCTAATAGAATACAGGAAATAAAAATTGTTTTTACAGTAAACACTGTTAAAATGAACTATGATTTCAAGGTTTTTAAAACAAGGCATTTTAATTATTTCGGTTTCTATCTATAATAATTATAAGCATTCACGTAATTTTGCTAGAAATAATTGTTTTGAAATAATGACTTTTCAGCACGAGCAAGTGTTTATTTTATTATTCTTAGGTATCCATCATTTTAAGTGTTGCAATTTAGATTTGGCAGTTCCGTGGACAAAATGTCGTCAGCCGATATATTTTGAAAATAAAATTCTGTGATATTTCGTTTCGATAATCGAAAATTATACTAGGATATTATCTAACTTTAACTTCTCCTCATTAATTAGGCCAATCAATGATTTTTCTCCTAGCTTTAAAGTAAAATTAAATTTCCCTCAAGTTATCAGCGACATCGGACATTATCTATACCTGTGATACCAGCCATATGAGAGTTAACAGAGCCGTTACGGATCGTCCAGAGACCGTGTATAATTACATTTTCTACTTTCTAATTAGATATTTATCGATGGCGTTCACACTTCCTGAGGCATATTAGGTACTTAAGTTAATCTGTGGCATGGGGTCGGTGGTCAGACAGTCGGACATTAATGAAATGGCTGTGTGTGAACGACTTCATACCTTGGATGCAGTGATGTGAATCGGAAGTAAAGAGCAAATAAGGCTGGAAGATTTTATCTATATTCACATTTATGAAGTGCAAAAAGAAATAAGTAATTAGACCTGCCTAATCTTCTTTTCAAACTAACTTTGTAATTGTGTCAACCTGTTATGAGTAAAAATTATCAATTTATTTTGCAGTAAAATGATGTATATTTTCGATACTCTATCTATGGCAGTTTCGTCCATAAATTATTTAAGTCCTATCGTGTTATGAGATAATTATTACAAAATTGTCAACATCATGACTATTAGCTGGTGTTTTCCCCTGATGCAATATATTATCTCAATAGCTCGGAACCAACACACCTTCATAAAAAATCTTGCTTGTTTCTTTGACTTATCTATCTATTCAGATGTTAATGATCAATATTGGATGTCTGTATCAATATTTTAGACTGTCGTTGTAGGAGCTGGAGTTCCCATCATTTAATCTTCTATCATGTAGTAGGATCTAGCTTCAAAGACCATTGGATTGCTATCAGAGAGTTCTGAGTGCTCTACCGTAAACAACTTTCTGTTGTAGGAACATCCGCTGCCGAGTCACGAATTGGAAGGTAGCGATGCATATGGGATACATGTTGGAAAGACGACTTAAGAATTTGAGAAGCGAGTAAAATTGAAATAGCTGAGTCACTTAGTTATGTTGACAAAAAGTTATGGGACATTATTTGTCAATGACCAAGCAGTTTTGGCAGAACTCTTCATCAATGTTTGTGAGAAATAAACGGTATCATCTACTACCGTAAGGTAAAGAAACTTCTATAATGCAATAGCGTTGAATGAAATAAATATTGAACATAATTTAGAATTCAAAGCAGATCGACAAAATAATTTTCTGACTATGAATTCTATGAACAATAAATTAATATTAAAGCGCATGACTAAAGCGACGATGCGTTGAAAGATTAAATCTCGCTAAAAGTGCAGGCAAATTAGGTTGTAAATTAGGGCGCTAGTGGTGATTGAAGATGTACGACCAAATACCGGATAATGGCGTGCTGTAAACGAAGCCTATGAACAGTAGTTGACCAATTAAAGCTGATAAGTGATAATGATGATGAGCTCTTCATCGTCAAGTTATTGAAGGGTATTCTCTTTTCGAAAAGTCGTTAGACAGAGATCCTCAATCTTCATCACTACAAGTGGCTCGAAAACATGCATAATTTAAAATTTTCCCCTATCTTCTTCGGCCAGACTATCACGGCATTAAGTTTAGGTTCACGAGAGCTCGTAAACTTTACAGCGGTGTCTTTATGACGTCGTTTCGTGTGATTGGAAGACGCTCCGAAGACATTAAAAGTATACGCATATACGCTGTAAGTGATGCTGGGCTTGCATACGCATGCTGGACGTATTGTTTTCGCTTTGATGGGTATATTGTGCATAACAAAACATGCCGTCTTATTTATAAGGTGACCAAGACTCGCGCCTTTAGACCAGAAATTGAAATAAACTTTTTGTTTCAATTATTCTGCAAAAATAGTGTTAAGGCCTCATTGATCCATCAAGTGATTAATTAGTATAATCAAAAAATAGAATGTAATGCTCTGTACATTACAAACCAGCATCCTAAAAATACCAAAGGTGCTATTAAATAACTACGGTATACGATTATAAAAATACCGACTATTATACTCACTACGTAGTGAGTATAATAGTCGGTATTTTTATAATTACGGTATACTATATTGCGATAGGTGGTTTTATCACTAAAAGCGATATCTTCAGGACAACCTGTTGATAGACCTACGGTAACGCCAGGGGCTTAATCATTTGAAAGATGCTCAAGCCCAGCAGTGGAATCGACCCGGCTGTGAATAATGATGAGAGACATAAGTAGAATTCGTAACTTCATCGCCGAATATCAGCCCAACTTTTACTATGTATTTGCAATGGAGGTATCCTGTAAAAATGTAATAATTGTATTTTGAATAACTAAAAAAAAAAAAAAAATCTCATCACAATCAGATAAATCATGTTAGAATTGCAAAAAAAAAGAAATGTGTAACATTAGGTAATTTTATCAGCAAGGACTACCATTGTTTAAATATAAAACTATGCCATCGACGACATAGCTTACCACAGAATAAATAATAGTACAAGTACCATACATAGCTTCATGGCTTGTTGTACAAAAGAGGGTATTTAAAATATTCCACAAATAGTTCAAGGTAATTAACATGCTGATTACATGCCATTTGTAGGCACGTTTCATACTACAAACAAGTACTTACATTTAATATTACTCAGGTGAATGGTAGAGGTCAATCAAACCAAACAACAATTCTTTAGAATCGTTTAAAAACACAAAATTAACTGACTTTAAATGCTGCACTAGTCATTTTCAGGATGGTTCTGCCAAATACCAGCTTGAGACGCTGGAAGCTATTGAATAGACAGTCAAGGAACTGATCTACGACCGCACAGAATACAGCATCGCCGCGAAGCTGCTAGTCTATTGGTATTTATCGGATACATTTTAGAGAGTGTGCCACGAATCTGCACCATTGAATTTCGCCATCCCCATTCTTTAATCAGACAACCAGGGGGAATACTGGGATACTAAGAGTCGCTACCGCTATATGTTGGATCTACTATCTACCCGTACGAAACGATTAATTTGCTCCTTCTTTCATTATAAGTACCGCCAAGGAATGTAATTCCCTGCCTGACTCTGTGTTTCCGATAAGATACATTTTAGGGGTCTTTTAGTTTCGAGTGTATAAGTATATTTTGGGTAAGCGCGCTAAATCAGCCTACCCATTTCCGCATAAAAAAATATTTAGAACACCTCCCTGTACAAACGTTCAAAACACGTCAAAACATAATGAACCGATATAATGCCTTCTATTTCCAGCTGAGTCACGATATTTTTTTTATTTTTAGTTCCACGGCTGAGAATGGATCGCTTTGTAAACTAAAAATGCTATATTTAGTAGGCTAGTGTGGGGGACATTATTATGTTCATATCGATTGATTTATCGATGTTTCTGAACACAACTAAGATACTCGAATTGTTGAAAATTGCAATGGCATTTTTTTAGGCTTGACTTCCCCAAGCAAACTTTTCAACTGGAGCGGATGATTAGTTTAACTCTCAGTTTAAAAGATATACTGTGGAGTGTGTCATTTTATCCCAAGGACTCAAATCCTAAGTCAGTTAAAATCAAGTAAAATAAGTAGCTGGAACTTGATAAACCTACATAATTAGTACTTGTAGATGTCAATATACCCAGCCCTCATTTCGTGAAGCGACATTATAACTATTGTTTTTATATGCCCTTGCAATTTTAAACACCAAACAGAGAAAAACAATCGTCTTTTGTAAATAGGTATTTGTACCCTTCAACAATGGTGAATCATCATGGAATACAATCAGGAAACGGACTCTGAACTGAATGGTAAAATCCTTTGAAATCAATAGGGTTATCAGAATTTAGATTTTACTTAGGTTTTTAGTGTCCAGCAAAATTAAGGCCACAGTATCACCTAATTAATTTTAGTTAGTCGGTAAGTTATAATATGCGTACTATATATTGTGTTATTTGTGTACATTGTTTTTCCCCTTCAAATAATTTAGTTTAAGACTTGCACAGATCCAATATGGTGGAATAGAACATGAAGGATACCTTATTTATTTTTGCAATCGTTAATTTTTGAATTAAATTGTATAAACCTCAGTTCTTTTATGTCATTATTTTAATGTCGATAGAAATTCACTTGACCAACATTGTCAGATGGAATAGTATATTTCATTATAAGTGCGGTAAGGCTGTCATTGTAAAGAGTTCCGACAAATGTCTACCCGAGCCGAGGCGCAGCCGAAGGCGAGGGTTGACAGTCGGAACAAGTTGCAATGACGGTTCCGCACGTGTACTGAACGACTATTTTTAATACAGTTGCGAAAAAATTAAGCAATTTAATAAAATAATAAAAACACAATAAACTCAACTAACTTAACATTTATTTCTTATAAAAAATATAATTCACATATACATTGAAATTGGTACAGTTTTTTATACTAACTGGGGAAGTTTTAGGTTGCATATTTACTGTTTGAGACAAACTATTATGAATTCTATACAACGACCATAACGTAGAAGGTTTTAATTTTGCTGAGAGTTCGGAGAAGTATGCCAACATAACATTTTTTGAAAAACTATTTGCTTTTTCATCTTCTCTCCACGCAATAAATTCGTCGCATGTAGATATGTAGCGACTTTTTGACTTTACCGATAAAATGTTCTGCGAAGCATTTTGTGCAATTATACTGAGTTCCGGTGGTGTTAATTCAAAAAAACTAGGGTCGAAATTACTCATTTTGTGCAACAAACAACTAAACTCGCAACGAACATTTCTGAAAAATGGCGCCAACCGTAGAATATAAGCAGAGTTTTTTTTGTCTTCACCCATTCTGGTAAGCAAAGGGAAAACTATGCTCATACAGCCAAGTCTTCAGTAGATTTTTTTTATTGATATGAAATAAAAATGAGATGAAATGAAATGAAACCTAACCTAACTCATTCAATCAAATCATTAAATCTGACATTGAAACAAATTAGTAGCTTCTTTTTATAAATATACGTATTTGCATGAATCATAAAAACTTCTATGAATTTTTTTAGTAAAAACTTCATGGTTAGTTTTTCTTTATAGGGTTCCGTACCCAAAGGGTAAAACGCGACCTTATTACTAAGACTCCACTGTCCGTCTGTCTGTCTATCTGTCCGTCTGTCACCAGGCTGTATCTCATGCACCGTGATAGTTAGACAGTTGAAATTTTCACAGATTATGTATTTCTGTTGCCGCTATAACAACAAATACTAAAAACAGAATGAAGTTAAGAATAATAGAGGGTATATCCCCATACAAGAAACGTGTTTTTTTCGGCATTTCACGCCATCTATGAACGCTTAGTTGGGTAAACGTCCCATAGATGGCGATATATTGAAATGTCGATCCCTAACACCTTTAGTAGACGTTAGATGGCGTTATAATAAATAAAATGTTTATTAGTTATTATTTTTTGCTGGCGAAAAATGATAGTGGTATTTTTCGCTCGATCTTCTAGAATCCTGTAGTGTTACGGAACCCTACTAGTGCGAGTCCGACTTGCACTTGGCCAGTTTATTATTAATAGACATTATTTTGACAGTTGGGAAAGAGAACGCACGAGTTCGGGTTCAAAATTACTTTGCAGTCTAAGATAGAGTCGTATTCGCCTGAAAGAGGACAATGTTAAGGAAGGACTCGAGACGAAACACTAGACAACACTAGACAGACAACATTTCAATTTGCGACAACCCTAGCTAGAAGGCACGAATGTCACACATTGTAGATCTAACAGTGCAAAGTGTGACGTAATCATGTGCCATGAATTCGTATACTTAGCACGCTTGTCACGGCCTAACAATGACCATTCAAGTACGACGCCCATTCAGATCTGACGCTTGTTGAACTTCAATGATATTACTTAATGAGTTGACAGACAAATCATAATTGGATTTTGAGATGACTGAGAAGCTACGAAGATTGATTTGAAGGGATAGAGTGTTCAGAGAAAAAGTATGAAATGTTCTTAGAAGAAAATAATGCACAGAACGTATTGTTGGGAAACTGGATTTGTATTAAACCAGTCGGAATAACTTAACTTGAAAGTTGAAATATTTGAGTAATATCTCACAAGATGCTATAAGTGACGAAAGATGAAATCGCGCTTGTCTGAAAATGAAATTCTACAGTGAGACGAGGCACTGAACAACTAAGTTTAGTCTAATCCGCAAGGCGAAACTCACAAAACAGCATCTGTGACGAAACTATTGGCAAAATACTTAAATGGATAGATTTGTTTGCAAACTCAATCAAATACTATTCTAATCACATTTGTTTATTCTCCGCAAAGAAGAGCCAATTTCCTTTTCTACCCACATTTCGTAATATGGCGGTACCGATCGGCGACCATCTTGAACCTTTAGGTGTCACGCTTTCGTCGAATTTGAACTTCGGTTCCTACATTGAGTCCAAAGCCAAAGTTGCATCTAAAAAGTTGGGGATCCTGTCGAAAGTCAGACAGTACTTCACTCCGAGCCAGCTTCTAAGCCTGTATCAAGCACAAGTCCGCTCGTGTATGGAGTACTGTTATCACCTTTGGGACGGGTCTGCCAAATATCAACTTGCGGCGTTGGACTCAATAGAAAGGCGTGCGACTAGAATCATAAATGACGAAAAACTAGTAACCTCCAAGCTTCAAAGTCTGGCCCACCGTCGCGAGGTAGCAAGCCTGTCGGTTTTCTATCGATTGCCTTTCGGAGAATGTGCACAAGAACTGCACAATCTTATACCATCGTCTCCATTCTTCTATAGAACATCTAGAGGAACATCAAGACGGCATCCATTTATGGTAGACATTCCAAAAATTCGCACAAAACGATTTGCCTCCTCGTTTGTCATAAGAACATCCAATAAATGAAATTCCCTGCCGTCGACTGTTTCCTGAAAAATATAACCCGGCAATGTTCAAATCGAGAGTGAATAGGTATTTACTGAGCAAGCGTGCTACATCTTCGGCTACATCGTCACTTACCATCAGGTGAGATTGTAGTCAAATGTTTGCTTAGTCGTAAATAAAAATAAAAAAGAATAAAAAAACATTTACAATATTCAATAATTACAATACGTTATTATTCCAACATGAAAAACATAACCCTCCTTTTTGCTTCGCCGTAGTTACGTAAAAAAGCCTAAGAATCACCGATTGCGCCCTACGAAACCACCTTCAAGAAATTTCCAATTTTTTTAAATATCTAATAGGCTAGCTTTTGACCACCGTCTCGCTTGGCGGTAAGCAACGATGTGGTCGAAGATGGTGAACACGCTAGGCCTAGAATACTCTGACTCTCAAGGGCTGTGCGCTGCCGGAACACCGTAAGGTTATATATAGCGGCAGCTGTTCCCTTGATGGTGGTAAGGTACTTTTTGGTAGCAAATCAGGTGGAACATCCATATAATATGCTCCCACCACCTGTACACGAACACCCGTGCTAGGATTGGAACCGGCGATCTCTCGCATAGAAATCAAGCCATTTATTCTTTACGCCAACACTCCTGTAATTGCCCTGATATTGCGGTACACAAATCATTTTAGTAAACAAATACACGAAAGCTGGTATAGTATATTGTTCTAAAGCTGGGTCGTTTATAAAGCCCAAGTTGACACACAGATCGTGTCGTATCTCCGTATCTGGACCGTGGAGAGATCAGGCCTCGAGGGCTCAGATTGGATCGATTATACGACATTGTTCTGAAATATTAGTTAGACTGTTGACTTTTTTAACCCCCGGCACAAAAACAGGGATGTTATAAATTTGACGTGTGTGTTACGGTACCTACCTACACCTATTCCGCAAGCGCTGCATATTACAGTTCTCAGGAACTTTCCATCAACGCTGCAGTTTACGCCATTGACGTCAATCGGTGGCCTACGTGACCGGCGGAAATGCAAGCGCTGCACTTTTGCCTCGTGGCGCCCTCGGCCTCGCGCGTCGGCCCGCACTTCGTAACACACTTCGTTCGAAGACAGTCGTTTTAGTTTTATTATAATATTAATATTTTAAGATTGTACTTTTTTGAAATAAATCTTTCAAAGTATTTCGGTTTTTTTTTAAATCCTTCGGCGGCGTCCAACATAATTGGCGCAGTCGGTAGGATAGTTAGAAGCAGTGCGCGAATCTGTAGCTTTCTAAAATCGAATCTGCGAACTTCGACTCTGCTCGCACTTTCAAGTGCCATTGTCTAACGTCCGAACTTGGTAGGTTCGCGGCCGAGGATACACTCAAACTTCAGTGGACCGAATGTAAGTACTTTGAAATTATTTTGTCTATTGTGTTGCTTCCTTGTTACTTGTTCCTTTTACCGTTTCCAAAATTTTTTATAAAGGTAAAAACGTAGATAGGTCTGTCTCCTCCAGACAGATCAGTAGAAATAAAGAATTAGACTTAGGTAGAGAATTAGGATCTCCGGAACGTGAGAATAGTTTAGGTAATAGCTCAGGTACTATGGACCCTGACACGATTTATAAAGCGTTGCGTCCAGTACCGGAGTTCGATGGTAATCCGAATGTGCACACACGGTTTATTCGAATTTGTGATGAAATCGTGACGAAATATATTCTCAATGACGAGAACGCCATTTTGACTAATTTATGTGTGATAAATGGTATATTAAATAAAATTACCGGTAATGCAGCTAGAACAATAAATTCAAACGGTATACCAGAATCATGGCAGGATATTCGAACATCCTTAATAAATAACTTTTCCGACCAAAGAGACGAGACAGCACTTTATAACGATCTGTCACTACTTTCGCAAGGAAGTAACACCCCCATTGAATTTTACGACAAATGCCAGAACCTTTTCAGCACCATAATGACTTATGTCACTTTACACGAGTGTGTAAAAACCACAGTCGATGCAAAGCGCGACTTATATAAAAAATTAACGTTACAATCTTTTGTACGAGGTCTTAAAGAACCTCTAGGGTCTCGTATTCGTTGTATGAGACCCGCAACAATTGAAAAGGCACTGGAATTTGTTCAGGAAGAATTAAATGTGTTATATCTGCAGCAACGGAATGAGTACGTGGAAAAGAAGGCTCCGCCTTTGCCGCAGCCTCAGACTTTTGCTACGTCTTCTAAATTTAATTTAATCCCTATTAATAATTCTTTTGCTATGCCTAAACCTTTAAATTATGTGCAACCCCAAACTAGCTGGCCGAAACCGTTATTTATGCCGCAGCAGCACCCACAGAGTAGTTATCGCCCACCTCCGTTTTATCAGCCCGGTTTTCAATCACCAAGATTTAATCAGCCGCGTATGCCTACTCGCACTCAACAAATGTTCAGTGCACCGCCACCTAATTACAACCCCCAAAACGCGTTTAGATTTTACCCTCCGCGCAATTCTTCACAGACTATGCCAAAGCCAACGCCTATGAGTGGCGTTAGCCATTTTATACCAAAGGCGCTTCCGCCTACAATGTCGGGACACGATTGGCGAAAATCTGGGAATCCGCCACCCTCGAATTACTTTAAAACACGCGAGATGAATTATAACGAGGTTGCCGATAATACTGACTATTATTACTACGATGACTCATCTAACTACTATGACTACACTGACGCCTATCCCGATGACCAGACTGACTTTGGCTATTACATGTATGACCAGGACGACGGACAGTACCATAGCGCGACAAATGCTATAGAAGCTCCCCAACCTTCTACTAACCACGACCAAAATCAGTCGGATTTTCACAAGGGCCGTACCGACCCTCCACCAAAATAGAGGTCAACCTTCAATCCAAAAAGGAGTTGAGGTATATTCAAATTTATGATCCTCCTCTTAAATTTCTTATAGACACCGGGGCGAATCAATCGTTCCTAAGCCCCGAGGCTGTGGAAAAGTTTTTCGCACATGTACCTCTGAATTTTGATCCTTTTGAGGTCACAAATTCTTGCGTAACTAGCAAACACGAACATTCCATCACGCTACCAAATTTTCCAGAGTTTGTCGAACAAAAAGATATTAAATTGTTCGTCTATAAATTTCATAGTCACTTTGATGGATTGTTGGGCTTAGATTTATTAGATGGAGCTCAAATTGACCTTAAACGTAACGTTTTAGTCACAGACCGAACTGAAATTCCGCTTTCTCACTATACATGCAGAAAAGCGAATTTCCAGGAAATAATCCCGGCAAATTCGTCTCGATTAATAAATGTACCAACACACCATCCCGACGGTGACGTATACATTTGTGAACAGGTTATGTGCAATTGCATAATTCATGAATGCGTGACGACTGTAACTGACCAGACCGGTATTGTAGAAGTAGAAAATCCTTCTAATATGGACATGACTATACAATTCGACAGGACTATTCGAGTTAACCTTTTTAATATGGAATCTATGACTAATAACTCGGACTCTAGGCGCGTTAGCGACGTTTTATCGCGACTACGTACGGAACACCTAAATACGGAAGAGAGAATTAACTTGGAGACATTATGTGGACGCTACGCCGATGTATTTTACATTGACGGAGAGGCTCTGACTTTTACCAACAAGATAAAACATCAGATTAAGACGACAGACGAACAACCAGTTTATACGAAAAGCTACCGCTACCCTTTTGTACATCGCCAGGAAGTTAGAGATCAGATTGCTAAGATGTTAGACCAGGGTATTATTAGACCCTCTGACTCTGCCTGGAGCTCTCCCATATGGGTTGTCCCGAAAAAGGCTGACGCATCTGGGAAGCAAAAATGGAGACTAGTTGTAGATTTTCGTAAACTCAATGACAAGACTATCGACGATAAATATCCTATACCGAATATTTCAGACGTCCTTGACAAGCTAGGTAGATGTCAATATTTCACCACCCTTGACCTTGCATCTGGATTTTACCAGGTTGAAATGACCCCAGATGATATACCTAAGACGGCCTTTAACGTTGAACATGGGCACTTTGAATTTTTGAGAATGCCCATGGGGTTAAAGAACAGTCCATCAACTTTTCAAAGGGTGATGGACAACGTGCTTAGAGGCTTGCAGAATGAGATATGTCTAGTATATTTAGATGATATCATCGTTTTTAGTACATCCTTGCAGGAACACATGTCAAATTTGGAGAAAGTGTTCATTAGATTCCGAGAATCCAATTTTAAAATCCAGATGGATAAGTCTGAGTTTTTAAAATTGGAAACAGCCTACTTAGGGCACATTATCAGTCGAGACGGTATAAAACCGAATCCTGATAAAATAAAGGCTATCGAGAGTTATCCTTTGCCAAAAACACCTAAAGAGATAAAACAGTTTCTGGGACTTCTGGGGTATTATAGGAAATTTATCCCTGACTTTGCACGAATTACTAAACCTATGACTAAGTGTTTGAAAAAGTCCAGCAAGATAACTTTCGACTCTGACTATACAGACTGCTTTGAAAAATGCAAGACGTTACTGACTAACGACCCGATACTTCAATATCCAGACTTCAGCAAAGAGTTCATTCTAACAACAGACGCTTCTAATCTAGCTATTGGTGCCGTACTCAGCCAAGGACCTGTTGGTTCAGATAAACCTATCTGTTACGCATCTCGTACTCTCAATGACAGTGAGATAAACTATAGCACGATCGAGAAAGAACTTTTAGCTATTGTATGGGCTACAAAGTATTTCAGACCCTATCTTTTTGGACGCAAATTCAAAATTCTGACTGACCATAGACCACTCCAATGGATAATGAATCTCAAGGAGCCTAACTCCAGACTGACCAGATGGCGACTTAAACTGAGTGAATACAACTACACGATAGTTTACAAAAAGGGCAAATATAATACAAATGCAGATGCCCTCTCTCGCATTGAAATTAACAATGAGGAAACAGATTCAATGGTAGCAAATCCTTCTGAAATGCCACCCTCTTATGTTGGTTCAACAACGGCTACAGCCCATACCAGTAACGAGAATCCCATTCTCGAAGTTCCAATCACTGACGAACCCTTAAATAAATTTCATAGACAGATATGTTTTACCATAGTAGGTGACATTAAAAGACGAACGACAGCGACAAAACCTTTTGACACACATACTCGTACTCACATTCAAGTATCCGAATCCAGTCTCGAGCAGGACGTGATTAATGCAATAAAAGAATACGTCAATCCGAAAGTTAAGACCGCCCTTAAGATTACACCGCCCTTAGGAATGTACTCTATCATTCCTATTATTCAAAATAACTTCAAAAGCTCCTCTATGAATTTAGTCTTAGCAAAGACTGAGTTAGAGGATGTAAAGGAATACTTAAGGCAGCAGGAAATCATAAAGCATTATCATGAGGGTAAAACTAATCACAGGGGAATAAACGAAAGCTATCTGGCTCTTTCACGCAAATCCTTTTGGCCAAAAATGAAAGAGGAGATAACTAAGTACATAAATGAGTGCACTGTGTGTGGTCAAACTAAATATGACAGACACCCAGTCAGACCACAATTCAACGTGGTACCACCAGCCTCCAAGCCATTTGAGATAGTGCATATGGACCTTTTTACAGCGCACAATGAGAAATATCTGACCTTTGTAGATGTATTTTCTAAATACGGGCAAGCTTATCACCTACGTGACGAGACTGCCGTCAGTATCCTACAAGGACTCTTGACTTACAGTACTCATCATGGACTTCCACTGACTTTAATAACTGACAATGGAACCGAATTTACCAATCAGATGTTTGCTGAATTTACGCGACTTCATAAAATTAACCACCATAGGACCCTTGCTCATGCCCCTAACGATAACGGGATGATAGAAAGATTCCATTCGACTCTTTTAGAACACTTACGAATAATGCGACTTAGACAAAACGCTGAACCGACAGTTAACTTAATGCCCTATGCCATATTAGCTTATAATAGCTCCGTGCATAGCTTCACTAAGTGTAGACCACATGACGTTATTCGAGGACATTTCGATCCTAGAGATCCTTTTGACATAGACATGACAGAACACCTAATGCAACAATACATTATAACCCATAGAGACCAGATGAAATTAGTTTATGACAAGTTGAACGAATCAGCTCTTACAAATCGTACGCATATCATAGAAAGCAGGAATAAGGATAGAGAACCTGAGGTCGAATACCAACCCGACCAACAAGTGTTCATAACTAATCCACAAGCTAGTCGAAATAAACTTGCGACTCGTTATACTCAGGATACCGTGTTAGCCGATCTGCCAATCCATATATATACTTCTAAGAAGAAGGGCCCCATTGCAAAATCACGACTTAAACGTGTGCCTAAAACCGCGAAATTGTTACAGGATGATACTCCTCGCATTCCTCCACCTGACGCTGGCGCACGAGATAAGACTTGAGAATCTTGACAATGGACCTGGTATACTCCCTTTTAAACTCGGACAAGCTAAACTTGTCACTCACTATCATTCCTTTTTACAATACATTGACCTTACTAATATTGAAGACAGACTTGACTCGGTAGATTCTCAACTTCGACTTTTTGCGAATAAGTTAGACAACGATACCCTAAAACTTTATGAACTACAGACTAATTATCTCACTACTAAATTAACTAAAATTAGAAATCAGCTAGACACATTAGAGCCCAATAAATCGCGTACTAAAAGAGGTCTTATAGATGGCCTTGGATCAGTTGTTAAAAGCATTACTGGTAACTTAGACCATACGGATGCCGAAAAATATGACAGAGCACTTAATATACTAGAGAGTAATGATGATAAGTTGATGTCTGAATTTAATGAGCACATAAGTCTCAATAAAATTTGGATATCTCAGCATACCATCTTACTAACTAAAATAGCAGAGAACCAGGAGAAGATTAATAATAGTTTAGCATTAATGTTAGATAGGAACGCCCACGCTGAGGCTAAGTTAGTTAGATACGCTAAGCTCGCTCAGCTACTAGGTATAATTAGCGAGAACGCTGAGGATTTGATTTTAGAATTAGATAGAATAGAAAATATTTTAGCGTTTATTCGTGCATCGAGCACTCACCATAGCATGCTAAGCATAGATAACTTACGTAGTATAATAAATAGGTTAAAAATAGTATATGGACCAGAGCAAGTAATAGACGCGGACTTGAGAGAGTACTATAACATTATAAAATCAGGATATTATTATGCAGGTAGTAGAATAGTTATAATTTTCAAAATCCCTATCATATCATCAAGCACTTTCGAATTTTACAAACTATCCTTAGTTCCTAATAGAAAGTTACAGACTATTATCCCTCCTTACCCATTCCTAGCAACCAATGGCAAGAATTTCATGTACATTGCGGCAGAATGCCTGAAATTCAATCATCAGTATCTATGTGAAGAAGACGGCTACCACCCTCTGCGAGCGCATCCAGACTGTATCCAGAACATTATAAATCATCAAGCCCTGGACAGGACATGCCGGCCTACCAAGGTTACCCTGGACAAGGAAGCGATGGAGCAGTTAGACAACCAGCACTATACACTTGTCTTCCCAAAACCCACGAAAGCAGAACTACAATGTGGACGACAGGAGTTCCTGACCCTACATGGAAGCTACCTTGCAACTTTGCCCCTGAAATGCTACATACGCACTGAAGAATTTACAATTATTAATACCAATGACCACATTAAAGGACAGCCACTGCTTCTAACGGAAATACCACAGGACTACATAAAAGAAACCATAGATATACCTCATTTAAAACTAAACTCAATCAACCTCAACGGACTTCACGCCATCGAAGATAAGATCCTGATGCAGCATCCAGTCGAGATAAATCATACAGACATCTCCTTGTACCACACTACACTACCTCTCTACGGAACACTTCTTCTAGCAGCAATAGCTATCTTCGCAATCATCTTACGGCGATATAATATTTGTACGAGACAAAATCAACCCAAAGAGGCCAGCACAGCACCTGAAAATCATCCTTATGAAGATCCTGAAAAAGCCAAAGGACAGCATTCGAAGTCAGCAACATTTTCGCTCAGAGTGCTCAAATAGTTGCTGATCTAAGGGGGAGGTGTTACGGTACCTACCTACACCTATTCCGCAAGCGCTGCATATTACAGTTCTCAGGAACTTTCCATCAACGCTGCAGTTTACGCCATTGACGTCAATCGGTGGCCTACGTGACCGGCGGAAATGCAAACGCTGCACTTTTGCCTCGTGGCGCCCTCGGCCTCGCGCGTCGGCCCGCACTTCGTAACACACTTCGTTCGAAGACAGTCGTTTTAGTTTTATTATAATATTAATATTTTAAGATTGTACTTTTTTGAAATAAATCTTTCAAAGTATTTCGGTTTTTTTTTAAATCCTTCGGCGGCGTCCAACATAATTTGTGTATCTGTGATGTTTGTGTCTGTCTGTGGCATTGTAGCGACTAAATTGATTTTTTTTTTTGTTTGATAGGCGACTTAATCGAGAGTATTCTTAGCTTTGATATATCAAAATCCGTTCAGCTGTTCTAAGACTAAGCTCTTTTCTAGTCGATGACGCTATGAGATCATCTTTCAATTCCGTCAATTCAAAATTTGGTATCCCCTTACTTCAATGACATTGTAAGAACATAGGGGTAGGTATAACTATTACATCAGCAGGGCTAGCATGGCCTTATCCCCGGGGAAAAGAAAAAAATATTTCCCTGATTTTCGCCACTGATAGGAGATCAACACAACAATTTAAACGCTTGGTGAAGTTTTACCCCGAGTTTTGATTTTGTTTCGTATTAAAAAGTTAAAAAAAAGAATTGATAAAAAGTCAGCGGGCGTTTATAATTGTCGAAAAACTTCTACACCAAACAAAACACGGATAGGTGGAAAGACAAAATAGTCCCCTTGCCATGCTAGCCCTGCTGGAGGACCCTTCATACAACATGTTTTTCACGAATTAATAATTTACAAAGAAGTGGTACCACCACCACCCCCGGCAGACTAGCAGCGGTCCTACCACAATACCACTAACTGGAATTCAGGAAAGAAGATGGTAGTACTGTAGTCCATTAAATTAAAGTCTTCAATCGTAGCTTGTTCTTAACCTCAAGTTATTTACTTGCAATTTAAAACTCTACTGTCACAATAAGTGGAAGGAAAGTTCCTTTTCAAATAACAGTACCTGAAGCTATTGTGAGAAGTGTAAAACATTGACTATTTACGATGATTCCAATGAAACATTGGAATGTAAATCAAGTGTGGGATTGTGGGAAATGTAAACACGCGTTATAATAACGGATTCTGTAATTACTGAATACATTGCCCTATATCTCACAATATCTCACATAATTATGTAAATTATTAACTCATTTATATCTGTGGCTATTGTGATTTTTTGTACTTAAAAATTTTTGATTGTAATGTCGTAGGAATAATGAAAATTTAGGGTTTATATTGCTTAATTATTTAATGGATTCAATGGATTTTTCGATCGAAAAATTTATGTGCTTACTACTTTTCATAGTGGCCCTCCGGTGAAACAAAAACATCGTTAAGGAACCCCCAACCCCAAAAGAAAAAACTGCCTTCCTGTCACTTTTCTTGAGAATAAGACCAGAACCGTAAAGAAGAGGCGTGGCGTGCTAGACCTAACATTTTTTTGACAAATGATTCGCTTTTAAAATAATAACTCTGCGAGCGGACCAATTTCTAACGATCTCTTCAAATTATTGTTTGGGCGGCGATAGCACAGATAAAATCAAAAGAAAACATAATTATATCTAATGTAACAAGTATCGATTCCACAAACACACAAAATAATGGCACATACAACACTAAAAGATATTCGAAATGAATCAGAACTGTTAAAAAAATACACAAAACAATGTTACTGGAATACAAACTATGACCTTCGTGACTCAAACACTAGGCATTCAAAGAAAAGGGCAAAAATAACACAACTTACGATATAGCCTATATAAAAACAGTAAAGAATGATAACATACTAGAATCTGATTCAACATTCGATGGGATACCGTCGTAAAACGTTACTAGGATGGTGGTACTAAAATTCCAAATAGAACTGAGAAGTAAAATAACAATGACAGTAGAAAAGAATAGGTTCGAGATACTACAGATTTCCAATAACATTTCAGAACTTATATTATTATGATTTGTGAATTGGGTACTGTCGTCGGAGCCAACGGTTATTTTTCGCTTGGTAAACGATCCTAAATTATTTTAAGAGGTGTTATTGGAGATCACGAGACGACTGTCGACGTCGTCTCGTGACCACGATCAATGCAACTTGGTCGAAACGTCGAGTTAAATAAAATTAATGTTTTAGGCGCGATAAGTCCCGTATTTTCATATTTATAACTATGTTATTGTTGATGTCCGCTATAGTGACTTCCCAATGGCTACAGGGACTACGTAATCAATCCCCATTGGGACTGATTACGTAGTCCCCGTAGCCATCTTCATAAAGCAAGGAAGTCTAGTCATTTGTCAGTTGAATAACGATTTCAGTGGAGAGATGAATGAGTGATGCCCTGACATTTGGATTTATGACAAATTGATTGAGCAACTCATCATCGTCATTAACTGCTCACAGAATATTAAAGACCACTGATCAAATATCTTCTTCAAATTGTTCCACAGTTTCTTACGAGTGCAAGCATACAGCGCTACTTTGTCGTAATGCGACTACCTACTATAATAATAACGATAGTATCAAAATATTGATATGTTTTTGATCAATATTTTGATTATTTTCGCTCAATACAATCGTGAAGTTATTTTAAACAATAACGTGGAGGATGTGTAGCTGTCAACAAACTGTTATTTCGATAAATCTATACAACATGTATCAACACAAATTGTCTTAACAATATCTGCAGTATGGGTTCATGAACCCATGTACAAACAGCATGATATATCTCATTATAAGGACTTTACACAATAAATATGATGTCTCATTATTTGGACTATAACACAATAAAAAATCCTATCGCAGCAATCTCTACATTGAAAGCTTATCGGTAGTATACGTTTGCGAACACAGAATCATGTAGGAGCTATTAGTGATGTCCTGTAAAAACACGAACTTCTTCGGACAGCCATAATTCCACTATGTATGCCAGATTTAGGGCCAGTTTCACCAGGTCCTTATAGCCTTATAAAAAACATATCTGCCTAAAGAAAGTTAAGCTAAACTGTCAGGAACCTGTGAAACTGGCCCAGAGTGTCGCTTTTAATTTCACGTTCGCTTTATATCAGTACAAACAAAACTGTAAATAGTTCTAAAGTTCCTATTCTAATTTAAAAAACAATTTTTTCAACAAATTCTTTCGGAACCGATTGAATACCTCCGAAAATGCCACGACCTCCAAATTCCGTCCATTGCCTAAACCGAATGCGTCAGAAGATTTAAATTAAAATACGTATTAGGGCGAGGAAGGGCCCAATCGTTTAACGTTTATTTTCGGATTTATGAGTCAGCTTTGTTGATCTGTGCATGTCTCACTCGAGCCTAAACTGAACCCAATAAGAATAGTAGGGTCTATTAATATCTGGGCTTAGCGTTGGAAACGATGACGGCGTTATACGGAAGTAGCTTAGCTTAGTCATACGGTATTAGAATAGACGACTTAGACTTAGTGCTTAAGAGTTTAGATTTATTAGTAAGGTAAGTTTTAGAACTTTGGATAATAAGAGCGAAGAATGTACGAAGATTGCTGACAGTCACGCGTTACAACCTAAATACAAAATAACTATTTCCGGCATTATGCTGCGAGACCTCTATTCCCTGAGAGGCTCTAGACATTTTAGGGTTCCTTTTTATAACTCCGTAACCTTATAAAATGGGCGACAAATGCGACAACGCATATTTTCACTACATCTATCGACTTCTACAGATACATTAATCGTCTCTCCTATCCACAACTATCAATTCCAATAGTCTTCCATACAACATTTTCTATTGCAGCCACACGCGACATAGTCATGGTTACCGAGACGATGGTATGCGAGACCAGTTTTCAATGCTAATACAATATTGATGATCGATACCTCGGATTAAGAGCAGGGTATTATTATTCCGGGAAACTTTATGGTTATGCTCGGGAAACCGGTAATCTAGCGAGACTTGCGAGGCTTGCGAACCTGGAAGTTGTTTATTGGTGGACGAAGCAATGAGGACTGGGGTTAAGGTTAAAAATGTATGTAGAGTTATATATCATGTGATCCCTGCGATCTCACCGCGTGATCTCACTCCCGAAAAAGAGCAACGGACTTGCTCGGCTTGGAACCTAGATTGAGATAATTTGACTAATTGAAATTAAAAATGCAAAAAACAAACAATGTAAATATTAACATATTACTATAACTTAATTTGATTTTTGATAACATGCAAAAATCAAACGCGAATTTTCTATATGTACCCAGGTTCCAGGTGTACAGAGTATCGAAATCATAAAAATTAGGTACTTCCCTCTTTTCTGAACTAGGTGTGAAAGTGGGAGCATAGCATTATCTTTTCTATGGCATAGAGTAGCAGATATATTTGGATGGGTAGTGACGGCGACGTAGATTAATGGTACATTTCATATGTATACGCCTTTTTGGTTAATTGAATGTAAAAGGTAATTGAACGAGAAAGTATTAGTGAATAAAACTATGCATTAAGTCACTTAAGATATTTTATGTTGGTCAACCAGTGTACTGCAGTAATTATGAATAGAGGTGAGGTGATGACAGCGGTTCGAACCTGACGAATACGGCACATTATAATCATGTTAATGTCAAGGCATATTATAATCGGTGTTAGAAGCGTAGCTTGTGAGAGGCCTACGTCTAGCAAAGGACTGTCACCGGCTGATTATCATGATGATGATGATAATCAAGGTGACAACGTTGGAAAAGTCTTATTGCCTCATTGCCCGTTTCTTTACTCATGTGTCATTGCCTCAGTCTAGTATAAATTTTAATGCCACAAATATTTGACAGGCGTGCGTTAACTAGATAGAATTTTTTCAACAGACTTTCAAAAAGAAGGAGGTTCTCAATTCGTCTTTAGGTTTTTTTTTCTCTTTTTTTTTGTGTGTATGTTACGCGTTTACTCCGTCAATTGAGAACGGATTTGAATGTTTTTTTTTCGGTACGTTTTCGTGGTGGTCCCATTTTAATTTCATCGAGATCTAATAAGTATCTCCAGAGATATGACGATAGACGTCCCAAACTTGCTACTTAAATTGACTCGCGGGGCATTGAAGTCGGTTGTTTTAGTTTTTAAACTAGCTTTATTATTTAAAGAACACAGTTTCTAAAACAACAAAATAATTTATGACAAGTAATAAATGCTTTGATCAAAGTAGGACATAAGAAAAAAGAAGATGTAAATTAAAAGCAGTTGCAAATAAGTCAAAGTACCTACATGATTACAAGATTACCCCTTGGTAAACTATTCCAGCGACTATTCAGCCGAGAGCCCTCAAAGAAAACGTCGGCTCTTGTTAATGATGCTAGACAACAAAGGTAGAGATCCCCATCCCAGACTTTAGTAATACCTAGACGGCGGCAGTCCTACTGTTGTGGTGCGAGTATTTAAAAAACTTTAGCTTCCTTGAGTCTGGAGTGGGTTCAAGTCAATAGTGCAATAGGTGTGGATCGAGCTCACGACTTCCCGATCACCAAGCCGATGCCTAAGTCATTGAGCTATTGCAGCTTTCATAATATTGTAAGATAATGGAAACCTTGACCTAATGCTGGGGCATCTCCAAGAATCTGCAGAATACTCAACTCCTCACGAACTAGCAGCATAGATGTCGTGTTTTCGCTGATAGAAATGGTCATGATTGAGTTCGGTTCCCACCCCACCCATTGCACTATTGACGTGAACTCACTCCAGACACAAGCATATTTAGCTTAGTTGGAGGGGTTAACAAGACTACAAGTAATGTGCAACCCACATTGCTAGTAAGCTTTAACAAGAAATAAATTACTTTTATACTAAACTACTGTATTTATTTATATCTTTCCATAAAATTTCCAAACGCCTTTCTCTAAGTAAATCCCTTATTTCCTCCCTGCACAAAACATAATGCCTACCGTGTCCACAAGTGTTTAGCAACACAAAATTGTGATATGCCGTGCGAGACTGAAGGCCGTTAATCATGCCGGGGTAGACAACAATGGGCATTTCGGACGTCCGCCCTTATGACGTCACACTGCGGTGTTTGGGCCGCTAGTGCCCCTACCCAAATGTATGCAAACTTTGATAAAGATACAATGAGTTGGAACTTTCGGTTATATTTATGTCAGGCTATGGGGGAATTGGTTCACGACTTTCTTTTGAGTTTATTTATACATCACACTGGTGTTGGCTCTATTTACATAGATAGGTAGTATTGTATGACTGATTAAATGAGTGATGAAGATGAATATAAATGAGGAGCCAGGAAGGGTGTTATGGATTGACGTTTTTTTATATCTGATAGGCTATAGTTTAATCACCATCTCTCCTAGTAGCAAGCGATGAAGCGGTCGAAGATGGTGAACATGCTTGGCCAAGCTTGGCCTCTAGTATGTACATGATTGATGTAAAATATTCCACAATTCCTCTCATCTATTAAGAGAAACATATTGCCTCGACATTCTGCCCTACTTCCTTTGATGACTGTTAATATTGAGGTCACGGCATGTATAATCCTGTGGACGTCCTGTTGGCAATGCAGGATAATGCTCGATAAACAGGAAAGTGAGAAAGAATATGTTTCATTCAATGGGAAATAAAGTAAGCACTTTCCTATAATAGGTACTTTACCCGTTTACGGCAGTCAATTAGAAGGATAACCATTTTAGTAGTCTATGTATCTTTGTATAATTTAACGATATGGGCCGGTTGACAGGTATCACGGTTATTTTTTAGTTTTCCCAATTTGTTGCTCTTTGTCATTCGATAAAGTAAACGACTGTATAAAATAATAATGAATTGAATTTAAACAACATCGCATCTTAAATGAAAATTAAACGTGTTGCTCTTGGATCTAGTTAAAAGTTGAAGATGGAGTTTCTGGAGGAACATAAGTATGATACATTTTGACTTAGAAAAGGACAACTCTTCCAGACAAGCACGTACCGTTTAGGGTTTGTAGACAGCATCATAACTTTCTCTGTTTGCACAAAGAGAGCAAAATTCTCAGCTCTTGTGAACTCCTATCTTTATCATGAGAGCTTTATTGCCATAGCGTAAAGTTACACATGACTCTAGTTTATCACTTACTAGATTCACCCCGCGGCTTCTCCCGCGTTAAAAAGTATTTTATGTTCTCTTCTACCCTAACGGTAATCTACGTGCAAAATTCCAGCCAAATTGCTCACAGTCTGACTATGAAGAGGCAACAAACAAATAAATATACATACAAACTGACTTTCACATTATAATATTGGTGTAGATCACGAAAATAGCTTATGCCAGTAAGTTTATGTAATACGCACCTTTAGGGGTACTTATAAACTTATAGCAGCATTTCATAATCATGCCATTGAGTCCGCGTATCATTTGTTTAGAGCTCGGTTGGTTGGTTTTACCGGAACCGTGGTTACATGAATTTTTAGGCCTCCGCTGGTAGCCACCTAGTGAGGGCCACCGCTCATGAAAATGCTTGTAATTTGGAGAAATTACCGTAATTTGTACCTATAACGCCACAATAAGACAAGTCACGATTATGTCTAGGAAGGAGCTTGAAACTGGAAATTTGGATCAGCAAGTTTGGGACTTACGTATTTCTGATTTTTATAGTTGTGTTCTTTGGGTGGTAAGACTTCTCGACATCTGGTGCGGTCCCACAATACATTGTTTGTTATAAAAACCCATGAATACGTATTTTTCTCTTTGAAGAGTACTCGTACTCTGTCGAGTGAAATTAAAGACAGTATGAGATTTGACATCTGGATGGCTCAAGGTGCAGTGCAGTGCCGCAAAAAACCTCAGTACCATGAATGACTGCAGTTGGAAGACAGCAGTGTGACTGATGTAGATTCTAAATAAGAATTATGAACTATTGATTTGAGATCTTACATTATATAAACTGATCCGACCCGACTTTCAAAATCATCTGCGACAAGAGACGTTGCAACCTATTTTAAAATAAAGCAAGCATTGCACACCGAGTACATAGCAAGTGAAGCAGCGGAAACATCCGTCATATGACATGGCACATATGGCGGTCAGGTTCGATGTCCGGACGCAGCGGTCACAATCCAAACACAACTAATGCCACAATCGTACAATTGTTCAGCGAGACGCTTCGCAGATGTTAGGTAGGGTTATTCTGTAAGCTAGTTTACGCATCTCGCAAGCGGTAAGATTTGAATTTCGTTTTACGAAATTCAACCGTATTACAATCGAGTTACGATTTGAATTTCGTAGTACGACTCACCGCGGATTCCGCTTGCAAGATGCGTAAACTAGCTTACTGAATAGCCCTACAGGTCATGACGTAGTCATACTACGAAATGTTCTGCAGTTTAAGATATGAGACTGTGTTAGTGAGATCATAATTTTGGGGATCTGCCCTCCTAGACAAAATCCTATTTCTTATTCTGAGAATTCTAGGGGGCCACAAATCACAATCATCACACATGAGACCTTACCCTACGTTGTTAAGTGAAGGCGTCAAGACTAGTTGGTTAATTTGATGCCAAACGGTTTTACTGGTAGTACGTAGGTTTTCCAGTTTTTTTTTGGTTTTTAGTTTGGCTTAAGATCGGGGTTAGTCTTGGCTTGGGAAACGCCTACGTCCAGCAGTGGATTGACACCGGCTGATTATGATGATGAAGTTGGTTGTGACTGTGGATCGCTATGACCACAGAAAAAATCACCAATCGGTTCCCTAAACTATGTCAGTGTTCAGTTCGCAGAAAGGTTGGTTTAGGAATAAGGAGAGAAGAATTGTCAGGCAAATATTATACATATAATATACATACTGAACGTCGTGTCCTTAAGTCCTTTGAGGATTTTATAAGGTTAAATAAAAAAGAATTTATTAAATCGGTTCACAATTGGCGAAAATAAAGATTAACACACACACAAAAAAAACATAAAGACGAACATAAAACCTCCTCTACTACGACTGTAAAAATCCTATGTGTATCTATAGGTGGTGACCTAGTATTAAAGGTTTAAAATCTCCATTCATTCAAGTAATCCTTCATTAAGTTGTCACACTGGTACCACTGTTCCACCTTACCACGTGGGCGCAGGTTCGACGGCCTGAACCACTGTGGACATAATGGCAACTGTCGCCCGTTACTCGCCCACCACTACACATTTATGTTCCTATGATTCCCATTATCAATAGCTCTTGTGAACACAATAGGATCGGTCGCTATTCATCTAATGTGTGGTGGTTATAGATTGGACACGTTGAAAAGAAAATATGGTGGTATTTTCTTAAGTAAGACATTCTGATGAATGCGTGTTTATTTACGTTTTTTATGAAGTTATGAGGTATTATTAATGGAACAGGCAAGACGCTTGCCTGATTGTAAACGATGGGTCGTATGCCTATAGTATTAGGTCGCTGCCTATAACTGTGGCACTCAACACTCAGAATTGACAGAATTTTGCGCGTAAACGCACTATGTCTGTAATTGCTCTGATGAAGCATTAAAAGACAAACTAAATAAAAGCTTGTAAAAATTTACTACGCCTTGCGGTTTCGCCCGCGTTAAATCGATTGAGCCATTTCCCCGAGAAGCGATCAGAAACAAACAGTCGTATTTTTCGTCTATATTCGTATTTGATAATCCCCTGTTCTATTCAATCAGCTTAGTCTAGAGTATGTACATGATACAAAAATCCATAGCTTCATTATGGACCGAGTCCTTCTATGCAAAATCAGAAAGAATGAAAATGAAGAATGAAAACCAGAAATAACTTTCAATTTCCAGCCAAACTTAACAAAGAAAAAAAAACAAAGAAAAAGTTCTGCCGCGTATCGATCCACTCAACCAGGTTAGTCGGCTGGTTCCTAATCAGGCGTGGTGGACCATTGTTTGTCTTTTTTATGGCTGAGACATTACTGCGTCGGTGTAGCGTGACGTCGAGGGTGACTGTTCAGGCTTGCGGTGGAGGTAGGTTGTAGCAGGACTGTAGGTGCTATGGTAAAGGACCGTTATTTCTACAATATCCAACAAAGCGGGGATGTGTGTCAACAGGTAATACGTTTTCGTCACGCTGCGTGATATGGCAACATGACGAAATCCTATTGTTGTTGTTGTTGACACATATCTCCTCTCTGCTCAGCTTTGTTGGATACAGATAGGCCCTAAGCATGGGCATAGATCTAATCAGACGGTCTTAGTCTATTGCTGGCCGTAGGCCTCTCCCGCGACGCGCCTCTGAACCCGATCTTCGGCTCTTCTTTCTTTTCCAGTCACTGCCCACCGCTTTGCGTAAGTCGTCGCTCTACCTGGACACAGGGCGTCCTACGCTTGTCTATCCACTCGACAGTCACCACCACCCACTCGAAGTTGTTACGCAGTATGTTTACCTAGGGCAGATACTTTAACTAGGCAAACACAATATTGAGATGGAAATCGCATCATCACTTAACATCAGGTGAGATAGTGGTCAAACGCTTACCTATCTAGTATAAAAAAAAACCAGAGAGGAATTCAGCTGGACTGGGTAGCATTATGGAAACGCCGTCGAGTCTTCTCATTGCCTTTATCGTAAATCTACCCTTAATAATAGTGCGGTATGGTGCGGTTTAATCTATCAAATGGCTTCATTCTATGCTTAGGAGTAGATCGGTACTTGAGTGTCGTTCTATAATACCGGCTTAAAACACCTTGCCTTTACTTTACTATAAATGTTGGGATAGAACTCGTTTGTCTGCCTCTGCAACCGTAAATAAACCTTAACGCCATACACCATGTTCAAACAATAAGGTTTGTCTTAACTAGGCTATGTTAGGATTGAATTTGATCGAAGGTTCGCGTCTAAGCGTATTTTGCGTTTGTCATCCTCATTACGAAAATCATCTGATGTTTTAGTGGCGCCTTGTCTTACCACTTTCCAACTTTCGATATAGCACTTTTCTCTGAGATAATGTTGTTACCCCACAATTTTCTTCAGATGCAATTGAAATTACGGTCTATATACCTCTTCTTATTCAAATGTTGTCCTTTAGCCGCTCGATCACGGCATCTTTTGCAATCGTGTAAGTTTTTATTTCTACAGGTTAATTTAACACTACCTGATGTACAGATGATCAATTTCTCTTACCTGCAACAAAATAGAAAAGACATATAAAATAGATGTATTATTACAATTCGAGGTTATCGTTAAGCACGCAGATAGAACATGACCAAGAGAAGGAATCAGTAGCAGAACAGCCCCCTTTGATACAATATGTGTTAGCGTTTGCGCCAAACGCAACTTCAAAATGTATGGGAATTAAGTATTTATTGACAATGACATTTGTTTTTTTTATATCTTATAAGCTATTGTTTGGCCATTATATGGCCTGGTGGTAAGCGATGATGTGGTCGAGGACGGTGAATACGCTAGGCCTAGAATGCTCTGACTCTCAAGGACTGTGTGTTGCCGAAACACCGTAAGGTTATGGCTACTGTTTGTACCTACTGGTAAATAAAATATCAGTCCCATACATTCAGAAATGAAAACTAACAGATTTTTTGTCTAGGGGGTAGGGATAATTTAATTAGCCTATGAGGTAGGGTGCTTATGTTCTGCAGTGCAGAAAATTATGATGATGATCATTATTATATTACACTGCAAATGTGTACCAAAAACTCTGAATGAAAACAATATTTTTACGCTATTTCATTCATAGTATATTATTAGATAACAGATTACGTGTGTCTTAATAGAAACAGCAAAACAAAATAGTGCAACACTAGTAACAACTAGCAAATTCTGTTCCTAGCCGTATTCAGTACGGTACTGCAAAGTATCTAATTGAACAGATGCTCGACTAAATATCAATTAGTAGACTGGGTCATTAAACAATTAACCCACTGTGAATGTAGAATTGTGGACTAATGAAGAGTAAGAACTAATGGACGATTTAGGCTGTACAGAGGATTATCTCCAGGAATTTTTAGGCAGTAGATAAATGCTCGATATTCAGCTCTTTGTTTCCAGCCGCTGCCAGCCAGCCAGCTTGCGAATATCATCAGTGGCGTGTCATAGGTGAGGCCTATATGTCCAGCAGTGGACAGAAACGGGCTGATGATGATAAAAATGCTGTCAATCCTGTATTATAAGTTTTCACTAATACTGACACAGAGAATGGGGCATCGAAATCAAATAATGCTCTCAGAAGTCAAGGACCCACCAGTTGCATAGTGAATTTTGTTAAGATTAATGCAATTTTCTATAAGTCTTATTGAAAAGAAGTAGTATATATAGTATATAGTATAGTAGTATATACTGACAACACAGCACATTATGAAAGGATCTAGCAAGGTCACAGAGATCGTTCACTTGCTCATTAATATGCCAACATTCTAGACAAAATGTCTAGGATCATTGCGAAATTCATTCAAGAAATGCGAAAACTGCAGGTTATTGAAATTGCTACACTGTGTGGGTAATGTGTTATTTGCATATAAAATATTTGCTGAAATGGTTATTGCTAAAGATAAAGACAGCCATTCAACTGATGTAAATACTAACTACTAAGTTATGAACAAGTAAAGTGACTTGTTCAAGCAAACTTAATGTTAGTTGAAAATTAGCGCAAAACTGCAGACTTGACTGAAATTGGCCTGTATTTTATAGCGAACAGATCAGCACTTGTACTCTTTTTCATCGAATGTTATGTGACAATGCGATCTAAGATGGTATCATGTTTCTAATGATGAGGAAGACGAAATGTAAGACATTGGACTCGCTAGAGTACCTATTAATTATTTTTTAATTCCAGGATTAGCAAGCGTTTTACCACAACCTCATCTGAAATTCTTAATGTTAAGTGAAGAGACGATGTGGTAGACTAATAGATAGGTAGATGAAGCAAGCTTTTTGAAGATATACTTTTACATTTTGTCTAACCCACGTACTGTAACTGTTTAAGCCCGTCTGCTGAAATAGCTATCTCTGAACAAGATAGCAGAGGCAATAAGGTTTCTTTTTACAGGTGTCACAAGACCAACAAAATATGCGTGTCAGTTCCATCAGTAGTAATTTTTGATCAATGTTATTGGTATCTTAAGACAAAGCACTATTGTTTTTTTTTTATATAAGTGTGTATATAGCGTTAGACAACTATCTCACAATGATGGCAAGTGACGATGCGGTTGAGAATTGTAGCACGTTAGGCCTAGAATGGGAACTGACTCTCAAGGACAGATTTTAGTTTTTCAACTTACAGATGGTAGCTGGCTAGGCCGAACTTGACAGTGTCCTGTCTGCCACGATGCAACACCTTCTCATTACATAAATTGGTGTTTTGTCTATACGTGAGTAATCAGCTGTGCATGTGACATATGTGTCCGATTGTCTCAAATTCCGACGTGTCATATCGGAAGTGGCGTGAAATTATAGCATGTGTTGGTTGATAAAGACAGGTACACTAGGATCTTTGTGTTTTAGGATGGTTTCAACTTACTCTAATCCTAAAGCTGTTTTTAAAGAGTTCAGCGAAACTGTGATTCCAGTACTTACTTGTACCATTTAGTTGAGTTTGCATTTGGGACTTTCAAAAACATTTAATATGTTTAGAATTTCCATTGCTCTACTTTGCAAAAACCTAAATACGAAGAAGCATTCTATAGGTACTGTCAATCAAAACTTAACTAAATGTTAATCAGAATTCAGATTAGAATATTATTTGCCCGCTGACATTGAAAATAAAAGCAGTGCATGTGAAATATTGATGAGAAATGTCGCAGGAAAAGATGTTATTATAATACAATTATGATAACAAAACTCCACAGCAAAATCATCAAACAATTTGACTCATAAAACATACAAATGTCCAATTCTCAACTTCTTACGCAGATCTTCACGGAAAAGTTTTTATGAAAACAGTAAATGAGGTAGTTCCCATGAAACGTTTAATTTGGCCCTCCCACGCGGATACCTAGACAGTCTGGGTAGTCTGAAACAATTGATTCGTCAAGTCAACGTCTGTAGACATGGGATGCAAGTTTAAAGAGACAGCGGAACAAAGATACCTAGCCGTAAGCATTTTTCAAAGGCAAAGCGATGATAGCACCTCTGATGTTGCAGATGTCCTAGAGGGCAGAATGGCGCAGTGGGAGATGGTCGGCTTTGACGGCAGAGGTAGTGTGGGTTTAAATAACCTCCGTGCATTAATAAATTGACTATTCTATACTCCCTCAAGTTGGAATTAATCTGTCGCACACCGAATGTGTTCCGACAGTTCTCAATCTAGGCCTAGCGTGCTACCATCGTCGGCCGCATCATAACTTACCAACAGTGAGATAGTGGTCAAACGCTAGCCTAAACGAAAAACTTTTTTTTTAAGATTACTCGCAATGTGGTTTGCACATTACTAGTATTCTTGTTAACCCCTCCAATTAAGCTAAATATGCTTGTGTCTGGAGTGGGGTCGCGTCAATAGTGCAATGGGTGGGGTGGGGATCGAACTCATGACCTCTCGATCGCCAGTCCGACACCTTATCCATTGGGCTATTGCCGCCTTTCTCAACAACTTTGTATCAAGTTTTAGAGTGTCTCTCTTAATGATAGGATATGTGGACAGGACTGACCCGGTAAAGTTCTGCCATTTATTATATCAGCAATCAATGAAAAGGAATCTAGAGCCCTGAGAAACATCAGTCAACAATTCAACAAAGCGTCACATAAAACACGGAAGCCGAACAAATCCGCCAAAGTCTCTAACTTACCCCATCCACCCAAGGTAACCCTTTGGAGGTCGTCGCCCGTTAGAGTGGGCTCGGCTGAAACCATGCTTTCAGCGTGACAGGGGCCCGTTAGCCGCGTCTATTCCACGCCCATATACCTGGCACTGAGCTGCTATACCAGTTTACCAGTTAGCTCTATGATAATGAAGCTTTTTTTGCTCGAGATGGACACCTTGTTACAACGCTTGAGATTGTACAGTCATTTAGAAAACCGTGAGTCTTAACTCATCTGCAAAACATATGTGATCTTTGATTCAAGCTTAGGCCTGTCGGAAGGTCCCAACCTTTTTCCCAACAAATTTTACTTTATAATATTTTTGATAGCTCGTATTATAACCCTTGATCTTTAAAGACCAGGCCACTTTCTTATATTTCAGTGTTATAATGGGTGTAAAAACAATTGATCTCATTAACTACATCGACTTTTTAACACTCTACTATGCTTCTATGAAAACACGCAACCATTATATTACCCCTCCCTCCTCCCTCAGTAAAAGAGATTAGAATAAGTATTCACCCTTCTAGCTTGAGGGTGTGGCTAGGTAAACAAGTTCGCTATTTAAAATATGTGCATACTTTATCTGAACCTAAGCAGGACTACAGAATAAATAATAGTATAAGCAGGACCATGACTAGTCTAGTTATCATAAAGATAACATGTTATGCAGTAAGGAAATAAACAAAGACAAATTAACTCTAAAATCTGAATGAAACTGGTCAACTTTACCTACCGTAAACTTCAATAAACATAGATGATGCACAATAACCAGAAACACAAGAAAAAAAGTGTTTTTATAACACTAAACTGGGATTTTATTTAGAGAAAACCTCAGACTAAAATAAAAAAAAGATTTTAGTCTGAGGTGAAAACTAACAATTTACTACTTTTGTTTATTATTGAGTCGCAGCCTTTAGACTTTAACCAATCTATACTAGTCTATACTAATATTATAAAGAGAGAACATTTGTATTTTTGTATTTTTGTATGTTTGTAATGATTTGGCTCAAAAACTACTGAACCGATTTGAAAAATTCTTTCACTAATACATAGAATGGTCTTTCGGAATGAAAATAGGCTATATATTATCCCGTTTAAATCAAAGGTGCATTCGTGGAGACCTAATTTGCAACCTAAGTCGGCAAAAAACGGTCGAAAAAACACGTTTCTTACGAACGCTGCTTAATTGAAAATAGATAGAAGAATATTTTCTATGCAAGAGTTGTACAACTTAATAAGACCTACAAAAAAGTCCGCGACAGCATATGTCTATCTCTTAAGGTTGACTCACAGTAACCATTTTAATCTTAATATTTAAAAAAAATATATTACATAACTTCCAAGGCTATTTTCAAGTATATAGAATTAATCCTTATCCAAATAATTACGTTAATTAGCTTGGCCACATATTATAGATTAAAATTGTCCCTTACAGTATATAATTCAAATGAAAACTCTAGAAGATATCACGAATTTCACAAACACGCATCGCAAAATTAATAAAATATTTGCAGTGAAACCACAGATTAGGTCATAGTTACTGCGAACATATTATCATAAGCTTAGCTATGCTGTAGATCCCCACCGATCACAATCAATTTGAAGTCAATATAGTATAATAATATGATCTATTGTATAAAATAATATTCATCTATATATATAATAATATAATATTTTAAACCACCCCAACTGATCTATGTATAATATTTTCATTAAAAGCATTCCAATGACTCTAAACACGACATTTTAAATCTGAGCTGTAAGTTGGTGAGGATTTGAGTATTTTGTAGAGTCCAGGAGATGTCCCAGCATCAGGTCAATGCTTCCATGTTCTTACAATATCGTTGAAGAAGATTTTCGAATTGATCAGACCTATGAAAGTTGATTTCATAGCGCAATTAACTAGAAAAAAGCTCATAGTTTTATAACGATTGAACGAAGTTTCATGAATTAAAGCTAAGAAAACTCTCGATGAAGACATCTATCAAATAAATCATCTATAAAAAAAACTATCAATAATAAAAACAAAATCGGTTCATCCGGTTAGGTGCTAAGATGCTACAGACAGACACACAGATACACACGTTAAACGTATATTACCCCTACATTTTGCGTCGGGGAACGCCGTAAGGTTACGGCGGCAGATGTTCTCCTTGGTGGTAAGCTAGTTTTTGGTAGATTTAATGATCCCACTACCATTGTACGAAAACTCATGATTCATGAATGCACATAAAACTTTTTCTTTTAAATTGACTCGACGGGCATTGAAGTCAGTTGTTTTAGTTTTTATATCTTAATTATTGATAGATTTAATGATTCCACGAAAACCCATGATTCATGAATGCACATTTAACTTTCATTGGTCGGTATATAGCTATGATTAGAACCAACGACCGTCGTGTCAGAATCAGGGTAACTATCCTTTACGCCAAAGGGCCGTCCAATATCACTTCGTAAGTATTATAAAACAAAGTTCATCACTGCGTCTGTCTGTCTGTTCGCAATAATCTCAATAGCTACTGAACGGATTATCATGCGGTTTTCACCAATAGCCAGAGTGTTTATGAGGAAGGTTTAGGTGCATAATTCGTTAAGGTTATGTGTAAATTGGATGAAATATGACGATGATTGTTAAATATGTTCATATTTTATATTCGATGCAACAAACTGATGCAAATTTTGTAGGCATATATGTTCTACCCGTGCGAAGCCGGGGCGGGCTGCTAGTGTAAAATAAAATCAGGCAAATAACCACTAGAATAGGATAATACGCCAATAAATTATCCCATGATGACCTCGAATCTGACCCTTATTAGACCTTAAGCAGCCCAAAGGATCCATCCGTATTAAAAAGGGATGGATCAGAAACCCTTGGAAATATGTCACTAATTGAATTCCCCGAGAAGCTTAATGTCAAAACCAATTGACGAGGGACCAAAATTGACAGGTCTTGATCGTGGTGAGCATATTAAAAGTCAATTGACACCATTTTATTTTGGGTATGATTGCCTGTAATAAGGTTAATTCTTAACGTAGTAGCGCAAGTATTTTGTACTTTTTCGAGCTGACTGAGCCAAATAATATAAAGATACTACTGCTAAAATGCATATTGCACGAGAACATCCAACGGTGAAAATAATGACAACAGACAATTCCAAGGAAGGAAACCGAGAACAATGGAATACGAGTACTATATTATAAATCTGGCGAATTGGATTTCCGTGGTGTAATAATAATATCCTGTCTTTCTACAAGTAAACTGACAAATAAAATCATCATCTTCATCATAATCAACCGGTGTCAGTCCACTGCTGGACATAGGCCTCTCCCAAGATACGCCACTGAGCCCGGTCTTCAAATAGAATAAACTTGTGGATTTGATAGTTAAATTACATGTACATGAAATTGTTTCAAAAATTATTGTAATAATTTAATTTCTTATTCAAAAATCTAAAAAACCCGACTTCAGTCATTTTCACTAGCAAGTTTGAGTTGTTTACCTTTATATCTCTGGAGTACAAAATTAAAATAGGACCATTTCGAAAAAAACTTCTTTCAAACAAAAAGATTTGGAAACCTCCTCCTTTTTGAAGTCGGTTAAAAATACATAACCATCAAACAACAAATTATGGCTTCGTCAAAAGAAGACAAATCTAACGCGACGTTACAGCGTTAAGTAAATTTCATGACACGGCGAAAATATACGTCAGGAAAATGTTCAACATACTACGTAACTTGTTTTTGCCGTTCAAACAACAATAATAATCCAACTCGCCGATTGCGCAAGTTAACTTGCTACTATACTTATTGAAGTGTAAATCGGGCTTTACGCTTTGACATCGCGTCAAGTGTGCTTTCTGTTTGGAAGATATTAAGTTTATTTGGCTTATCCTAAGGATCTTTTAGTGACAAGTCCAGTATATTTATTCATCCTAATACAATTTAGCTTCCAGCTAAACAATCGTTTCCCTTACTCCAACTTGCAAGATATCTCTCGTACATATATTTCACTACAAAATCGCCGATAGTTCGCTAGAACATAACACACAGAAAAATGCATTCGTTAGAGTAAACAAACATACAACGCAAAAAAGACGTTTAAGGGCCAAAACTAGGTCAGTAGCAAATGGCAAGTTTATCAAGACATCGACGCATAAAACGTTTTATTGGTAGCGGTAACTCTATCCATATATGTAGGATTCAACGAAATATTTGAGCACTCTAAGGGGGTTCTTTGGGTAGTACAACGGCCAAAAATAGTGAGACATGCTGGAAATTATGATGACGTATTATCATTTCACATGGATATGATAATAATAGAAATGTCATAAATAAACAGAAGAGGTCTAACGATTACCAACCAACACTAACGGTGAGTGAAAAAGATCACCCTCTGAGATATTGGCAGCAGCAGCAAAATCAAACTAATAAATAAGTTACTAGATAATATGCGGTATTATATGACGGATCAAAAAGAGCGGAGACTTTGGTAGGTATGAAATCCTTCTCGAATCGTTTAGATTGAGTCAGGATAAGACACTTATACAGATAATCATAAATTAATGTAAAAAGAAAACTGAGAAATTGAATAAAAATCCCACATTCATAGACAGGACTCAAGTAACCCTTTACCAAGTCAGGTTAAGTCCTTGCGAAGCAGAAACAAGAGGCGAGACGTGCTCGAGGACCTCCTTAAGACTGTGTGTGACATTTTTAATGCAAAAACATGTACCGCTCTTTGATATGAAATTTCTGCCAGTAGAATAGAGTACAATTATATATTTTGAACTTAAACATTAAGTACCTAGGTACCTACCTCTCTAGGTCTAGGTACTATACAAAAACACAAACATTTTACGTTAATTGTATTATCGATCTTGTAGTCCTTTCAAACTTCTACTATCAGACAAAACAGATAAGTAGGCAACTAGATGGAGGATGGATGATATACGCAAGCTGGCTGGCAGCGGTTGGAAACGAATAGCTGAAGATCGAGCTCAGTGGCGTGCCATAGTAGAGGCCTATGTCCAGCAGTGGACGGAAATAGGCTGATTATGATGATGATGATGAGGCAACTTCGTGTTTCCATATAAGTAAATCCGCGGGTCTTCAAATCGCAAGTAAGGAGAACAGGTATCTTCTAGGTAGGCGTGCTAGATACCTAATAGTCAAACGCCTGTCTATGTGGAATAAAAAGAACAGGCCATGTGCGAGTTGGACTTGCGCACTGAGGGTTTCGTACAAACGTGTAGACGTTATTGCTAACTAAAACGAATAAGAATAGGAAGTTATTTCTATTTAGATCAAGAATTCAATTGTCAGCAAACACCATGAAAGGTTACGATGTGCCTTTTTCCCTTGTCAAATAAATATAGATGGAAGCTTAACGAGACTTATACATGTACTTAAACTTTTAAATAAACAAAACAGGCCTCCGTTTGTGCTGACCGTGCCGACTGACACATAGCTGGCAAGTCCATAGTGACAAGCTTAGCGATTAGCGACTGACAGTGACGAGATAATATTTTACGTCTATAATTTAACACTAAGCTGCACGGGACAATAATGAAAAGTTATTATATAGTTATAGTTATATATAGTTATATGATTCAAATTGTGTATCAGATTTACTACAAGCCAAGCTATCTAATAGAACATGTCTTTTTACATTTGAGGTTTCACGATCTTAATTATCGAAGGCTGTATATATCCCATTCTAGGCCTAGCGTGCTACCATCCTCGACCGCGTCATCACTTGTCCACAGATGAGGTAGTGGTCAAACGCAAGCCTATACGATATAAATAATAAAACTACTGAATTAGACGATATAAGTCAACGATTTAAAAATTCTGCGGAGATTAGACATAGATTGACAAAGATTTATTACTATTGTTATATTTTACTTCGAATAAAAAGAAACCTGATCGGCAAAACAATCAACATGGGCGATATCAAAACGCTTTCTTCCTAAACACACTACTTGCCTTACTATGCTAATAGCATTGCGCAGTCGCCTCACGCATCCAACTTCCTTCCGGTCTTCTGGGAATCGGGCCACTGCACCGAACTCTGTTGACCAATTGGTAAGAGAAAACATGTGAAACCGTCTTTTACCAGAGGGAATATAATGGACTGAAAACGGACATCTTATCAAAGTGAAAAGGGCTTTGGCCGAGGATTGAACACCGTGGGACTCCTAGTTGTACGAAGTGAATACCAAAGCGAAATGCGCCTTTGTTATTACAGTCGTTCGTGTATTAGTATTAAGGTTAACACTAAACACTGTTTGTATGTAATTTTAATGGGTAACAGATTCAATTTCATGTTTGTACTCCGTCAAAAGTTTACTATTAATCTACAATGTTCAAAACAATTTAATAATTAAACAACTTTACTTCATCTGATGTAGAATTGTAATTCCTGATTGCGACTATTTATCTATCCTAATAGAGTTTGCTCTAGAGTTGCAATCAAGCCGTGAATCAAGCCCGGTGTTGATATGAAACGCAAACATTTCCAAAGGCATAGAGCAACTAGCGCCGATAAATTGTGTCGGACATGTTGAACACAAGAGCCGATATCGATTAGCAAACAATAACGAACAGTAAACGTTATACAACTGTTGATATACGAGATCTGTAAAAACAGCAAAGGATAAGTACTGTAGATCATAAAGCAACCTGTATGTTTTTTAATGTATGTTACGCGATTACTTTGTCAATTGTGAACCGCTTCGAATGATGATTTTTTTAAATCGGTAGGGTACGTTTCCGATGTGGACCCATTATGTTGTAATTTCATCGACATCTGATAATTGTCTCCAGAGATATGACGATAAACGTCTCGAACTAGCTACTGAAATTGACTCGCGGGCATACTCGTAGAAGTCAGTTGTTTTAGTTTTCAAACAATCTTAATTATTTTATTCATAGGAAGGAAATACTTTTACAGCAGTGCAAAAATTGCTGACAGTGCTATTACTGTTAATTTCGTCTTGTGTGCAAACAGTCCAGTTCATAAAGCAACATAACAAATTCTTATCTCAATCTGGCTTCCATAATCTTTATAATAATGAGCGAGTGAACATCGCGATCTCACCGCGTGACCTCACTCCCGAGGAAGAGCGACTGACTCGCTCGAAATCTAGGTCGAGAAAATTCGACTAAAGGTACGTGAATTATAGCCGGTATATAACAATAATAATGTTACAAATTCACGATAATTTTAAAATGAAAATAGTTAAAGTTCATAAGAACGAAAGAAGTGAATAAATACTAAATGTATGTCATTACAGTCGAATTTTTAATTTTGACCACTGGCGACCACGAACAATAATGAATGGCACCAACTCACTGTTTTAAGAATTGGGCAGGACGTTTACGTTCGGCACTTGTCACTGTAATTCGATTAATTTTCATTACATTACGTCGTGTGTATTTTGAAAGGAAAATTCATCATTAAAATTTACTGGTTAACATAGAGCTATCACAATATATTGTGGTCGCCGACTTAGACAGACAGACAATAACTCGTAAACACTTTCGTAACATCGCTGACTCAGTCCTATTTGTGCATAAATTGCAAAACGCGCACGTTAAGGGCATTAACAGTGAGCTTGTTGCGTCATAAAAATATATGCTAAATAAATGTTTCCTTGTCGTTTTGATAAAACCATTAAGTGTGATTTAAGAACGTTCTAGGCCTAGCGTGCTTGCCATCGTCGACCGCATCAACACTAACCAACAGGTAAGATAATGGTCAAATCCTAGCTTATTCTAACTCTAATAAATGCCACTTAAACGTCAAGTTTCAAGTATAATGATTTTAATACAAATGCTTCAGTTCTATTTTGTTTTTGATTACAATTACCAGTTATAAGGATAGTACGAAAACTGTAAGTACCTATCAAACTATTTAAGGAATAACTTGTTATTATTGTTATTATTATACACTGGTCAGACCAGGCTTTTAAACCAGATACTTTATATATTTTCAAGACCAAGGTACCAAGCCGTACTGGTTTTCAATTTCTTATTTATAAGCGTACTTCTGATATTCCAATCCACTGCTTGCAAGTACATTTTTTCCAGCATAATCTTGTTGTAATGTGACTTAACTTAAACGACATAACACGAAAGCATTTAGGATTTCAACTCAATTCTTGGCATATGTATAATTTGCTAACAGGTGAGATAGTGTCAAACGCTAGCCTATATACAATACATAACATTGTTTTTTTTAATCTTCTGAACCTAAACTTTTGCACAAGAAGATTTCTAAGTGATATTCATATTAAGGTCTATAAGTATAACAAAATTGTATCGTGACCATTCATTTATCTCATCCTCATTGATTCCCCCTCGAGGTCGACTCACGTCTAATCAAATCAATGGCGTATTCGGCGAGTCTGATTGGACTAGATTCGGAGAAACGATGCTTTGTATTATTGATTACGATGATACCATTTTCCGGTCATAAGTGCTTTCCTAGGAACGGCTGTTGAACTGAGTCAGGTTGTTTCGTTTGCCATGACGAAATCGAATCGTTCGTCAGTGAATCTAATCATTAATCAGTATTTATTAGTAGCAGGGAAGACTCGTGCGTGAAGGTACGCACGTCATTGATTTGTATACATGCCAATATAATTTTATCTGGCACATGAGAAGAGGTAAGGCAGATTCAGCGGTCAAAACTATCTGATGAATGAATGAATCTAATATTATTAAATTAGAAGTCTATTAAATCAACTGAATCTAAAGTTCGAAAAGATGGAAAGTTGGCAATTGGACATTTTGAGAACACGTTTTGCAAGTCAGATTGTTTTCGCTGTGCGCGGAATTTAGTAGATCTATATTTTTTTTATTATTCGCACATTGGAAATTGTTATCTGCAACGATTAAAATTCGTACTGCGGCTACAACTGTCATCCAACATCTTTGATAGCAACTTCTTCTAATACAGATAAGAAGAAGAAGAAGTGTTTGTACCTTTCAAGCGCACTCAAATTAGAATCCTATCAGCTATCTCTTATCATAGCACCTACAACCAATCCTATGTTAACCCATTCGTATCTTATTGGCACATGGTGACATAGCGGCATCAGGTTAGATCACGTTAGAACCTTGTCTTTCTCAAGAAAGGATTGGACAGTGGAGCATAACATCCTGCTTAGCTCCAATCAGCAGTGATAGCAAACCGGAAAACATTTGCAAATGTTAAATAGTGAGGTATATAGAATACATGTTGAATTAATAACACAATAAGAGTCAGAGACGATTAAATGTTTTTCCTGTTTTCTCCGAGAGAGAATTCAAATTCCATATAGGTACTTACTACTCGCTTTCTAGTACGAAAAAAAAATCACCGTCAAATCGATGCAAATTACATTGAGATTAGAATTTAGACCGCTGTGTTTACTTGAAAAGCTTGTTAGCTGAATCGATATTTCATAAATACTAACCTAACCTAACCTAAGGTTTATGTTAGATTAGCATTGTCAATAAGAGTGTAGATTCTTTTAACTAGTGTGTATATAACCATATGCGTTCCATTTCGAAATATGTTACGTATAAATCAATAACTATTTAAAAAATTATCGCGTGGTCAAAAGCCCGATGGTTATATTTTCCTTGTCCTCCTCTCTAAGTAACACCTGCCGTTTTTTGGGTATCATCTTTCTATCTAAGACATTGCCTCCCTTTCTTTCATTTATTTTGTCCTGGACACCGTTCGGTTATGTTTGAACCAGTTCATATTGAAAATTTTCCAGCTGCAACAATTTCCACAATTTCACAACTGCTCCAAATGACCATACCACAAACGTAACTCGTAGCGTGACAAATGATATTTCTCTATATTGTTATACACAGTATATTACACATAATATTGCAACATGGTATATTCCGCATATGACATCGCCGGTGATCGTCGTCACGCCACGCCATCCCATTGTCGACTGTGCAATTGTTAGGAAAGTCTATTATGCACGTATGGTACCTATTTACTTTACTACCATTTCCAAGGAAGAAAACAAATGCAGAGACACGTTCTAAAGTTAAAGGAAATTTTAGCGCAGGATGAGGATAAAATAAAATGTTTTTCTGATTTTGAACTAGTCTGAAAAAATAATTTAAAAAATATCAGATGTGCCTATTACCATTTAGGGACCAACTTCACATGCCGCGCTAGTCATTGTTGACCGTTCAGGTTTTGATATTAATATTTATATGTAGGCGCGTTATATCGTATGTTTCGCTTGACTTGCTACCAAAAAAGTAGCTTACCATCATAATGGACAAATTCTGCTGTTATGGCGGCAGAATTTCTCCTTGATGGTGTTGAGCTACTTACGGGGTGTTACGGAAGCACACAGCTCATGCGAGTCAGACTATTCTAGACTTAGTACCATTCATTATTCTGTGACCTAGTGCGTTCAACATTTTCGACCACATCATCGATTATCACCAGGCGAGATAGTGATCAAACGTTAACCTATCAGATAGTTTAAAAAATCTAAGCATCAGATCATGTTTCCATGTAAATGGTACCATAGTGAAGCTATACGATTTTCAAGAATAAAATAAACTGGCCAAGTGCAAGTCGGACTCGCACTCGTAGGATTCCGTACCACAGTATTTTATAAGATCGAGCAAAAACTACCACTATCATTTTTCGCCAGCAAAAATTAATAATTATTAAACATTTTATTTCTTATAACGCCATCTAACGTCTAACAAAGGTGTTAGGAATCGACATTTCAATATAACGCCATCTATGGGACGTTTACCTAACTAAGCGTTCATAGATGGCGTGAAATGCCGAAAAAAACACGTTTCTTGTATGGGGACCATCTATCATTTTTAACTTTATTCTGTTTTTAGTATTTGTTGTTATAGCGGCAACAGAAATACATCATCTGTGAAAATTTCAACTGTCTAACTATGACGGTTCATGAGATACAGCCTGGTGACAGACGGACAGACAGACAGACAGACAGACAGACAGACAGACGGACAGCGGAGTCTTAGTAATAGAGTCCCGTTTTACCCTTTGCGTACGGAACCCTAAAAATCACATCGCAATCGGTAGGGTTCAGAGGTAACACATATATGCTAAGAGCATTGACTTCATTATATCTAAATGTTTAAGTTTACAGCTGATACCAAAAGGAGAAAAAAATTAACAATCACTTCTAAAATGAGGTAGTGTCACGATGTCACCAATTTGTGATAACCCCTGAGCGAAGAAAACGACCGTTACTCTAAAAAATCTAGTCTATCAAAGAAGTCCAACTTTCAATCAAACTGTGGCGTAGACACAAATAAAATGGAGTCCACTTTATCTGAAACGAACGAAGTATTGTATAGGATGCCATTGAAAACTTTCAAAAAAGGAGAAAAGGCCATGTGTTGCAGGGTGGCCATCAGTTCAAGATTTTATGTCCGATAAAATCTAAATTTTTGAATACTTGTAATCTTCAAGAAACTTTTTGCATTAATAAAACTTTTGTGAGACACAAAATTGATGCAGATCCGACGCTGCTTTGTGGAAGTCCGTAACTGTTAATAAGTTATCAACAGATTTTTTTTTCAAGATTGGAGATCGCGAATCGGAAAACAGTGTAAGACGCCCTGAGACCATGTGGAGCGACGGCATACGCAAAGCGGTAGGCAGTGAAACAGTAAATTATTTAAAACGATGAATAGATTCTAATTTTTTTTGCACGTACAAATCTTCTGTCTGTTTCTTTAGCTCCACCACAGAATATATAATAGTACAAGCTACACTTGTCTGTCTACAAATATTATCCACAAAGTTCTTAAAGGAATTATTCCTTCCTTCGTTAACACTTCCAAACTTTGCTCTATTCCTAAAAATGTTCAAGACATTTAAATCGCCATACAACCGGCTCACAATTTCAAACTCGACACATACAACACAATCCATGAAAACGACACCAACATGGTGAACCTACCAAAAAAGAGAAAAATACATTGTAACAATTTGTAGAGGGAACGTCTCGTCGCCGACAAGAGAGTTCACTCCAGACTAGCTGATATTTGATACAGATGGGAGATAAAACGGTATGCTGCTAACTAGCGTATTTAATCTGTGGTATAGTGGCTTCTGCAGCCGGAGATGAAAGTACTGATAGAAAAGGTAGTAACTTCTGATTGATAGAATAGATCAGCATTCGCAGAAAGGCAGAAGGGAACTAGACAAAATCAGACAGAGTAGTGTTCGCTTTTCATTTATTACACACGCACGCTATTGAATTGAATAAATATATGATGATGACGCTGAAAAAGTATAGTATTGTGAACCTACCAAAACGTTGACAAACAAGAAAGTTTAAAGATGTTCGGTAAATTGACTTGATTGTATATGGTAAGATTAAGGATGGCTTGATCGCTAATAGGAAACGTTTACTTTTCATCATCATTGAAACCACTTTTTAACCGACTTCACAATAAAGGAGGAGGTTCTCAATTCGCTTGTACTTTTTAAAGTATAGGTACTCAGAACTCCGTCATTTAGCGATGCCGATTTGCCGATTTCAAAAATATTTTTTTCTGAGACAATTTGCTTCCCGTTTAGTCCTATTGCAGTTTTATCGAGATTTGATAAGTATCTCCAGAGATATGGAGATAAACACTTTAAACTTATAAGTTAAATCTATTTTTGTGATGAACACCTTAAACTTTAAGTTAAGTCGGTTTTTATTTATTTTCTGTAATGAACGATCTTAAATTATTAAATGAATTAACAAATTACAAATTCACGGCGGTAGAATTGCAAAAAGCAGACAGAAACATATAATTGCAGCATCTATACTTAAATTCATCTTCTCAATATTTTCATTCCCATATTTAGGAGGTACTACCACTGTGAGTACTACCATGTCTATACGAACAAGTACGATGTATACAAACATGTCTGCAGCAAGCACCGTATGGTTATCGGTCGATCAACACAACACAGTGCCTCACAGTGGCAGCGGTAAGTGGTAACCAGCTGACCGCGTGACGTCATTGCTGCACATGTGGCCGCCATGCGCCGGCGCCGACCTTTCTGTATCCTGCCTGCCTTCACTGCACTTGCACTGGTAACTACATTATGATTCTTACTTAATAATAATAATAAGATCGTTTAAAAAACTAAAACAACCGACTTCAAATGCCGCGCTATTAGTTTTCAGTAACAATTTTGAGGGGTATCTCCATATCTCTGGAGATACTTATCAGACTTCGATGAAATTACGATGGTACTTACCACTTGGGATATCCCCTTTACCCAACAAAATAATAATAATCAAAATCGGTTCATAAACGACGAAGTTATCCGCATAAAAAAATATATATGTATATACGGTCGAATTGAGAAACATCCTCCTTTTCCTGAAGTCGGTTAATAATAACACTATAGTCGGCAAACGTTTCTAAACTAGCATAAGACTATTATATCGCCTGGTGTTAAGCGATGATGTGTTCGAAGATGTTGAACACCCTAGGCTTTTCTTTTCATTATTCTGTGCCTAGGCCTAGATTACTCTGATTTCAACAGACTTCCAAAAAGAAGGAGGTTCCCAATTCATATCTATGGTTTTTTTAGGGTCCCGTACCTCAAAAGGTAAAAAATGAACGCTTATAAGATCACTCGGATCTATGCAATTTACAATGCTCCGATCGGTTACTTTTGATATTTCAATCCGAAAAAATCTGTGATTCTAATCGGAACTTGGTTTCCGCGACGAAATAGCTCACGGATTTATCAAAATACAAAATTAAAAAATCAAGCTTCCGAATCCGAATAGGTTTTCGAATGATTGAGAATAGGGGGCTGCTGTTTTCAAACGAATTTCAAAAAGGATGAGGTTTTCAATTCGTCTAAGTATTTTTTTTTGTTTGTTTGTTACGCGATTACTAAGAAGCAATTCAAATTATTCATTTTTGATTGGTACGGTACATCTGATCTGATGAGTATCTCCAGAGACCTCAAACTCGGTATTGGAAATGACTAGCGCGGCATTTGCAGTCGATTTTTAGGGTTCCGTAGCCGAATGGCAAAAAACGGAACCCTTATAGATTCGCCATGTCTGTCTGTCTGTCTGTCCGTCCGTATGTCATAGCCATTTTATTCCGAAACTATTAGGACTACAGAATTGAAACTTGGCAGGTAGATGTATTCAGTAAACCGCTTTCCGATTTTTATACAAAAATAAAAAATATAAAAGTTTAAGGGGGGTATCCCATACATAAAACTTGAACAAAAAAATTTTTTCTTCTTCAAACCTATACGTGTGGGGTGTCTATGGATAGATCTTTAAAATGACATTGAGGTTCCTTAAATCATTTTTTCTCAAAGTCAATCATTTAAAAGATAGGCGCGTCGATGTGAAATGTGTGTCCCCCCCCCCCCCCCTTCTAACTTCTAAAGTAAGGGAATGGAAAATCTAGAAAAAATATATTCTGCAGATTTCAATAAAAACTTTCAAAACGAAAATTGGTTTGAACGCGATACAGTCAGCAGTTGTTGGGATATAGCGACCGCAAGTATAACTTTGTTTTCATACAAACACTGTGAAAAACAAAGTTATTTTTGTAGTTGCGAAAATCATAGTTATAGATTACTCTACTGTGTTACGGAACCCTACGAGTGCGAGTCCGACTTGCATTTGGCCATTTTTTTTCATTATATAAACGATCTTAATTTATACATATAAACAACTCGGTACTCTATCTACAAGTCCTATAGACCTAATAGACATGCTTCTCCGACACCTCATATAAATAAACTTTATGACATCTGAGCAGATTTTACAGACCGCGAAACATAAAGTTTACGTTGCACCCTCTGGGGTGTGGTTACCAGTTGACATTTGGCAAGGATTGGCACAGATGTTTCATAAGCCATAAAAAGTCGACTCTCTACATCTAACTGGGGCGCTAAACTTTATAGCCAACACGTGTAGCTGAAGGTGCTACTTTGAAGAACAGTTTATTATTTAATATTTAAGGTGGGAACCTGTCTATAGCACTTATTAGTAGCTATTAGTCTTTGTAGATAGACTAATAGCTAACATAATAGTTGTAGACCTATGCGTGTCTTTAAGTTTTGTTTCACTATTTCACTTTTTTTTTATATATAAAAATTGTCTGAAGTAATGAAACACACAGTTACGTTTATGGTTGGAAACCCTACTTTAATATTTTTTAATAGTCTGACGTCAACGATTGGACGACAGCTGAATGGTTCATTACTTTTGTTTTTTTTTTTAATTCAAAGCGTTAAATTCGGCTTTTGCTATGTTTACTTAATAATTGATTATGATTTAAGATTTCGACGTGTATATGTGCGTATATTAATTCTGCCTACATACTGAATGAATGCTTTGATTCTTTGCTTCTATGTTATATCTAATTGATGATAATTTACAAAGTAATAATATTCGAAGAAATCACTATTTTTAACCGACTTCAAAAAAAGGAGGAGGTTTCTCAATTCGACCGTATATATATATTTTTTTTTTTTTATGTTTGTTCGGGGATAACTTCGTCATTTATGCACCGATTTTGATTATTCTTTTTTTGTTCGAAAGGAGATGTCCCAAGTGTGGTACCATGGTAATTTTATCGAGGTCTGATAAGTATCTCCAGAGATATTGAGATAAACATCTCAAAATTGGTACTGAAAATGAACATTGAAGTCGGTTCTTTTTTAGTTTTTAAACGATATTATGCAAGTAAATATCAATCAAAACATCGACTTCGCAATTAAGAAACTGGTAACGGCATTAAATTGAGGTACGGAACCCCATGCATTACAGGTACATTAGAACGCAGTTAAATCCATATGAATCGGACAAAGTACTTCCGTACTTAGCCATATGAAGTAACTTGAATAATTCGTTGATGCGACTCGAAAGCGTGTGATTGACCTCTATAAACCACAAGTATGCCCACTATCTATGGGTATCGTTAATACGTTAACTGTACAACTAAGTAAGTTCCCAACTTATACGAGAGCTGGTAAAACTTGCTTGGGTTGATTTATGAGGGGTATCTTGTGAAGATTTAGCTAACAGACCATGTTTTTCGGTGTTAGCTAATACTTCGGCAACTAGATCGTGGAGAATCGAATGGAAGAATTACTTAAACGGAATACTTATCTATTAATAGGCTTTATTTTATGATAAAACTGACTGGCAATGTGGGTTGCACATTAGTCTAATTAACCTCTCCAACTTAGCTAAATAAATATATTTGTGTCTTGAGTGGGTTCACGTCAATAGCACATAGTACTATTAAATATTCTGTGTCAATAGTGCAATGGGTGGGGACCGAACTCACGAGACCTCGATCGCCAGGCAGTAGGGCTATTCTGTAAGCTAATCTCGAAGCGAACTTTGCAGTGAGATTTGAATTTCGTGTTACGAAATTCAACCGTATTACAATCGTGTTACGATTTGAATTTCTTAGTACGACTCACCGCGGATTCCGCTCGCGAGATGCGTAAACTAGCTTAGAGAATAGCCTGGCAGATTTTAAATAGAATGGCTTATGCTCAGCAACGGGCCATATAATGACCTAAAATTACGATGATGATGAAAATGTAGTTACTTACTGTTATTAGCGAAATAGAAATAAGATCGTTTAAAAAACTAAAAACAACCGACTTCATTGCCGCGCTATTAATTTTCAGTACCAATTTTGAGGTGTTTATCTCCATATCTCTGGAGATACTCATCAGACCTCGATAAAATTACCATGGTACCACACCTGGGATATCTCCTTTCTAACAAAATAAAAATAATCAAAATCGGTTCATAAAACGACAAAGTTATCCGAGAACAAACAAAAAAAACATATATACGGTCGAATTGAGAAACCTCCTCCTTTTTTTGAAGTCGGTTAAAAATATAGATATCACAGCTCTGGAGAATACGACGAGTTAAAGCTAATAATTAGTGCAATACTCGTCCGGTCTAGTCACTCACTGGATTTGTCAGAGATTTAACTTCTACATTTGACATCTGTGAAACTAAAGTGCATGCAACCTAACTCCAATTTAAGAATCCAATTTTTGTGGAACTGTAATAACAACAAGTAACAACATTAAAATTTCGAATAAACACCCACGACAATGTCCTTTAGAAAATTAACCTAATAACATCTATCTAAGGACCATCACTGATTAATTACGCACCGTTTAAAGACAAAATAGAACTAGTTTTGGAGAAAAATGGCAACATGGATTTGCACAAACAAATGTTTACTGCAGCGCCCCCTGGTGAGTTGACACCGAAACACCTATTTAATAACACGCACCAATCAAACACGAACCCATAACTGAAAACTGCATCAAAATCGGACCAGTCGTTTTGGAGAAAAATGGCAACATGGGTTTGGACACACAAACAAACAAACAAACAAACAAACATCCTCTCACCCTAAACGCATATACAGACTCCGTTCCATCGTGGGTAAAAATGATAGTAAAAACTTTTATATTTTATTTCGTTGCTTTCTATACAACCATTATTGTTGTTTTTGAAACAGAACAAACAAAAAGAAAATGTGTAAGTAATTTGTCCCGACCGGCGAAGTTATTGTGTGAAACATTTTTTTTATAAATTATGACATTATACAGTGAACATAAAAATCAGTGACATCGCTATATATCAAGAGATGACATTCTATGATTTCACGGTGTATGATCACAATAAACGTAAGACAAGCCGCGTGGGATAACCGGTACAAAACACAAACACTATACAGTTTCAACCAACGGAATATAAATTATACGCTTGTGACAGTTGTGACTTCTTTCCTTCATAGTTTTACTTCTGCATGGCTTTATAGCAAAGATATTTTGTTATACAAATATATACTGCACCCAGGGATCATTTATTGTCTAAACTAATATAATAAACAGGAAAGATTTGAATTTTTGTTTGTTTGTTTGTTACGATCTAACTCAAAAACTATGGGACCGCTTTTAAAAATGATTTTACTAATGAAAAGCTATATTATCAGCGAGTAACATAAGCTATATTTTATTCCCGTATTCTCACGGGAACGTGAACTACGCGGGTGAAACCGCGAGCTGCTGCTAGTGTAGGATAAGAACCTACGCCTGTGACCGCCACCGGTGGCCGCGGGTGGGTATATTATATTATAATATTAGTTCTATTATTTATTGTGTGACAGTATTTAACCGACTTCACAAAAAAGGAGGAGGTTCTCAATTCGTCCGAATCTTTAAAAAAAATTTTTTTTAATGTATTTTCACCGATTACTCGAAGATGCCTAAACCGATTTGGAAAATTCTTTATTGTTTCAAAGGTTTCCCAGGTGGTCCCATTAAAATTTTAACGAAATCGGCCGAGCCGTTTTTAATATATCAACATTTGTATTACGACGCATTTACTTATCTCGACGACTTACTCGTACTACTAACTACTGGCACAGATTACGTAACAGTTACTACGTCTAGCGCGACGTTTGAAGGCGGTGCTTTTAGTTTTTTAAAGGATCTTAAATTATTTAGGAAGCAAGATATTATGTCAATCTTTAGCGATTTGGAGCGAAATACCACAACGGGCAACACACAATTCATACTCGCGCAGCACAAAACGATGGTGTCATTTGTATTTTTTTAAATTCATTATAGTCAAGCGTTTGACCCCTACCTCACCTGATGTTGAGTGACGATGTGGTCGACACGAACAATGTTTCAAAACAATATTACTATTTTTGTTAATGGAAAATACATGTCATTCATAATGACTCCAAGGCTCAGCCGATAGTGATGCTGCGGTCATGTCATGGTACACCGCATCGACTGAACGCAGTTCCAATCCAACACAGAATTATAGAGCGAGGGTAGAGAGGATAATAAACTTTCATTCCTGATGCTTTACGTAGAATACATGTTATGTGTATGTTTATTCTTATTATTTTTCTGCGATGTTCCGCCTGACTTTCTGAAAAGTAGCTTACCACCATCAAGGAGAAAATCTGCCGCCCTGAACATATTACGGTTGGTGTGGTGTTTCGGCAGCACACAGCCCTTGAGAGTCAGACCATTCTAGGCCCAGCGTGTTCACTATCTTCGACCACATTGCTTACCATCAGGCGAGATACTGGTCAAACGCTAGTCTATCAGAATTTCAGAAATAAAATAAAAGATAATTATTATTTAATTTTGTGAAACCCCATTTAAAACAAAATACTACACGAGAGGGTAAAAGTAAAATATACGTCTTTGCGTATAGTTTCCTTCCTCTAAATCTGCGTACTTCAATTATGAGTAACTATGACCTACTTAAATTATAATATACTTCTTAGCAAGTAAGTTGTAAGAAGTAAAAACGAAATAACATGAAACATTATGCTATATTAACTCTTTACTCGAGGCTCGCGCTTGATTTCAAAGTTTCAGGAGTTCACTCGTTCGTATGATCTCAAAAAAAAGTAAAGTATTTTTAAGGTATTTTTGAACCACTTTTTTTATTGCTATAACATTTAAAATCTTGATCACGCGAGGCCGACTCGCACTTGGCGAGATTTTTTTAAATAATTTAATGTTCCAGTATAACTTGGCTTGATCTCTTCTCAACTTATTACGAAACGAAACTTACTTTATCACTTAAACAAAATGCACTCTCGATTTCCTTCAACATCTGATCATGTATTATCCGTTCTTTCCCACACTAACAGACAAACATAACGTAGTATGAGATAGTTACGCTCTTGACAGTGCTTACAATCCGTAACGGCCTAGACCGCGCGAAGGTCGCAGAATAATTATCATAATCAGGTTTATTATTGTTTATGATGGTTAATAAGAAATTACTGTTGTCCGTCCGGTTCTTAGTCATTGTATAGCAATGTTTTGATTAGCTGGTGCAGACAGAGTCACGTCATGGAATTATTAGCTTTAGTAAAAATGTAATAATATAACATCGTGCTATCCATCGTATGTTCGCATCAAAGAGGAAGTACTAATCTAGGCAAGTTTGAGGAGTAAAGGAGAAGCAACCATACTATATACAACCATATTATAACTGCATCTTTCTTACTCAAGAAGAATTAGATAAAGATAAAGCAAGATCAACAAACGAAAAATGGAAGTGGTGAGCTATACCACATAATAATTAATAGTACTACGGCTATACCAAGCAGCAACGACTGGATGGTGATATTGAACGTAGAGTTTTGGCAGGAAACCATGTGAGTGGGGTACTACATAACTTTATGCGCAGTCAGAACGTCTTTAAATAAAGTGGCCAAGTGCAAGTCGGACTCGCACTCGTAGGGTTCCGTATCACACTACAATATTTTATAAGATCGAGCATAAATACCACTATCATTTTTCGCCAGCAAAAAATAATAATTAATTAACATTTTATTTCTTATAACGCCATCTAACGTCTAACAAAGATGTTAGGAATCGACATTTCAATATAACGCCATCTATGGGACGTTTACCTAACTAAGCGTTCATAGATGGCGTGACATGCCAAAAAAAACACGTTTCTTGTATGGGGACCCTCTATTATTTTTAACTTTATTCCGTTTTTAGTATTTGTTGTTATAGCGGCAACAGAAATACATCATCTGTGAAAATTTTAACTGTCTGACTATCACGGTTCATGAGATACAGCCTGGTGACAGACGGACAGACAGACAGACAGACAGACAGACAGACGGACAGCGGAGTCTTAGTAATAGGGTCCCGTTTTACCCTTTGGGTACGGAACCCTAAAAAGCACGACTAGCTGTACATACGGGAGTGTTGGTTCCCACACTCACGTATGGTAGTGAATGCTGGGTATGGCAGAAGAAGCATGAAAGTAAAATTAATGCTGTAGAAATGAGAAGTTTGAAAAGTATGATTGGAATAACTCTGACGGATAAGGTGGAGAACTGTGTGATAAGGGAATGTTGTGGTGTGGTAGAAGATGTAGTGACAAAGATAGAGAAAGGAATGCTCAGATGGTTTGGACATCTAGAGAGGATGGATGGAATTAAGGAAGATTGACGAAGCAGATTTATAAGACGAGTGTGAATGGCCCAGCCGGTAGAGGCCGATCTGGGCGAAGGTATCACGACCAGATCGGATACATTTTAAAGAAAGGCCAAGTCAAAAGTACCCATAACCGGCGAGCTTGTATGAAGGCGCTCATGTAAGTGGAAGAGGCGAAGAGATATGTCAGGATCGTAGCAGGTGGAAGGAAGTAGTATCTGTCTACCCCAACGGTAAAAAGGCGTGATTGTATGTATGATATAACGACTGTACGTGGAGTAAGGTATTCGAATTACTATGGCAAGTACTACATCTCTATCAACGGTTCCTCAACTCCGGACCACGACATTCAATTCGGTTGAATTTTCTGCGAGCAAAGTTCCAATCGCAGTAAAGACGTAATACTTAGTTTCGCCAATATATGAAACTTTTACTCGCAACAAAAATACTTATACAACGTTCATTGCGTATTTCGTAAACAACATGGAAAATCATGCCCGTACAAGGTTGCAGCTTGCATCCGAACCAGTTAAGGTTTAACTAAAAAACTGCTCATTAACAACTGCTCGGACCGTGACGCAAGGTCAGTAATCACTGACTCACCGAATCAGTTTCACTGTGAAAAGGTTTGGTTTTGATTGAGGCCGTTTCGCCATCGTAAAAACCTAATATAATTCTTTTAGCTCTCAGCCTCAGTGATCTAGCTTCGTTAGAACAAGCTGGGATGTTCGGGATGTCTTTTGATGGCAGAAGTGGCTCGCGTGCTCAAACTTTGCAGCAAAGGTATTAGTGGTATGAGCATGTCAGCATATCGTCACCAACAACCTGTGTCCAGTCCACAGTTGGACGTAAGCCTCTACTAATGTATGTCATTGAGTATGATTTCCAGCTTTTCTCATACATTTCTGCCAACTAGCAACCTAGTTCAATGGTACTTATTAGCTCACATAGTTGAGGACATATTTTGAAACACTAGTACCGTTTAACAGAGTATAAGCCTACTTATACTTTAGATCGCACCGAATAGTACATTTCCAAGAATGGTTTGATAATAAATGACCTAATATTAAATACACGCAAAACAAATCTGATGTTATTTCGTACAACGGCTAGGCAAAAAGACACGCTCAAAGTTAATTTAAACGGAACACAGATAGATTGTGTACAAATGGAAAAATTTTTGGGTATACATATAGATCAATATTTAAGGACGAAATCAAAGCGATGGATTCTAGTATAAGCTCTGCATGTTATGTAATCAGAACTCTCAGAAACCTTATAACACTACAACAACTACGACAGCTCTGCTTTGCGTTAGTCGAATCAAAGATCAGATATAGCATGACTACCCTAACTACATACTACTATAATGTCGCCTACTACTGCCTACTAGCATACAAGCTTTAAGCTAAAAGTTTAGTTTATTTTCACACACACTGCAAAAACTGAATCCTTTATGAAATTAATATCCATTACCAATCGATTCACAAGCTTATTCACGGTAAGTTATAACTTTGGAACTCATAATAGCTGACACCAATAAAACCTACCTTTAGGATATAAAATAAAATTGAATAAGTATTTATTACACCGTAAAATCACAACACAAAAACCAAAGACACTCCAGAATCTTTATAACACTCATAAATAGTTGGCTACTTTACTATCACGACATCTTACGTTTCTTGAACACCTTGGCTAGGTAATTACTTAATTCTCGGTAATTCTTTCAATTATCACGCAATTAGTGTTGGTACCCACTGTGTTCTGCCACCTGCATCACTGGTCAGACGTTGTGACATAGTTGGAGACACGCCATTGTTGTGGCTCCAAAACCCATTAATAAGTAGTACAGGTTGCTTTCACCCTCATGGGTATCACGCAAGGATATCCTTTACCGCCGTTCTTATTTATTGTAATACTTTTTAACCGACTTCAAAAAAAGGAGGAGGTTTCTCAATTCGACGGTATATATGTTTTATTTTTATTTTTATGTTTGTTCGCGGATAACTTCGTCGTTTATGAACCGATTATGATTATTCTTTTTTTGTTGGAAAGGAGATATCCCAAGTGTGGTACCATAGTAATTTTATCGAGGTCTAATAAGTATCTCCAGAGATATGGAGCACCTCAAAATTGGTACTGAAATGAAAATTAATAGCGCGGCATTGAAGTCGAATTATTTTAGTTTTTTAAACGATCTTATTTCAAAGAAATGGAGAATACATTGACGTTGGCGTAAACGACAAATACTTCGAACCAGGAGGTTGCCGGTTCAAATCCTAGCCAATCACCAATGGATTTGTCAAAATAATTTATTGGTGTTCGTCTACAGGTAGTAGGAATTTAATATATATGTTCCTCATGCCTTGCTATCAAAAAATAGCTTACCACCATCAAAGAGAAAATCCGCTGCCATAACCTTACGGTGTTTTTCTGGCAGCACACCACACAGCCCTTGAAAGTCAAACCATAATGCTACTCCTAGACTGTTCAACACCTTCGACCACATCAACGCTTACCACCAAGATGCTAAATATATATAAACACAGAAACATACATGTACAATAAGGCAAACGTAACTTTTCTTTATATTTACTCGTAGATACTGTAAGACAACGATCACAAGCTAATCTATTAAAAATTGTTCTGGGACTCATTGGCACAAAAGTCGACACACCTTGTCTTTAAACAAGTTGTCGCTAATAGCGAAGTAAGATCTTGCTTCTAAGCTATACTATAACGTCAATAATTTAATGATAGTGTCAGGATCGGTTTCTGTCTTCAAGCGATACTAAGATTATAGCTATCTGCAGCGGGATTGGCAACAAGTGGCCGCTGTGTCTAAAATAGGATATATTCGATTTCCGTATTCAATTCGCACACAGTCGGACAGGTTTGGTCAGACCGTAGGCGCTAACATCTCTCAGCGGCTAGTTTTACCGTATTACATTAATGGTTACGTGTGCAAACTTTAATGAACTTCTAGAATCTACTCTCATTCTGTCTTATCTTGACACAAAGTATTGAAGAAATCAATGAAGAAAGATCATAAATATAGCTGTGCTGTGCCACGTAACTGTCTAGTTTCACCTGATATCCGATAAGGCACTAAAAAATCCCATCTTGCGACAGCATCCATTTCTCAAACCCAAGTCTCCAATAAATATCAATGGCACTATCATTTCTCAGGATAAAGTATCGAAACATCGGACACGGATCACGCCTTATGTATCAAATAACCAGGCCATCGCGATATTACACCGTGCACCTGACAATGCAGTAAAAATGGCAAAAACGGCATCGCCGCCGACATTCCGCAACTGGATCCGCGGAGTCAATCATGCATAATGTAGGCCTGATGGGACACGGACAATGGTGTAATACTAGCTCTTTATACATTGTAAAGGAACACCCGCAGGCAAAACAAAAGCTATATTTAACCCCCGACGCAAAAAAAGGGCGTTATAAGTTCGACGTGTGTATCTTATCTATCTGTGTGACTGTCTGTGGCATCGTAGCACCCAAATGCATGGACCGATTTTGATTTAGTTTTTCTTGGTGGATAGGTGTCTTAATCAAATGTTTTTAGCTTGGTGCATGAAAACCCGTTCAACCGATTTAAAACTATGAGCTTTTTCTAGTTGATAATGCTATGAGATCAACTTTCATTGAATCAATTAGATATTCAGTATCCCCTTACTTCAAAGTACAGTAAGAACATGATAACATTGACCTGATGCTGGGGCATCTCCTGGAATCTGCAAAATACTCTTACCAACTTACAGCAGAGATGTCGTGTTTGAGCTCATTGGAAGGGTCTCAATGAACAAAATATATAGAGATCAGTCAGAAGTGCGAGTGGTTTTAAATTATGAATTATGACTATTATAAGGGATATTGGGAGTATTATAAACGCACCAAGTTATACCCATAAATATATGGCCACGCCTAAAATAACAAGAAATTGCGTGGTTTCCTCATTTAGAACCAATTATTCAAATCTTATTGCGTATTATACGTATCACATATACACAATATTCGCGTTTGTATATGGCCAACTCCAGCCACCGGCTTTAATAAACCTATCATCTGTTCGCAATATCTGCAGCTTGTTGTAAGTCGCAATGAATGCCATAATTAGATTAATAAATACACCACAAACAATTGTAATGAATCACTTAACAGTTGCTATTTTCATCGTTGACGTAACGCCATTCTTGCGAACGCAATAAAATTCTTAATGATCCTTGCGGTTTTCACTCTTGGATTTTTATACGTCAACAAAAGATCACTTGAAAATTAAATGTTTAATGAGGAATGACTAGCAAAAGAGCCGAATTACAGACTTGTGAAGAGGCCAAGGAAATAGCAGCCTCAATGTAAATATAAGAATGATTGGGACCTAAATTAAATAATAAACAAGTATATTTTTAAAAACTTTTTTAAACTCAAGTTTTAAAATAACCTAGCGCCAGAGTAAGTCAAGACATGTATAGTTTAGGAGTTCCTTTGGCCACCACTAGCTCCATCATCAGATCAGCACCATGTCAACATAATATTGCATTGTCACGCGATTTACACATGCATGCAAAATTTCAGCTTATCGGTAACCGGGAAGTGGATCAATTTTAATTTGCAAGATTTGATGACAAACATCGGGACCGGTGAAACTAAATAAAATCTTGCAAAAATAAAGGCAATGTGAGAGACGTACTAATACGTAGACGCATAATGGAAAAGGTTCTATTCCATGATCCACCTATTTTTTGCTTCATTCATCACAATAACTAAGTACTTAATAAATTGTTAAACACAATCCAAAATTTCATCGTACCAACGGGACTTGAACCCGCAACCTCCGGAATAACATGTTCCGGTGCTTTGCCAATTAAGCCATGGTGCGAAGTAACGTTACGACGAAATTAGTGGATTGCATTTGTTAACCCAATTATGCATTGGTGGCGCCATCTATGACTACTTATTACGTAAGTTAATCATTCGGAAGAAATCATTACAGATTTCAAATCCGACGAGAGATGTTGCACTGCGTAAATCAAATATTATGTTTCTTTTAAAGTGTTACACACTTAATATTTTTGTAAATTTCGGGTTCAAGTCCCGTTGGTACGATGAAATTTTGGATTGTGTTTAACAATTTACAAAAATATTAAGTGTGTAACACTTTAAAAGAAACATAATATTTAACTAAGTACTTAATGGATAAATAGCCAAAGTCTTTGAGATCCACCTACTTAAAAGCTATCAAGTCGCGAGTAAGTCGATGTCTTATTGGCAAACTTGTTAATTTACCGAATTATAAGAAAGTTAATAGAATTTCTTCGAAAAATAAATTCTCAACATCATTAGATAATTGTAGTGGTAGAACTTTAGCTATTCCTCCTGGGCGGTACCACCACTTTTTCAGTGGTTCGGTATTTCAGCCGTGAATAAGGAATGTCTTTTCGGTTTTAATGGCATAGTGTCCAGTGAAATTACTTTGTCCTTGCCTTCTATAAGAAAAACTGCATGACAACTAAATCCAAAAATTCCTCGGTCTGAGATGTTTGAACCAAAAAGAATCTGTTTATTGCTTTTATAATCAAGCAAAATCTGCATAATTTCAAGGCCTTCTTGAACATCAATGTTACGGTATGAGATCGAAACCAATCTGTCATTTAGTTCAATTTAAATCTGGCATTAAGAGTCATACAAAAAAAAGCTTGATAGCTTTATTAGGCATAGACTAGCCACGGGGTATCTTTTTTGCAAGGTCGGTTGATCGATCCATCTGAGTAAATTCGTTCCGTAGATCAGACCATGTTGATGCCGTTATAGGCACATAATGCCATCTACATTTGAGTAAAATGCCTTAATATTGCCTGTCAAATAATAATGGATGCTGTAGGATGTGATCATCGATTGGTTCAGTTGTGTCACCCACTGCTGGTTATAAAACTGCCTTTCGCTTTTGTCATGTTTCGCGATTCTGGGCTATCCTTATATTAAAACTTTTAATACATGCTATAAATATATGGTAGAATCGGTTCCGATTCTTCCATAAAATTGCTAAGCAATCATGTCATCTGATCTATCCATTGTATAGTGAAAACAACAAACACGTGCGGAATGTGATAGTACGCATCACGAACACAACATCAAACCAAGCAATTTATTGCAAATCAAATGTAATTTCTTGCATGAACAAGCTAACATCAGGGTTCTTATCAGGTACATTACGAACAGCTCAAAGCGTAGGTATGCATACCCAGTCAGAAGCAAGTGGGTATCATGACTATATGCTATTTTAGTTCATTTAGAGCCAGCTTCACCGGTTCCTGATAAAGAAATAATGTAAAATGAAGAAATCTGGCAGATTTTTAACAGCTTTTATATGGCGTCATGTGTTAGATAACTATCTAACGCATTATCAGCAACCGGTGAAACTGGCCCTAAGTGATATTATTAGTTAGTTTGACAGTTCTTAAATACTGGGGAAGGCTAGTTCTGGAGTGGAGACCACGTTTGGGCAAACGTGTGGGACGCCTTGTAGCTAGGTGGAATGACGACCTGCGGAAAGCGGCTGGCAGTAACTGGATGCAATGAAGACCGAGCTCAGTGGCATTGAAATGGGAGAGGATGGTCTAGCAGTGGAAAATTAAAGTCTGATGATGATGAGTGACATTAGGTTAACGAAGTTGTCAACATTGATAGAAACATATTACTTATACAGAACACCCTGGGCGATGTAGCAATCTGCAAAGATGTGTAAATGGAGGGACGGTTTAAGCAGTGGATTGGAGTGAAGTCATTAGTCCCAACACTTTGTCTAAGTACAGTCACAGAATAAATAGTACAGTCCACTTCCAGGCAAGTATAATTTCCACCTTAGCCCACATTACTTTACGCCAACTAAGTAAATCCATGTAGCAAAGTAATGAGATGAGACTAATGTCACTAATTAATGAGAGTAATGAGACTTTGAATCAAGTGCTTGACTGCTATCAAATAAATCATTTAGGGAGGTTTGCGTTACGAAGATACAAATAATTAGATTACTACTTCAGATTCTTTCACAAGCTCTTTCGCTGATAAAAAGACTTCAAGTACTTCATTAATATTGGATTATTTTTATGCTATCTTTATTCTGTCGACTGCTGGTTTAATTCATCGATATAAAAAGGACGATGCGGTACTCACTCTTATACATAATAGGACTAGAAATAGAATCTGAAAACACGAATTTCTAATGTCGAGCTTGATATTCATGAAGAACAGAGAGTAAGGCATTGTTGCTAATTATATAAATGAATCTGCGATAATTTCACATGTAGTTCTGTATGTGCGTGCTACAGAAACGCCAGTTCGATTGTGACTAAGGTGAAATTAGGTTCGCAAACCTAATTCATACGGTCCACTTTGAGGAGCGGGGTCCCTTATCTCCTTTATATATATATATCGATGGTTTAATTAGAAAGATTCCATAGCGTGTTGTTCCATGGCCCGTGGCCCGTCAGCCCGTTGTCGTGGAATGCAACAGGACCGCTGCCCGCACCGCTGATTAATAGAAACCTGTATGGAGCCTTGTTCGCTGTTAGAGGGAACCGAACGGTCATCGTTACCTTGCGTGTTTACGTGTTCTCGCGTTTATTCTGTACTAGCAGTGCCCCTCGCTGTTACCCGCGTAGACATCGTTCCCGTGGGAATATCAGGATAAAAAGTACCCTATGTGTTATTCTAGGGTCTAGGCTATCTACATACCGAATTTAAGCTCAATCGGTTGAGTAGTTTTAGCGTGAAGACGTAACAAATATACACACAAACTTTAGAGTGCCTTCGTAATATTAGTAGACTATAAGATACATTAGGGATTTGTATGTTCTGTTCTTTGATTGCATTTTAATACTTATCTCAAAGCTTCTGGTTACGGTTTGTTGGTTGCAGTTTAAACTCTGGTTTTAGTAGGATTTAGGATGTTACGATGGTGTCTCATCTTTTGATATCTTTAGAGATGTGTTCAGTTGTTGGTGAGTACAAAATGATGAGGGTGGCAAGAAGTAAGAACGACTATAATTATGGGTAATAATTAGGTATACCTAATAACTAAATAATAAATAAATAATAATAAAATAATTGATAAAATAATTGAAAATAATAATTGATACCTCAGAACTCGTCATTTATAAACCCATTTATATTAGAAAATTAGTTTTTTGCTAGAGAGAGTATGGTTCCTGTTTAGCTCCATTGTAATATTATCGAGATCTGATTAGTATCTCCAGAGATATGGAGACTAACACCTCAAACTTGTACTGAAAATTACTAGGACGGCATTTGCAGTTGGTTATTATTTCGTGTTGTTAACGATCTTAAATAATTTTGTGTGCTGTGACTTATTTATTTGATTTTAATATAAATTGATTTGTAAAATGTATCCGTAGTACAAGTAACAAATCAATATCGGAAAACATGCCGCATAAAATTAACGGTAAATCAATAATTATTCTTGGGGCAATACCAGCTGATATCATGAAACATGACGTATGCAATATAAGTACTTACCTATTTCAGAAATATATAGGTAAATAAGTAGCTGTATGTTGTTTAACGCCAATAATAACATCAAGTTATTGATATTACAATACAAAGAAGCCTGCTCAAGCACGTGGACGGAATATAAATTATGTTGAACTTGATCCTATATTGCGTATTTTATTGGCATCATATCTATAGCTCTGTGCCTGTAGTCGAAATACCTTCTTGAACCTTGACACAATAATGTTGTATGAACCTCTTCGAGTTATTCAAGGTTAGTTATGAAATGTGACTGTGACAGAGTCCTTGAACTTATTTTAATACACAAGACGACACAAATACTTATATATAAAGTAACATACATATGTCTATCTACAGGAAAACAAGGCGCCATTGCGTATTGTTGTGTGCCACCGATTCACGCTGGACCAGCTTTGCCTGCGTAAAAAGTACCTACTCCCTATGTCCTATTCCGCACCGTCCTTTTTAGGGTTCCGAACCCAAAGGGTACCAACGGAACCCTATTACTGAGACTCCGCTGTCCGTCTGTCTGTCTGTCTGTCTGTCGGTCTGTCTGTCGGTCTGTCTCCAGGCTGTATCTCATGGACCGTGATAGTTAGACGGTTTAAATTTTCACAGATTATGTATTTCTGTTGCCGCTATAACAACAAATACTAAAAACAGAACAAAGTTAATAATGAAAGGGGTTCCCCATACAAAAAACGTGTTTTTTACTATAGAGCCATCTATGAACGATTGTTAACCTTATTAATAATATTAATTACCTACCTTGTGTTAACGTTCACTTAGTTGGTGTAAGAAGTTTGTTAGATATTCGTTAGATGGCGTTGTAGTAAATAAGCATGTTTAGTATTAACACGGTATTTATATATATCGGTGTTAAAACTATGTACTTAATTTTTCTGGCAAATTTTGTTCAATCGGATCCCTACGTGTGCGAGTCCGACTCGCACTTGGCCAGTTTATTTTTTATCGGTAACGGCAAACCTGTTTGGCCCTGAAAAGATACCACACAAACATTTCGCATTTATAATAGGTAAAGTGGTAATATAACATTACATTTACTAGTGTGCGGGTGGACAAATTGAAAGCTGTATATAGGTAGGTATTAAAGCACGGACTAAAGTTTTTTAGGGTTCCGTACCCAAAGGGTAAAACGGGACCCTATTACTAAGACTCCGCTGTCCGTCTGTCTGTCTGTCTGTCTGTCCGTCTGTCACCAGGCTGTATCTCATGAACCGTGATAGTTAGACAGTTGAAATTTTCACAGATGATGTATTTCTGTTGCCGCTATAACAACAAATACTAAAAACAGAATAAAATTAAAAATAATAGAGGGTCCCCATACAAGAAACGTGTATTTATCGGCATTTCACGCCATCTATGAATGCTTCGTTAGGTAAACGTCCCATAGATGGCGTTATATTAAAATGTCGATCCCTAACACATTTGTTAGACGTTAGATGGCGTTATAAGAAATAAAATGTTTATTAATTATTATTTTTTGCTGGCGAAAAATGATAGTGGTATTTTTGCTCGATCTTATAAAATACTGTAGTGTGGTACGGAACCCTACGAGTGCGAGTCCGACTTGCACTTGGCCAGTTTATTTATTCATCTCCGAGCACTGACAAGGATCATTTAAACACATAATAAATAATATTACAAAGGTGGCGAAGTTGTGAATGAGTCAGTATACGAAAACTACCATGGTGGTAGCTAGACAAACCACCAAACTTACTAATGACCGAGACTAATGAAGAGTCTAGGCGTGCCCCTAATACGAGACTGTCCGAACTGGGGAACTACCATAATTAATCTGTTAAGTTTATGTATTGTGCTCCGCCGACAAATCAATGTAAATAAACCATCGAAGTAGGTAGGTATTACACTTTATTCTAATAATAAAATAAAACCGGCTGAATCGAGTTGAACTCGCCCACCGCGGCTTCCGTGCTGACCAATTAAGCTAGACCTCTAAATTGTATCAGCGCTCATATAACTCAGAGGTCTACCTTAATTGGCACAAACTATGTATGTATGTATGGGGACACCCTTTAATTTTCAACTTTTTTTTATTTTTTTAATAATTTTATATTTTATATAATTTTTCCTTAATTTGTGCTGTAATACCTTGCTTATCAAATTTCATGATTCTAGGTCAACGGGAAGTACCCTATAGTAGTTCCGGTTTACCTAGAATTGTCAATTTTGTTTATAAGCAAGGTCTTAGAGCACAAGTAAAGGGAAAATTCCGAAAAATAAAAATAGTTGAAAATTAAGGTACATTTTGGTACTAACAAGTTTTTGCGAAATTCTAAATTTGCCCACATCTTTTTATTGTGTTGACTCAAGACCTTGATTTTTATACACCCAATAGGGACTATAGACCTCAGTATCAGGTACAAATTTCAACTTGCTAGGTCCACCCGTTCCTGAGAAAATCAGTGGTGACACACGGACAGACAGACGGACAGACAGACAGACAGACGGACAAGAAAGTGATCTTATAAGGGTTCCTTTTTTTACCTTCTGAGGTACGGAACCCTAAAAATACTACACCGAAGAGAGAGAGAGATTCTACTATACGGGCGTACAACAATATCGCTTAGTGGTAAGATTAAAACAACAATATGTTCAAGCTCATGGTAGGCCCCCGGTCCCAGTGAGTCATATGATCAGCTATAGAGTCATTTACCTATTAAAGAGTTGACGAGTGACCTTGGCTGATCACTGTTTCCTGTTTATGTCGCTAGCTCGCGATCCTTGTAAGTTACGGCTGGTTATCATTATTCAGTATTGGATTTTATAAGATCGTTTAAGTAAACTAAAATAACCGACGTCAAATGCCGCGCTATTAATTTTCAGTACCAAGTTTGAGGTGTTTATCTCCATATCTCTAGAGATACCAATTACATCTTGATAACATTTTTATACCACCCCTAAGATATCTCCTTTCCAATAATAAAAGAATCATTAAAATCGGTTCATAAACGACGAAGTTATTATAGTTAAACGCTAGCTTATAAGAAAAAAAAAGGCATAATTATTGCCCTATAAAATAAACCTTTCTAGGTAAGTAAAGTAAGTAAGTGAGAGTAAGTTATTTCGAAATACTCCTTAAGTAACTCTATCTAGGGATCTAACAAACGAAAAAAGTAAAATAGGTAATTAAAGCACACAAACAAAGTAAGTTATTAATACTTCTGTCAGTGGTGCTTCAGTTGATAAACCAAAATAGCTCCCCCATCAATGGAGCTCTGTGCGATAAGCGGCGCCGCGCGCCTGCGCAGCCGCGCGTACACAGATCGTTTAGGGTTGTCACACTATTATTTATTTGATAAAATTATTTAACACCAATATTATAAATGCGAATGTCAGTTTGTATATTTGTTTGTTTGGGACCTCTTCACGATCAAAGGGCTCGATTGATTTGGCTGAAATTTTGTACAGGCATAGCTAGTATAGTTGATAAGGACATAGGATACTTTTTAACGCGGGCGCGGGTCGCTGGGTGAGGATAAGAGGATATGTTCCATGACTTGGAGGAACCTTTATAGGATATATCGTCGTTCATTCTACCTTCTGGTTGCTGCGCTTGGATAGCTACCTTTTTTAGGGATTGGTCTATTCGAGTAGTCGTTGATGTCTGCTCGTCTGACCAGTTGGAGTTGGCTATCGATTCAGAGGTCCCTTAGAAATCGATGCTGTCTGGAATGCTCTTCTTGCTACACATCAACTGTTAAAACTTGGTATCTTTGAGTATGTAGATGCGATAGCACCGTTGTAGAGAGCTACATATCCAGTGTCTTAGAGAATCAATGATCGAAGGCTTGAACCAGTCCTTAAATAGAGTCTGAATGGGGTGTGCTAACCAAGTAAGGTTCAATGCAACTGTGTTCCAGGCCTTATTGTTCTACACTAAACAGAGTCCATTTAAATTAACTTCCTCTCTCCGGGATGGATCCGCCCCGATAGCAGAACATGTGTTATAGTATATAAAAAAAAAAGTTTAATAATTTAGCCATGAAATCAATCATTTAAAGAAAACTAAACCCCATGAAAGGCAGTTTTAACTACTAATACAATACTTCATCATAATGTAGCAACCCTATTTGTTTTCTATTTTGTACCCTGTCATAATGAGTTGTGGGGTCTTGTAACAAAGGAACATGGACTTGGGAAGTTTTGTGAGCTAATGTGAAGCATACTAAAATAAGCATGGTGTTAAGTCAAATCTATATTATAAGTTGCAGTACAGTTTGCTTAAATTAATAAAAAAATGTTAGGCTTAGTTTTACTATGCTACTATCTACTAATATAAATTATATTAGTATTTTTATATTATGTTTCTTTGAAGTGTCTCACACTTTATATTTTTGTAAATTGTTAAACACAATCCAAAATTTCATCGTACCGACGGGACTCGAACCCGCACCCCCCGGATTACACGTCCAGGTGCTCTGCCAATTAATTGCCAATTCTGCAATCCACTAATTTCGTCGTATCGATGTATTGAACCGTGTCTTAATTGGCAGAGCACCTGGACGTGTAATCCGGGGGGTGCGGGTTCGAGTCCCGTCGGTACGATGAAATTTTGGATTGTGTTTAACAATTTACAAAAATATAAAGTGTGAGACACTTCAAAGAAACATAATATTTGATTTACGCAGAGCAACATCTCTCGTCGGATTTGAAAACTGTAATGATTTCTTCCGAATGATTAACTTACGTAATAAGTAGTCATAGATGGCGCCACCAATGCATAATTGGGTTAACAAATGCAATCCACTAATTTCGTCGTATCGATGTATTGAACCGTGTCTTAATTGGCAGAGCACCTGGACGTGTAATCCGGGGGGTGCGGGTTCGAGTCCCGTCGGTACGATGAAATTTTGGATTGTGTTTAACAATTTACAAAAATATAAAGTGTGAGACACTTCAAAGAAACATAATATTTGATTTACGCAGAGCAACATCTCTCGTCGGATTTGAAAACTGTAATGATTTCTTCCGAATGATTAACTTACGTAATAAGTAGTCATAGATGGCGCCACCAATGCATAATTGGGTTAACAAATGCAATCCACTAATTTCGTAGTATTTTTATATTTATAGAATGCATAGCAATTTTTTTTATTTTTTTTTTTAAATATATGTACAATGCAAATTGCATGCAAATTTGCATTAAAATTTCCATGTTAATTATATTGGCGAAATATGCTTCACATAATTTTATTGTCAACTGTTTCGCCATTTTATTTAATTTCATGCAAATAAATCATTTTATTCCATATATCATTCTAGTTCATTAAAAAAAAAACTTACTAGTAAATAAGTAAATCCTGAGCCTGTGGGTTTAAAAGCTAGATTTTTTTCAAAGGAGTGTCTTAATAACATGGTGAGCAAAATATGCAAACACATAAAAAGCATACACAAGTTTCCATATTTTCAACTGACTTCCAAAAAGAAGGAGGTTCTTAATTCGTATGTTTTTTTAATTTTTATTATATTATTTTTTGTATGTATGTTACGCGATTACTCCGTCAATTGTGAACCGATCTGAATGATTCTTTTTTTAATCGGTAAGGTAAGTTTCCGAGGAAGCCCCATTGTAATTTTATCGAGATCTGATAAGTATCTCCAGAGATATGATGATAAACGTGTCAAACTTGCTACTGAAATTGACTTGCGGGGCATGGAAGTTGGTTGTTTTAGTTTTTATCTTAATTATAACACTGGGTGTTTATTGATGTCTCTAATAGAGACCCTGTCTGTGATTGTATAGAATCTTGTTTATATGCAGTGTGTGTATGTTGTTGTAGTGTAATATTAGCTTTAAAGTGATAAAGAACTTGCGGTGTGCACTTGCAGAGCAGACAGTGAGTCATGACATGAGTATCTAACTGCACACCTAATATATAGTGAACTGTGGACACATGTAATGCAATTGGAGTTGTATTGAGTAATTCAATAATAGGAAGTATATAATGTAAGTTTTTTTTGTATGCATTAATATCTTCGCACTATGGTTCTTTGGATTGCAGGAGAAACACTAACATCCCTAGTGACATAGGGACAACATATGCAGGACTATTTCACAATATCCAATAGTCTGTTTCATAGTTTTAGTTATGGTTTATATTTTAGTTATTGTTTAAATTAAATTTAAATGATGTCGATGTTTTTTAAGATATCCAAATGTTCATATATATCATTACGGTGAGTAAGTCTTTAAATTAGGTAACTTAGTCATTAATCATTTTAATCAGGAAAATTTCAGTGATCTATTTCTGATTGGTGTTGAGGGTGATAAAACTTGTACTGATTTTGGGTTGAAGCATATCTCCCATCAGCGATTACTCAAACATCCCAGCTCTTTAACCCCCTTATGCCCTTTTGATGGACTCTATGTCTTAGCTCTGCGGGAAACAGCAGATGGCAGCTCATTTCTAAAACGCTGGACTCACAGTGTTGTATGGCTTATAAGGAATGTATGTACATGCACTGGATTCTGGTCCTGCGACAAATCCATACTACAATGTGAGTCCGGCAAAAAATGGTTCATTGTCCAGTGAAAACAATGGACATATACAAGCAGCCTTACTGCACTTAAAATGTCTTATAATCTATCTTGTCTTCAACTGTACTAGCAATGGATTAATAATTAGAAAAATATTCTCAATAATGATGTTAAACTCAATGATACAAACTGGCTACTAATTTCCTATTTATCTCATTACACATTGTTATCTAGTCTGCAGAGATACGGCAGGAAGTGGACATTTTGTCTGTCAGAATTAATGATAGCGGGCCATATGTGGGCACGGGATAGACGGAACAATAGTTATGAAATAGGATGCAGTTGGGCGGTGTTGTGGGCACGGGATAGACGGAACAATAGTTATGAAATAGGATGCAGTTGGGCGGTGTATGTGATGAAATGTGTTCTTGGTATTTATTGTTAGTAATTAATGGTACTGGGTGTTTGAGCACTGACATATCTATAGATAGGATTAATAATAATAAAATACTTTTATGTTTATTTACAGCCGGAAAAAGGACTTTCATACAGCCAGCATTTTGGGAACTTTACCTACTGGTAGTGGTTTGGTAGACTAAATTTTAGTTTCTATGGTTTTTTATTAGGTATATTTATTTGTTTATAGTTAGGTAGTTTTAAAAATATAATAATGTAAATAAATAAATAATAATTTATGTTTTAGATGCAAGAGTATAAATATCAATTATTAAGATTTTCTATAGCAGTACTACAGTCAGGTTATCAAAGTGTTTTTATTTTATTCTTGGGATCTGAGAAATGATTTAATTATATTCTTTCAATGAAAGAAAGCTGCCTGCTATAGGACTCCTTTCTTCCTATAGAATCAGGATTCACTAGGGTAATCCGGTGTAAGTGCAGTTTTTTTATTTGGTTGCAGAGAAGGATAAGTACATAATCATTGTGATACAATTTTATTGATGGACTGATGATTGACACCTACTTTGGTAAAATTATAATGTGAATATATGGGCATAATCAAAAGAAAAACGGACTTTTTCGACCTTGTTTATTGCACAAAGCCCGTGATTCGTGAATTTGAAACATTCAATTTCGTTTCTAATGAGAAAAATAATCAAATACGCAAGTCATTAAATAAAACTAAACAAATTGACTACCGCTGCAGTAGTCTGTTTACAAAAACCGGTAGAATAGCGACGCCTCGTATCACGTAACGAGCATCTTCTCACGAAAACAATGTCAAGAAGTGTTTGTAAACATCTACCGGCATATTGAGAAGAAACTTACCAACACTTTAACGAACCGGTTCTCGAGCTCATCCCTGTCCGGCATGGGAGGCTTCGTCCGGCTCCTGGTGGAGGCCTGCCGTACATGGTGGCTCTTGCCCGATGGAGCCGGCCCGTCCAACATCGTCTGCTCCCGGGATGTGATCAAACCCATTGTACACTAAACACAAACACTCATCATATTCTTCATTTCACCACATTTTATCACAGATATCAGGCACAATAATCAACAGGTCACTTATAAAGACGACCGCGGAGCGCTTCACGAGTCGATAGGAGGCGGGCGACGATGAGCAACGTGTGAGCAATAAACAAAGCAAGCGACGCAAACAAGGGGCGAAGGCCGAACGCGATTGACTGAAGCTGTCAACGAGTTCAATGACGTGATGTGAAGTTAGCTACGGGTTTGATAAGACTTTAACCAATCGCTACAGAGCTTTACATTCAACCAATCGCTAACGTGCTTTTTCCGCAACAGAGTACGTTCAAAAACTGGATTGACTCTCAGGGTTAGAAAATAATTTATTATTTGAATAAATAAATCATTTTAAATAACTGATTCACAAGATAAAGTTTTATGCGCTAGTTATTTTTTAAATTTTAAGTAAATCGAATAATATATTAAAGTTACAACGTACGAAAAATTTAATATATGTTCTTATATATTTTGGCTATAGGTTTATCAACGAATTTAGAGTATTCTTGCGGTAGCAAAACGGGCAGCCATTGGCGGGAAATTTAAAATGACTATAATTAGGGTAAAGTCGGTACTGTAAAATGTAAATAAAATAAAATGTAAGTTACAGTATATAATTTATATACAGGGATAAATTTTACACTTATGTACTATTGTCGTATTTGGCAATGCAAAAACTATGCACAATAATTAAGATAGTTTAAAAACGAAAACAACCGACTTCCATGTCCCGCGAGTCAGTTTAACTAGCAAGTTTAAGAGCCCGGTGGTGTAATCGAGAGAAAAGTCGGCTTTGATGCCAGATGTACCGAGTTCAATCCCCAAAAAATGTATGTGCTTTTTTACAGTGGCCCTCCGGTGAAGGAAAAACATCGTAATGAAACCAACAACCCCCGCATGGTGGTAGAACACTATCTAGTGTCCGCCTGGCCAGCTACCACCCTCAAGTTAGAAAAACTGTCGCCAAACATCTAATGTGTGCCGGCAGCTACTTATCCTTGAGAGCCAGTACCCATTCTAGGCCTAGTGTGCTTACCATCTTCGACCAACAGGTGAGTTAGTGGTCAATCGCTAGCCTATAATACATTTAAAAAAAGTTTGAGACGTTTATCGTCATATCTCTAGAGATACTTGTCAGATCTCAATGAAATTACAATGGGACCACCTCGGAAATGTAACCTACCGATTAAAAGAAGAAAATAATCATTCCAATCGGTTCACAATAGCCGGAGTAATCCCGTAACGTACCTTAGACGGAATAAGAAGTCTAGACCCCCGCCGCCGAACAACGCACTGAGGCCGGTTTCGTAAACATGTGTGCTCTTAGTGAGTGTTGCCATGCAGTATAAACTTATTACCCTAATATATTATTGTCTATGTACTGAATGAATGGATAAGTGAATAGGTAAGTTAGCAATTTTTTTAAAGTACATAGCCCACTTTTAAGAGTACTGTAAGTATGTTTTCATGCAATCTATTCGAAAAACGATGGTTGGTTAATCGATAAGTGCGCGCAAAATAGATCTCTTCCACCCTAGGACGGGAATGTGTTTTTTAAATTATTTTTTATATCTTATAGGCTAGCGTTTGACCAATATCTCACCTGTTGGAAAGTGATGATACGGTCGAAGATAATATATTTTTTGGCTTATGTTCTTTTATAGTGCCCTGTCTAAGGTGGTTCAATGAACTTCCGTGACATTTCCTGACATCACTTAACATTTTATAACATAACATAACATTTCATGTCATTTCGTGACAGTTCGTAACATTTCATAAAATTTCATGACATTTCATAAAATTGCACGATGTCTCATGATATTTTGTAACATTTCATGACATTTTATGAAATTTTCTGACATTTCATGACATTTGGTGACTTTTAATGAAATTTCACAACGTCTCATGATATTTCGTAACATTTTATGACACTTTAGACATTTTCTGACATTTCATGACATATCGTGACATTTGGTGATTTTTAATGAAATTTTACGACGTAATGTCATGAAATGTCACAAAATATCATGAAATATATCGAAATGTCATGAAATAACATTATACGTCACGAAATGTCATGAAATGTCACGAATGTCTAAGGCGGCAATAGCCCAATGGATAGGGTGTCGGACTGGCGATCGAGAGGTCGTGAGTTCGATCCCCACCCCACCCATTGCACTATTGACGTGAACCCACTCCAGACACAAGCATATTTAGCTTATTTGGAGGGGTTAACAAGAATACTAGTAATGTGCAACCCACATTGCGAGTAATATAAAAAAAAAAAGAAATGTCACGACATGTCATGAAAAGGCATGAAATGTTACGAAGTGTAACGAAATGTCACAAAATGTCACGAATTGTCATGAAAAGGCATGAAATGTCATGAAGTGTATCGAAATGTCATATAATGTCACGAAATTTCATGAAATGTCACGGAATGTCATGAAATGTTATGAAATGTCATGAAATGTTATGAAATGTTATGAAATGTCACGTTGTGTCATGAATTGTCAAGTAATGTCATGAAATGTCATGGTATATCACGAAATGTCATGGTATGTCACAAAATGTCATGGCAAATGTCATATTATATTTAAACACCCTCACTTGAACAACAACAGTTATTTATATCAGGTTAGAGCGCCAGGGCATGTTTCTCGGTAGGCGCGGGTTTGAATCCCGGGTATCGCGGGTTTGAATCCGTATATAGTATTTGAAATTAAAATTAAAATAAAGTTAAATTAGGACTATGACTTCCTAAAATGTGACATTGACCCCTTGTTATGAATTGAATTTTAAAAACTTAAAGATTTTTTCACGATTTACAATAAGTGTATTTAGCCAGTTTTGACACTGGCTAAATAAATCTAATCGTGTGGAACCATACTGAAAATATAGTACAAAATAACTTAATAAACGGGGACTATCGTGACGCTTATTAGTGGCCAGGGGCCTTATTCAGTATGACCATTTTAAAGTCTTACCGTGCCGTGTTACGTTATCTCCGCGTTATGGTATTCTCTATTCCAATTAAAATGCGATAGGGTAAGGTTATGAGCGCGTTTTATGCTGTCAAAATATCGTGACATATGAGGACGTGTAACGCGCACGTTTTGTATAATTTACCTATCGTATGGCATACAGAATACAATTTTTCAATAACGTGACGTGGCGCGTTAAGGAACGCGTTACCTCATTGGTCATACTGAATAAGGCCCCTGGCAACACTTGTGGGTTTTTTTTTCCAAGCTGTCATAATAATTACTAAAATTGATTTATGAAAAATATGGATTTTTATGTTTACACGTATGCAATGTGATTCCATCCTGCTTTTTATTTTTCGAAGATTGGTTTTTACACCCTTTCACAAAACAATTCGGCATTGTATTCCATAAAAATGTAAATTATTATAACGTGACACTCCGCGCGCCGGAACAGCTCGACTGACAAGTTAAGGTGTAATTTTGTTATATGCGTGTGTGTGTTACTGTGTAATGTACATGGCGAGATGTAATTTTACCGGCCTCAGTGCGTTGTTCGGCGGCCCTCGGTCTAGACTTCTTATTCCGTTTGAGTAACATACATACAGCAAAACGCGCGACGTCACCAAATTATCTCAATGCAATGTTCAGTTGTACCCTCATATTAGATACATTTATTATTAAACATTATTATAAGATATATTTAACTGAACATTGTATATTAGTGATTGTATTTATTATTTTTATATTTTTATGGTATATAGGTTTAAGGTACATGTACTTGATTTGTGTTATTTACTGAATAAATATTTTTTTTATTATTATTAATTTGTATCTTATTGTGTAGTTAATAAAGTTCAATTGTTTATCACGCGGTGCAATTGTTTCTTACCGCTGCTTAAATGTGTATCTTTTGTATAGTAAATAAAGGTCTTTCTTGTAATACTCTCTTAATAAGTGCGCGCTGCGTCACGTCTCGGTGTGAGCCGACCCTTAGTAGTCCGTGCGAGGTCTGTGAGGTCACTAGCCTACTGCAAATTTATTCATAGATGGTAGACTAGAGTCTAGAGACTAGAGTCTCCATGGCAGCTATTTAGCTAGCTATCAGCTATAAAAAACAAGAACCTAAATAAACTGGCCAAGTGCGAGTCGGACACGCACTCGTAGGGTTCCGTAACACAGTAGAGTATTCTATAACTATGATTTTTCGCAACTACAAAAATAACTTTGTTTTTCATAGTGTTTGTATGAAAAACAAAGTTACACTTGCGGTCGCTATATCTCAGCAAAGAAGTTAAGGGGGGGGGGGGGGGGGGACACACATTTTACCACTTTAGACGCGCCTATCTTTTAAATGATTGATTTTGAGAAAAAAATATTTTAGAAACCTCAATGTCATTTTTAAAGACCTATCCATAGACCCACCCCATACGAAAAAAAATTTTTGTTCCAGTTCCATGTATGGGATGCCCCCCTTAAACTTTTATATTTTTGTATAAAAATCGGAAAGCGGTTTACAGAATACATCTACCTACCAAGTTTCAATTCTGTAGTCCTAATAGTTTCGGAATAAAATGACTGTGACATACGGACGGACAGACAGACAGACATACATGACGAATCTATAGGGGTTCCGTTTTTTGCCATTCGGCTACGGAACCCTAATAAATATATACATACTGAAGAACAGACCGCATCATCACTTACCAACAGGTAAGATAGTGGTCAAACGCTAGCATAGTAACCTAGCCTATATAAAATAAAATAAAATTGATTATGGAATGCAGAACTTACAGATAGAGAATAGTGAACAGAAAAATAAATAAAACAATTTACAAATATTTATAATAATTTTATTGGTTATAGAAAATTACATTTGTTTATTGGTAAAAAATTATAGTTGCGGTAACAAGAACAACAATATTGCCCGTATTCTAATTATTAATATAATTTTATTATTCAATACACCAATACTTTTGTTAGCACCATATTTTTTTTGTTTACATTTTTTAATTTTTTTTACAATCGTACCGTTACCTTACTGCTACGAATGCATTAAATAAAGAAAAGTTTAGGTCTTTTCACTTTTCTTACATATTACGTCTAACGTTACAAAATTGTTAGCTTGATCCTGGTATTACTCAGATAATAACACTAAAATATTTATAAAATCTGAATATAGTATATCTTACTCGAGCTCCAAGAAGGAGCATAGAGCTAACAATATCATAGATAATTTGGTCCAGCTTCAACAACACAATTTTGTTAATAAATCATGATATCTCCACCTCAGTACAGTCTTTGGTTAGGACAGAAAAGATACGAGATTATACACTTAAATTTAAAATAATATCACAAGCATAAACAATGAAACAGTTCTTGAAAACTCAGTCATACATTTTAATTAATATCTTCTGAATTCGAAACCAGCAGAGCGACATGTCGCTTAAATTTCCCATCTAATAAAAATTAACTAAACACCGGAAGTGCATTACATATTGTTTGTAGTGCAAAGGAACCATAAAACAAAGCAAATGATAGCTCTAAAGGCAAACGATACACTAAGAGCTACTTCTAACGTGATGGCAATCATCTAACGTACTAAAACCGACAAAGGATACAATGCACAAAGTTACTATGCGAAGAACGTACAGTAATGTACACGTTATTTGTCCATCTACTTATATTACACGTACTCTTTTAATACTTTCAAGGCATAAATATAAATATCTACTTAATCCACCTTAAGCTAAAATTTAACACCTATTTTAAATAATTCACTTTCTTTACATCATTCAAGTTATTTTAAGTTTTTTTTTAGTTTTTCTTTGTTAACTTGATATATGTAGTTATCTACTAAAATATTTAAAGGCACAATAAATGAGCTTATGGCAGGTTATGCCTAAAATACGTACAGGGACAATTGCTTTACGAATTCATACATCAATGTACGACAACGAAATAGTGAGAAAATAAAACGATCATTCACATTTACTAGAAGCTACAAATCAGAGACAAGAGTTTAAAATTCTGGGGTTTTCAACTCTTTTCATCATGATATCGCCATCTAGTGAAATATTAGCTGAAACTTTTATTGGAAATGCTTGTAGCCTTTGCTCTAGGACATCCTATTAAAATAAAACAATACCCCTCCTTAATATTATAAGGCAACGAAAACTTAACCCTCATAGACTTAGATATACGTTATTGGCAAATACAATAACCTTCACCGATTATTCTTGCGACATAAATAAACCTTTTAGGTTTATAAATGACCTGCAAGGAATACACATTGGGCCAATATTAGACATAGGCACTCATTTGAGACATACGTGGTGAGATATACGCGAAAAATATTATCAAAACCGATTAGCTTGGTTTATATGGATGATATTCGAATCGTATGCATGTAGGTACATTATCAATTTATCACGTATGTAAAGTCCCGTTGATAATAGTACTTTCGCTAACGAAACCAACAATAAAGGGTGTACATGTACAGTGTGATGGGGTTTTGAAACATTTACACATTGTACAATATCTTATTATTTTGCGAGTGCACACCCTTTTCTATGTAATAATAATCATCACAAGCGAAAACTGTATCATCCATGTCTGATCGTAGCTAGAACACGCAAACAAGTATATCATCAAACATACTCGCTTTGTGCGAATGTCTTAGATTTTTTATAACTGATTAAACAATCGTTTGGCTGCAATCTCACCTGATGTTAAGTGACGATGCAGCCGAAGGAGTAGCATGATTGCCCAATAGGTATATAGAAAAATCTGATAATATTCACATGCGCAGCACCCAGACTTGCATCCGATACGGTATTAATATCTTGCACGCGTTAGATATTAACAGTATCTAGGACACATAGATGTAAACGAGACCAATTTCCTGCTCAAACACTTACAGCATCTTCAAGAAATTTACTACAAGTGTCTAATCTTATTTACCTATTTAACTTAAAAATGTGGTACCAAACACGAATAGCGTTCGATCCAACATCTACCACGTACGTACATCCATCACATCAGACCGTCAGTAAACATTTCTTTCAAACCTCGTGCTTCTATTTGGAGGAGGGGTAGTAATATAAGACAGCACAGCCTGGCAGTTGCCAGCGGGACGCGTGAAGCTCTATCAGCTGAAGCAATGTGCGACGGATGGAAGGCGCGGCAGCCGTGTTGAGGAATGCGTCTCGGACGGCTGTTAGTAGGCGTTCCAAGTCTCCAGGTAGTTGAGTTTCCAGATCCCGACCGATATAAGTGAGCACGAAGAAAAGGTTCTCCGTCTGAAATTAAAATAAATGTGTTGTTATAACATGGGATTGTACGTACTTGAAGATCAGATTAGGGGTTCTTTTAGGGTTCCGTAGCCGAATGACCAAAAACGGAACCCTTATAGATTCGTTATGCCTGTCTGTCTGTCCGTCCGTCCGTATGTCACAGCCATTTTATTCCGAAACGATTAGAACTACAGAATTGAAACTTAGTAGGTAGATGTATTCTGTGAACCGCTTTCCAATTTTTATACCAAAATAAAAAATATAAAAGTTTAACGGTTAATTTCCACCAAATTGTAATTAATAAATAGTTCACGATTGTATAAATAGCAAAAAGGTTCTGTCAAATGAACACCCTAAAGTCCTACTATTAAAAACAAATACTAACACACGAAAAGAACAAACTAATATAGGTACCTACACGAAAGGTTGATACAGCGTACAACTAAAATCTGTGACTAAAATTAAGATACACTTTCTCTACAAGACAAATTATTAAACATCGAAATAACATTTTGAAGAGTATTTATAATCATAATAGTGTCTGAACTCTGAACACATAGCGTGTATAATTAGTTCGACGGACCCCAAACTAGGCTAGGCCTGTATCTTGGGCATCCATTACTCCTAACTCAATAAGTTCAAGCAAGTAGAGTCGCTGCGGTTCTGTAAGTCTTAGCTTTCCTTCTATTAGCAGATAATGTAACTGGCAGTACAACTGTACACTTTATGTGTAAACTTTAAGAGCGGTTTCAGACTATCGTATTTTACTGCGCGTATACGGTCGTTTCGGCATACGCGCTTACACGCGTGCTACATTTCGCGCTTAAAAAAACTAGATACACGGGCTTATACCGGCGTGTTCGTTCGAACCGTAGTGGTATCTCGCGGCTCGCGCTTATCTTATACGAGCTTATAAGCGCATCAACGCTCGTACGATTTAGGCGTGAGGCAAAAGACGCTCTTATACGCGCCTACATGTGCTTCCATAAACGAGCTTATACGCCGTATAAAACGCTGGTCTGAAATCGCCCTAAAGATACCAACTCACATCGCTCGCTGAAGGCACAGGCTGTCGGATGCAATCCTCGCAACACTTGCATATAAGCGCGAGCAGCACTTGTCCCGGCTGGGCCGAAGCGTCGCGTCGCTGTATCGAGCGACGTCGCAATTGGCAGTACATCTCGAGAAGGAAGGAGAGGAACGCCATTAGACGAGGGCGACCGCCGCCTACCACTGTGCCTAGTAGCTGTGAATTATAATTACACATCGATTAATAAAATCCTACTAACTTTGTTAATCTGAAAGTCAAGTATCACCACAGTCACGAATCTACGGATTTGCATGAATTTGGTAGGTACACAGATATTTTATAGCACATACTTTAAAAGGGAGATACCGCGGGCACCAGTAATATTGAATGAACTCATGTGGAATTTAAAAAACGTTCTTGCGGCGGTTTGTTACAGTTGCAAAAAATCAGGCAATAAAACTGTCTAAAATATTGTCCTACCTATTCAAGACGAACCAAATTTCAACAGCCATAATCAGTAGTGCATGGAAAAAAATAAAGTGCTATAACGGCAGTCTATGTCTATTATGAAAGCATTTAAATAGCAATATACGGGAATGTAGTAAGTTGCGACAGGCAACCCATATCCAGCCCCTAACATGTTCGGACTGTTCACTCCCCAAAGGTTGTCTAGAATAGATCGGTTCAACAATAAAACAACAATAAGACTGCCCATGTTTGTTATGGTGTAAAAAAAAGTGTTATCTATGTATCCCGCTAGAAGGAACAAATTTCCGGCTTGAAGGACCAAAAAAATTACCTTCTCTCTATCATGGTACCACTGCTGCGCCGTGTTAAGCAGAGACTCGAGGAAAGTCTCGGTTTGTTCGCGTTCAACGACGGCGATGCAACGACGAGCGGCTGGCAAAGCGTATCTTGGAGATTCCACCGCGCGACCAACTAAATGGTTCACAGCATCCATTAGGGTACGGGCGCAGACGGCATTCGGATCTGAGGAAAATATTGATATTGTTGTAATGAGATACATACATACATACATACAATCACGCCTTTTTCCCGTTGGGGTAGGCAGAGACTACTTCTTTCCACTCCACTTTCTTTTTCTTTCGTAATGAGATATTTGAGAATATTTCTTCGTTACATTACAGAAGCGAAATCCACTAATACTTTCTGTTGTTTTCTTGTCATTGTGTTGAGCTTTGGAAAGATTTGATGTGTTAAGAAATATATCTATTTTCTAACAGATCAAAACTTCTCTAATAGGGAAGAGTGTTGACCTTAACATCCCTGAATGGAAGAACTCAAGCGTCTCCTATTTCCTAGGATAATATTCTGTCCCTTACAATCAATAGCAATTTTGATACACTCCTGTAATTTCAGGTGAGAAGTTTCCAAGTTCGCCAGCATCCCGTTGTTACGCATATCCCAATTAATAGTAATATTTTGCATTTATAATAATTAATGTGAAATATTCCTTAAAATTATTTGAGTGGAAAGAAAGAAGAAGTCTCCTATTCCTAAAGTAAATTGAACGAGTTTTACCTTCTAACGCCTTATCGATACACTCCTGTATTTCAGGCGGAAAGTTCCCAAGATCACCAGCATCCGCAGCCAGTCCAAGCGCAGCCATTCCACTGGCCAAAGCATCCGCAGAAGTCAGAGACTTGGACCGTTTCAGTCCAGGTGTGTACGACTGAGGACGGATGCTCTTGCCGTTCCCATTCACCAGAGAAGATGGAGGGGATTTCTTCTTCTCGGGGATGATCATCTGCTGCGGTTGGAGCTTGAAGTGCACGCGAGGAGTTACCTGGAAATTTGGAAGGTTTGGAAGGTACAATATAAGTAAATAGCGGCTGATATTGGATCTCTTAGTCGCCTTTGTAAGAACCTGGAATCGTAATACGTATTTTCAAGATAAAACAAAAAGTAGATCTTTGGTGATTAATATCAGCCGTGGCTTACACGACCTTCCTTATTAACCATCAACCAGTTTATGTAATAGATATGAGCATCATGCTCGGTGGCAGTTTAGAAAAACATTGGTTACCCTCACTTTTGTCTGCGAACTCACTTAATTAGGGGTTTATTATGTCACGCACGAGAGTCATTGTATGGATGATTATGATGAGATGACATGTGGCTTCAGCCGTGGCTTGAACCACTCACGGAACAAATATTTTTGGCCATCGGTTCATGGGTTTACCGGATTCCAGCATGACATTCGGTGGGAAGAAGAGTTGGGATAGTTAAATTGCACTCTGTGGATTTGACTGTAATCCACAACTCACTGCCGTCTGCCACTTTCAGACAAGCACGATTCCATCTAGAACCACCTCGTCACTTAGTATCTGAGTAAATAGTGTTCAATAGTTCAATAGTTGAAAAATATCTTTCTTTTAAAACTGTTGTGGACTGTGTATCGACTATTTCCAAAGATAAGTGCATACCTGAGGCACATTTCCACTGGATGCGCTGTTCAACAGCGCATGCGGCGGCATCACGGGCCGGTAGTGCGGCGGCACCTGTGCGTGCAGCACCGCCGACCGCGAGTGTTGGAGCCCCACGCTCGTGTACCCGATGCCTCCCATTGCCGGCCTGGAATGTACAAACCATTTTATTGATGATTACTATACACTACCAGCGCCTCGCGATTTCACCAGCTTATCCATGAGAATACTTCGATAAAAAATAGCCTATGTTATTTGCTGATAATGTAGCTTTCCATTAGTGAAAGAATTTTTGAAATCGGTCCAGTAGTTTTTGAGTTAAATCTTAACAAACAAACAAAAATCAAATATTTTCTCTTTATTATATTAGTTTAGTTAGATAAAGAAAGATTATATTCACCCCGACAGGGGTGTAAAAGCGGTGGCAAAATTGTTGCGCATCGGCCCAGAATGAATAATAGTGAAGTAGTAACCTAGTGAAGTAGGTACCTACTGTCGCGTGATAATGACAGCCCGGTAATTGCGTGTAGGAATCACTTCTCTTAAAAAATACCAGGATCCTATTTGGATGGGGTTTTTGCTATATAAACCTATATTTTTCAAGGAAGGTTTTAGTATACCTATTTCATATTAGGATTCTGATAAATATTTCCGATAGAGAAATGGAGATAAACACCTTGCTACGGCAAGTTCATTTTCAGAAAAAGTCTCGCGCTGCATGTGAATTCGGTTTTTTTTATATTAAATCGTTTTTCGAAAGATATTATGGTTCATAGCTGTGAACAGACATGTCTACAGTAATATATGTGTTCACACAATAAGTGCACCACTTTCTATTTCAGCACAGGTAAGGTCAGGACATCGTTAAGCATAGACCGTGACCACACCGAATGTAGGTATAGGTACAGGGTGATCGCTGAATACCTAGTAACCTCATGAGAGCTGTTATATATGTGCATATATATTAGCAGCATGTACTGTGGCAGCGCCACTATTAAGCGAGTAGGTAGCTGTTAAATAAATCAGTGTGCTTTCAACCGGCTTGTTTGTCTGTACTCCTACCTACACGATATATAACAAGAGCAAATTCTGTAGGTAAATATGAACCACCATACCATCAGGAAAATCAGGATAGCAATTTCATTAAGACCTATATTTTGAAACGTCCGATCTTACACGTTACGTCCGAAATTACAATGGGACCACTTCGGAAATGTACCCTACCGATTAAAACAAAAATCATTCGAATCGGTTCACAATTCACGGAGTAATCGCGTTATTGAGAGCCAGTTCCCATTCTAGGCCTAACGTGCTTACTATCTTCGACCGCATTATCACTTACCAACAGGTTAGATAGTGGTCAAACGCTAGTCTCTAAGATATAAAAAAAAACATACAGACGAATAGAGAACCTCCTCCTTTTTGGAAGTCGGCTGAAATCCAGATGAGTAACGTTTTTTTACTCATGTGATAAAACGGCCGAATGATATATAATTCTACTGTACGTGTGTATGTGACTAAACTCCTCCTTAACTGCTGGACCGATTTAGATGAATTTTGGTATGTATGTTTGAGGTAGTCCATAGATGGTTTAGATTCAAATTGGACGTGATAGGTGGCGCTGCGATCGGGCAGGACAACATCTGCCGGATCCGCTAGTGTATATATAAATTTCGCGCATGCAAGTGAGAAGCGGTTCGCTTAAGTGACGACGTGTGATCGATGATGTAGCACGCTTACCTAGAAGATACATGTTCACTTGCGATTTGTAGACGATTAATATTTTTTACAATAGCCCTATTTCCTAGTTTCAACTATCTAATACTATAAGAATCTTTGTCCTGACATACTGACTGACTGGCTGACTGACTGACTGACTGACTGACTGACTGACTGACTGACTGACTGACTGACTGACTGACTGACTGACTGACTGACTGACTGACTGACTGACTGACTGACTGACCGACTGACTGACAGACAACGCACAGCCTAAACCGCTGGTCGTAGAGACTTGAAATTTGGAGGGTATATTTGTCTTAGTACGAAGGGGTGTACTAAGAAAGGATTTTTCAAAATTCACCCCTTAAGGGGATGAAACAGGGGTTCAAAGTTTGTAAGGAGAAACAAGATTAGATAGTTTTTTCTATTTAAAACTTCACACAACTGCTTCAGTAAATAAATAAGTAAATACGTGTTTCAGACGTTTTCGAAATGCCACCCCTAAAAGGGTGAAGTGGGGTAACAAAGTCTGAAATCAATATTGTTTCGAGTTGCGCTGAAATTTGGCATGCAGATAGTTATTTTGACGTAGGTATTCGCTAAGAAAGGATTTTTCGAAATTCACTCTTTAAGGGGATAAACGGGGGTTCAAAGTTTGAACCGATTTGGCTTTTTACTGCTTTGATGTCTTTTATGATAGAACGGTTTTTACAAAATAAAAGTTTTAAGTAAATAAAAGAAGTCTTCAACACGGGCGAAGCCGCGGGGAACTTCTAGTGCATAATAATATTAACAAGATACAAGGCAAATTAGGCTCCACTGTGTTAAGTAGTGTAGGCGGTTGTACGAGGTTGACCACTTTGAATACAACGATTGAAAGGCTACTGCTAAATTAAGATAGCTTTATAATATTACATTATTTTAAGGTATGAACACCGTTAATATGGTAGACATTCTATATTAGCACATAATTAATAGTACCTACAAGTAATATTAGCAAATTAGGTGAGTAGGTACTTTTAAGTCATATTTGACAGATACATTTGTTTCTTTTGAGGAAATTGTCCAAAGTACAAAATATGGATATTGATAAACGATGGCGTCGTATACAATACAGTTTAGAATGTTGTTTAAACAAATTCTTCTTCTTTAAGTGTCTCTCCAATCTCCGTTATTGATTCAGGTCGGCAGACATCCTTTTAAATTCATCTTTGTTTAGGGCTAGCCTAAAAAGATCTTCTACCCTCTTTATCTATATCTCAAACTATCATAAAAAAGGCAGACGGATTCGTGCCGAACACCCGAGTGAACGCAAGTTCAGTAATACTAAATGCTTGAGTAATACATTTCCGCGCTCAGTTTCAGTTTGCTACCAAGCGGCAGCAGGGTCGGACGCTTCCGTGCAGTATTACTTCGCAGCGTTGCTTACGTAGTAATCATGTCGGACTGAGCGCGGAAACTTATTACTCAAGAATTTAGTATTACTGAACTTGCGGTCACTCGGGTGTTCGGCACGAATCTGTCTGCCTTTTTTATGATAGTCTGAGATGTATATAATCTCAATAGATTAACTTAGATTCCTAGAACATACATTAAGTAAAATCACGCGTGCATCTACCAACTAATATCTAGGTGCTAATTACTTTAGCGTAGTTACTCACATATCTTCAATATCAAGTGTAACAAAAGCATCTCTATCTCAACAGTAGAATCATTTACCTATATTTGATCAGTGGCTACACAAACAGTGTTAATTAGTTTAATGATAATAACTCAGGATCTACAAACGAATATGGATGGCTTATTTACTTTACTGAAAGATGTTATCTTACTGGCACAGTTTTGAAAATGAAACTTTAAAGTGAATGTGTAGAAAGTGAATGACCTAAGATTTGTCTGAGACTGTGCTGTAGCTGCAGAATAAAATGTATGATATAGGTATAATATAATTGAGGTTCACTATGCCATAGGTGAGGCCTATGTCCAGCAGTGGACAGAGATAAGCTGATAATGATGATTACGAAACATGTTTGAACTTGATACATTTCCCTTAAGAATCAGTAGATACAGATAAAGCCCGTCACAGACGTAGCTATTTATAATACGCATATACGGTGCTACATATTATATTATAGCAAGCCACTACAGACGCAGTAACGTACCTAACTGTACAGAATTTTCACCGCTTCCGAAGAAAACAAACATTGTTTAATAATAAGGTTCAGTTTCACCATTTCCTAATAAATTTTTTACAGTTGTAAGAGTTTGTCAAATATCTGTCTTATAAGTTTCTAATAGAGAGCTATCAGGAACAATTGAAACTGACTCTAAATCATTGAATGACCGCCAGTGGCTATCTTATAACAAAGATGGCAATTAATACTTAAGAATATTGAAAGTATCGAATAAACACAATCGCTATATAAATTAAATTTCAATTCTGCATACCATAAACATTATTTTTGTTTTCAGTTTTATAGATACTCTTATCTTTCAGGTCTACATTCAAGACAAAGAAAATGTGAAGTCAACGTGCGAAAAGATAATTAAAATAGTTTAACAACTTATCGACCGACTTCAGATGAGAAAATCGTGTACAAAACAAACAAACATATATACATATACGAGTCGAATTAATAACCTCCTTTTTTAAGTAGCTTAAAAAATTTGAAGCAATCAAATGTTGATGAGCCATGTGGTTTAAAAAGACATCTCCCGAACACAACACATGAACACAATCTAGGTACAAAAGTATCCGTTGCAACGATCAAGCGCATAAAAAGAACATTACAGACAACGGGGGTAAATGAAGCGAGATGGGACTACCCAGAACATCTATCAAGTGGATCAGCAGAACCAAGAACCATGCCACAAAACCGCTAGTTAGCTCTCATTACTATTCATAAGCCAGTCTGCAACTCTGCAACCACAATGGCCGTTCGTGCGTGTCATCGAATACTCATCAATAAATATGAATAAACATTTAAATCATATCTGACTCACTGTCTGCCCGATACATCAATGTCCACTTTGGTTTTTTGCTGTGTTAATGTGTCTCAGAATCAATTCAGAAGCTCGAGGGGTCATTTGCAAATGCGGTAGGCCTGACTCCTGTGAAAATGGACATCGAAAATGTCCGAAACGTGTCGGCAGTAATTACGATATCTCAACCCGTGTTTGGATCTCAACACATTTTGTATTTCAATCTGAATTTTAATTCTACATCAACGGAAATGTTCTTAAGTAAGCAATGAAGAATTTATATTGTAGAGCCATCTAATTTCTAACTGTCAAAGTTGATCTTTATAGAAAAACTTACGGATGTAAGCTTATGCCTAAAACATATCATCATCAGTAGATAGGTTTATATTTATAATAATCAATAAATAAAATAATATAATATGAACAAAATGGTTCCTTACATTGATAATTTTAATTTAGGTTATTGGAACATGAAGACCAAAACTGATACTGGATATGTAGATAGGTCATTAGACACAGCTGTTAAAGAGGAGATAAAGTGACTTAAAATTTTCTGAAGATACAAAATTGGTAGGTTCATGATGGCTACATTCGAGATGAACAAATTCACATGCAACAGCTAGTACAATAATAACTCATAATATATGCTGCACACATCGATTGGATCCGTTAAGGTGATCGCCCATAAGGCCATGGCATGGCACAGGCACGCAATTCGTTCGCCTCAATGGATAGAACTGAATGATGTCAGTTTCTTTTTATCGGTAGGTACTAGGTACCCAATGATCGTTGGCAGCCTGCCACGGAAGTTATATCACTGTATGTCAATACTTGAACAGTATTTGTTGAAATCAAGATTAATATCACCTGGCACCTGAACTATCTCCATTCAATTCATAGAATGGAATTCCGACATACCTATCTATATTTAAGAAATAACAGATATAGAATTTACTAAATAAATTCTGATCAATATAACAAACACTAAATAATAATCAAATATTTCAATGACCTTTGCTTCGAGATAAGAGACTTCATGATAAGAGTATGTAAGTGTAATGTAATACGGGAGTTCTAGTGCAAAATCATGAATATTAATTACCGCAATGTTACGATTTTATAACATGATACGTATTTGCAGGAAGACTCGTAGTCGCCACAATCAATGCAACTTGGTGCGACGAAGTAAATAATATTTTCCTGTGACAAATCCTGTATTGATACAACCAAACTTCAATGACACGTTATTGGAAGAAATCACACAATTTTTGATTCTCACGAAATTTCCAGCCTAGAAGATATACATACTTCATAATATTACAAATACGACTAGACTATAAGTAGCTGTAGAAAGTAGGTGGAGGGTACAGATTAGAAACAACTCGAGCGATTCTAGTACCGGCACGCAATAGAACAAAATTGGATTACTGACGTGCCAACTGTACAAGCAGTGCCCTTAGCACGCTTTCACCTTGGTGAGAGAGTATTGATTAGAAATATTTGTAGTAACTTTACTTGTATTACAGTTTAAAAGCGAATATAATGGAAAAGCAGCAATTGAAAATGCCCCAACGACTGGAAACTTTACAATTTGTGATATAGTTAAACATTATAAATTCAAAATATTAAGATGTTTCTAGGCATATGCTGGGGATTTATTTTGTATTTACTTTGTCATATATATAGTTTCAAAAAAACGGACAGTGTTCAATACAATACTAAACATAAAACTTTAGGAACCGCGCAAAAACCAGCGAACGCGACAATTCTCTTGAAATAGAATAAAAAAAGCAGGAGTAGTTTTGTTTTGAAAGGGACACACACAAACAAGAATCATAACTGGGTCTATAGTATTTCAACGTTCGGCAAAGTCAGGCTGAACTAACAATGTTTCAGACCTTGTGTCTTCTGATTCAATCAGCATCACAATTGCATTCCCCCTGCCTGTCCAAATGTCCAAAGTGGTGGTGATTTCGTAACGAGAGAACCCGACGTGCGGCAGCGGCCGTGACGAGCTGTGAAATTGGGCCAAGTGGTGTGTCCTGTCTACGTGCTCCACTTACACACATTATAAGCCTTATCTACACCAATCCCGGGCAACGTGATACTTCTTAATTTGGGCAATAGGCTTAAGGCATAACACTAGTATGCAATTGAGACATTACAAGATCTTACGAAAATAGCTAGCCGATGATCACTAACAAAAGGATGTAACATTTCTGAAAGTAAATTATAATATTGAGTTGAAATTGATATTGATACCAGTATATAAGTAATAACAAAAGATACAAATATTCCATACTATAGAGATACGGTGGAGCGACGACATACGCAAAGCGATGGGCAGTGACTGGAAAAGAAGAGCCGAAGATCAGGCTCAGTGGCGCATCTTGGGAGAGGCCTACGTTCAGCAGTGGACTGACACAGGCTGATGATGATGATGATAGAAATATTGGGTTTTATATATAATTATTCATGGGTTGCATCAAAATCATTGATGACTTTACATATAGCATAAGAACTATCAAAATTACTACTTAAAATGGATGCACTCAATGTGTTTAGTGTTAATAGTTAAAGTTAGTGCGAACATCTATCTACAAAGTCTCTTATCAAAACATTTGCCTTTTATATCTTTTCAACTTTCTGTACATAGTAGAGAAGATAGTGAAGTACTTAGATAGTATTTACTAGATGTCTTCATATCGAAATCTTATTCTTATTACTCCAATTAAGGCAGCCTCTCCCGCTAAGAATGAACAACATTTACTACTCACATATTCTTGTTTTGCAATAGTTAGGTAGTTTATAAAAGACAAAAGAGCAGACACGGATGTACCGCACACTGTCTGAGAATTCTGTTGTATAAAATTCGCTTCATGTTTACAACGTCTGAAAAAGTGAAGTTCTCGGCTAATTCAGTCACAAAGAAGACAAGGACAGAATCAACAGTTTCGGTCGTGCGATGATTCACTTTATGAACTTAGATTTGACACTGTTTTGTATGATTTAAGGACAGACATAATTTCATTACCTCTTTTCTCGTATTCACAAACTGACAGTCATTGTCGAACTTACATTTTGATTTTGTGTTGCGGAATGTATGTATGGATAGTATGTTAAGATTAAATAGAGCTAAGCTGGGTAGCACTCTACCACTATCTCACCTGATGTTAAGTGATGATTCGATCGATGATTGAGCGTGCTTACCCAGACGATACCTATTAACTCGCGATTTGAAGATCCCCATATTGTACTAAACCAGAAACACAGACTCAGGCAGGGTATTCCATTCCTTGGCGGTTCGTATGATGAACAAAGAAGCAAATCGCTTCGTTCGGGTAAATGGTATATCCACCATATATCGGTGGCGTCTTTTAGTATCTCTGGATGTCCGATTATAAAATGGGGATGGCAGAATCAAATAATGCAGTTCCATTGCACACTTTCCGATGTATCCGATAAAAAACTGATAACCAAGCGATTTTTCGGCGATGCGCGAGACACCAGAGTCTCTTGCTTAATAGTAAGTAGGTCGCGCTGATGAGTTTCTTGGCTCTCCTCTCAATAGCTTCCAGTGTCTCCGGCTGGTATTTGGCAGAACCATCCCAAAGGTGAAAACAGTACTCCATACACAACTGGACTTCGGTTTGGTAAAAACTAAGCAACTGTCCCGGTGTGAAGAACTGTCTCACCTTAGCCAAAACGCTAAGTTTTTTTGAGGCTAGCTGGGCTCTAGAATCAATATAAGAGCGGAAATTAAGAAGAGATGCCAAAAGCTCGAGATGTTTACTTATCGGAACGGACACATCCCGGAAAGTAGGAGCCAGTAGAAATGGTATAAAATAATTTATAAAAAAATTCTGCTAAGGGAAATTCATACTGCGGCGAATGAACTTAATATTGGTCAAAAACATTATATCTATCTAAAGTTATGAGCAAATAATATTTTAGTATAGAGAACACTAGTGTGTTCTAACTTCTAAGCTGTAGTCATAGTATTATAGACGAAAATCAAATAACATAACACTCAACTTCAAAACAATAAATTCAAACTACAATAACCGGCCAAGTGCGAGTCGGGCCACGCGCAATGTAGGGTTCCGTAGTAGCCTGTTATTCAATGCAAGTCTTTACCCGTTATAAACAAGCAACTAGGTACTCCGTCTTTATACTCCGCCGTCTCACTTTAAAGGATTTATTCTAAGGATTTTGTATTTGGTACAAATATATCCAACACCCAAGTTCAACGACTATTACTGCTAAACTAATAAAGTTATCTCAAGCGCTATAATTTTCCTTTAAAGTTCATGAAATGCGCTATTATCACGAATTTTTTCAGATTTTTCAAGCCAGTAGTTTAGCTTTTAGAGGGGGGGGGGGGAGGACGCCCTACTGGAACAAAATTTTGCACTTTAAAGTTTAATATTTCGAAGATGGAGTATTCAATCGAAAAATGGTATTAGCAACCCTTAAGTCATTTTAAAAGACCTATTCAAGAATACCCCGATGGGGTAGACGATGAAAAAAAAATCATCCCCACTTCTCATATAGGGGAGCTACCCTAAAAAAAATATTATTTACAATTTTATTTCACACTTTGTCGGCGTAATATATATACATACTGTGGTATATACGATAACGCCTACCGTAGTACGCATGGCAAGACAATGTTATTTAGTATATAAAATGTAGTTAGCATTCTAAAATGCCATGCATACCGCACCTAATAAAGATAGTTACTTACTGCCAACCGGTGTTTAAGTGTATTCCTGTTCCCACGTTATTTATCATATTCCCTGATTCCAGACAGTTTACATACTCTCACAAAATTACAGCTTTCTAGTATTAACGGTCTCTTAGCAAAACCTCGGGACAGACAGACAGACAGACAGACAGACAGACAGATAGACAGACAGACGGACATGACGGAACTATAAGGGTTCCTTGTCAGGACTACGGAACCCTAAAAACGACAACTGAGAATCAAACGAAGGAGTTAATACTGTGGTCTTCACATAATTAGGTAAGTATATAAAAGACAGATATGCTATGTCGTAGCGAGATCTAATCCGTCGAGATCGCGTTACTGCTACTAGCTCTAACATTATGCGACTCAGACAGATCGCAATGCACTGCACGATTAGATGTTGCGTTGTGTGACAAGTTCTTGTTGAGCTGAATTATATAATTTATTATTATGCACTCATTTTTGTAAAATTCTTACGATATTTGTAAAGTTTAATTCCAAAATCAAAATCACGCGTCAAGTATCTACGAGTAAAATTGGTACCTACCTGATCTTGATAACGTTGGTAATGAGGAAAGTAAAAATGATCACCTGTTCAATCATACTACTTTATGTGACAAAAAGGCCTCGAACATGTAATTAGATAAACGCACTATCGCGATCTTCACAAACATATTAATGTACCTAAATAGAAACAATCCATTACAGTACATTATCTTAATGCGAATTTTGCAGACCTGAATTGGCCTACTATTTAGAATGCGTAGTATATAAATTATCCACTAAAGCCAATTCGTTTCCCATTAAAAAGCACAACATTGAATTGAGTCGTAAATATTCTTACGCATGCAAGACAGGGAATATGCATGTTTTTTTTAAATATTTTTATTTCACTCATTACATCCATATAACATCATAAAAAATAAAATATTGCTGGAATTAGTCTTTATTTTTTAAATAAACATTTAAATATACAAATAAATTTGAGCAGTTTAAACGCCATCATTTCCCGGGCTCTTTTGTAGTGCATTGTGACGTCACGCACTTACGTCAGACACACGCCCCTTGAAGCAAACTAGCTTTTTTTTTAACTAAGATTCCGCGCGGTTATTGTATTTAGCCAATGGCATGTTTTTAATAAATTATACAGTTTCTCTAATCTCATACTCATTTTTATCTATATTAAATGGTTAGTAATATACATTTTTAGGGTTCCGAACCCAAAGGGTACCAACGGAACCCTATTACTGAGACTCCGCTGTCCGTCTGTCTGTCTGTCTGTCTGTCTGTCTGTCTGTCTGTCTGTCCGTCTGTCACCAGGCTGTATCTCATCAACCGTGATAGTTAGACGATTGAAATTTTCACAGATGATGTATTTCTGTTGCCGCTATAACAACAAATACTAAAAACAGATCAAAGTTAAGAATTAAAGGGGGTCCCCATACAAAAAACGTGTTTTTACTATAGCGCCATCTATGTACGATTGTTTACCAGTGTTTCTCAATCTTTTTCATGACGCAACACGACCCCCTTAGTATGAAAAAAAATCGACCTACTTGCACTATTTATAATTTGTATTTTGTTATATTTCTAGCTTCTACCCGCGGTTTCGTTCGTGTGGCCTACAGGAAACAAATTACATATTTTCTTTTAAACCAAAAATTATAAGCACTCTCAGTCAAAACACCTACTTTAATCACTCTTTAATTCATATTTTCTTTAAAAGTATGTTTTCAAACTTTGTTTTTTTCTTTTACTGAGACTTTGCGACTCCCTTATAGAGGCTTTTTGACCCCCCAGGGGTTCGCAAGTGGCGCGACCCACACGTTGAAAACACTGGTTTTTTGTGTTAGCTAGAGATGTTCTGAATATTCGTTTGGTATTCGGTATTCAGCGTATTCGGAATCTTTTCAATTATTTGTATTCTGCCAAATTATTCGGTTTTGTTGCCAAATATATTCGGTTCAAGCATTTCTATTTTCTTGGCTCATGTAGCCAAGGTGTAGAACTAAAAGACAAAACTTTTTATGTAAGACTTATGTTATATTATAAGTCAAAGAAAACATATTTACTTCTTAACCTATAGTTAGTAGGTATAGTCATCATTTATTTTAAGCCTTAAATCAACATTTATTTTAAATCTCGCAATAATATTTATTTTTAAACTTAAAATCAACATTTTTATACACCTCAATTAAATCCATCCAAGTTCCTAATCTAACCAGCAGCGGCACGTAGCGCACATGCTAGAATTTGTTTACGCGGCAAAACAATGTAATGGTAAAACGAATAAATCAGCCGAATATCTGTTTCGGTAAAGGTTAAACCGAATAATATTCGGTATTCGGTGAAACCACTATACGGCGCATCTCTAGTGTTAACGTTCACTTAGTTCATTATTAGTCATATTAGTTCATTATGCCAATAAAGAAATTTTGTATTTGTATTTATTTTTAAAGTTGGCGTTAGAAGTTCGTTAGACATTCGTTAGATGGCGTTGTAGTAAATAAGCATGTTTAGTATTGACACGGTATTTATATTATCGATGTACTTAGTACTTTATTTTTCCGGCAAATTTTGTTTCATTGGAACCCTACTTGTGCGGGTCCGACTCGCACTTGGCCAGTTTATTGCACAATAATACGCGGCAAACACAATATTTGGAAATAAATACAATAAGACCACACCATACATTTATTTTTATGTTCCCGCGCTCAATGTTTCTATCACGTGGAGTAGTGCATAATGACGTCAACTTTCGATTCGACCAATGGTGATCTGTTTTACAAACTTAAATTTCCCTCGCTTAAATTGCATTTTTAATTTATTATTTTAAGCAAATATAATGGAATTAAATTAAAAAAAAAGGTTTTACATATAACGCCAGGACAACAAGGAATCGAAAAAAAATTATTTCCAATAAATCTGAGCTTCATGCATATTCCCTATTCCTCTTTTGCATATTGTACCACGATCTTATTAAGCAGATTGCTTAAATTTGTCCCATATATGGCAAAGCAAGTCAGATCACCTGTGTTAACAATGTGCCTCCGGAGTCGACAAGGCTTTTAGTTGCAAGGCTGCATCACTGCTTATCTTTAAATAGTGTACAACAAAGTCGCTCCCGCTGTCTGTACGCTTAGATCTTTTTAAACTACGCAACGGATTTTAATTGCAGTTTTAAGCAATAAATAGAGTGAATAGAGGGAAAGGTTTATAACCAGGATTAAACGCGGGCAAAGCCGCGAGGCGCAGCTAGTTTGTAAATAAAGAGACACTACATTTGGAGATATCAGTTTACAAATACAGATAATCTGAATGGGTAGATAACATTTTAAAGGCGAGAAGAGCTTACTTAGATCTTAGCTGAAGAGTTAGAAGACTTTTCTCTAAACCTCACTGGCAACTATTTGGGGTCGAAGCAACAACAATGCTATTTATTCCGCAAAAGTTTCGACAAATATTTTACAGTCAGCCACATGCAACATGTAATGGGAATATTAATAGAGAAAAGAAACAATAAATTTTCAAAATAGAAAATGTCTTGTCCCAATATCAGTAAAGAAACTATCCAACCATGAGTCAAACTAGACTAAGAGAACCGAATGACGCATTGGTTTTATTCGTAGACAATCTGTATCCATAACAACAGGGCTAGAACAAGTAAGCAGTGACAATGGAGGTATGCCATCAATTAACAAAAATGGTCAACAGTATGAAGTCATATTTATAAGCGGACAACACATTATAACCCACAATGACCTTGGAACAAGTAATGACAATACGGCGCAATGATCTCTAAACTTGGATGAGAATGACGCACGGACCGGCTTCATGTACAACAATTGGGTTATTAAAGTAAGAAACTGCACAACTACCTATCGATCATCGGGAACAAACACTAAACACACAATTACATGAATTTATTGAGGAAATGACTCTAAATTATAAGCTATGTGTGCAAGGAATACAGAATACGTTGACTAAATTGAAGAATAAATGTGCTAATTTGCATGATTTTGATAGGCTTTGATTCAGGCAATCCCAAAATGTTAAAAATATTGACTGAGAATTAAATCAATTCACATTGAGACAATGATTCTAAACATGGTGAGTAGGTACAAGATACGGTCATTACACACAATGTTATGACGCTAATCGAAAACTGTGCGCAGACAGACATCAAAACAAAGTGAAATCGGTTGCGCTGATAGCGAGCGATGCACGAAAATTATCGACCGGTGAATTATTAGTGAATAGTTGGCAACCAACGCGAAAATATTGCGAACTGAATTTGTGAAAAGTGTTTACTCGACTCTTGGCCAACATCACACTAGACGGTGTATGGATTTTATGTTTATGTCTATAAATTAAATATAGACTTGAATAGAACGTTGTTTTAGCAACCATTACCTACATTTTATTAGCTTAGCTAGCTTCCGTTTCAATCAGACTGCCGGAAACTGTAACACGTACAAAGGCCTGTATATTAGTAACTTACACAATATCCGAAGTAGAATATCTTCCACGCACCATTTTCACGAGTATAATTCACTACAATCTAGAGATCACTCAGCTCCACTATATCACAGCCGTCACCTCACTGTACAAATAAATTCCAATGTTTACGTGAGCCACAATAAAATTTATCACAATGCTCCGTGCAAATCTCAGCGCAAACTTGGCAATGCGGACGAATTATACGTCTCTCTTCCCGTACACGAGCGGAACTTTATTAATAGAAGCTTGTATCCGGCGCGCGAGCTTGTATCGAGCTTACGGATCCAGAAAGCTGCACGTAAACTCGTAAATTCGGTTCTGTAGCGAGTCGAGTCACTCAAACGGCACTATTGAGAAATGTACTCAAAAATACGGAGTGTAACGTGTGCGGTTCGTTCGGGGTTGCGTTCGCGTGATTTCGGCGTTGTTTGGTCGCAGCAGCGCGGTCGAGTCGGGAACTCCGCGCGTCTCCCGGCGCGTGCGGCTACTGCGCGCGTCGACTCGACGCCTCCGCCCTGTGTTAGCGCGCGACTCGAGCCAGCGTCACCGCTCCACCGAACAAAGTGATAACGAAAACGCTACAATTGATACTACGGCGACGTCGCACCTACGCGCCTCAGACATCACTTCGCGCATTATCTTGCCGATTTTTGTTTTGTCTCAATTGGATCTGTGCCAATGGCGGCCATGTTTGCCTTTTATGTTCCTACTGATGAGAAACAAACCGGCAGATATGCAAGGTCGAAAACAGTCACTGCCGAATTGTCGAAGGTTAAACTGGAGTGAAGTGGTAAGCCATGAACATCACATTGGAAATGTTTGAGATTTTACGTTGGCTACGCGGCAAAATCGGGGCTCTATGACTAGAGCCAGGCAGTATTTACTCTAGAGCCCTGTGTGACTAGATTCTAGTTTAGTGCTCTAGAGTGGATCCTGCCAATAATGACGAATCACGAATGACACAACGTTGCATTACATCACAGAACGTGTGGGTGCAAATTGCAACAACACTGAAAATTTAAGGTATAACAAATGTCTTATTGACTACCTAAATTAACATTGAATATGTAGGTAAATGGTAAAGTTGAAACTGAAGAATACGATATAAATGCAAATGTCTGCTTACGATAAACATAGTACAAGTCGACTCAAGGACATCGATATATGAAGTCATCTACGAAACTAAATTATATGTAGTTATTGAAATGGTTGGATGTACTAGGGAGCCATAAAACATAATGTCATATATTTTCGTTTGACTGTACAGTCAATAGTTAATTATTCCGAAACGTTTAACTTTGAGATAATACGTTCAGTAGGGATATATCCAACTTCTTCCTCCGAGAGTCAATTTATGGAGAAATTGAGTAACATGCATAAACAAACTGACGAGTTGAGAAATTCCCCCCTTTTGAAAGTTGGTTAGAAAACACAATTTTAAGTCGCTTTAGCTGTTCCGAACAAAAAACCTAAGTCCTGAATATTTTAAACTTCCGTCTCGATATTTGACACACTATACCGCACGCTAACGCAACTTCAAAATGTGCGGGAATGACATCTTTGTTGCGGAAACATAAATGTCATTCCATACATTTAGGACTTGCGTTAGCGTGAATGGAAACTGAAATTGGATTTTGTCTAGGGGGCTGGTAGCACAATACTCGCTGCAAAATGTTTACTATAACTTAAGATGCATTGAAGATCAAAAGGGCGTAAGAGACATTCACAATTTTATTCGAATTTCAGCAATAGAAAAGGGGTTTTTGATCAATAACTGGCTCCTCACACGGTCACTGCTTTGTTTTTGATCAAGTTACGATGAACACGACAATCTTAGATTTTTACATATCGAACTATAGCTAAGGAAGGATCTCATGTATTGTAGTAGTAAGACTTCTGCTAGTCCGCCTGGGGCGCTACCACCACTTTGCCAATTAATTTTCAGCAGTGAAATAGGAATGTTTTTCGGTTGAAATGGCAAGCTGTGAAATTACAGGGCATGTGAGACTCAACAGCTTTATGTCTCAAGGTAACAGGCGCAGTGCAGTGACATGCAAAATTCTGGCAGTCCAGAATTTTGCATGCCGCTGTATCTGTAATAGGTAGACGTAATCGCTTACCATCAGGAGAGTGTAGTGCTTGTCCTGTTACCTTATAGGTACTATATTATCAAAGAAAAATTGTATAACAATGTGCAGCAACTCACCTATTCTGCAGGTCAGCATGCTTAGCCATGGTGAATTCCTTGGCGTGAACATTCAGCTTGTTGGTCGGCGTGGTTGGGGTCATAGCCGTGCTCCCAGCCGTGGTCGCCACGCCGTCTGTGCGGACACCTGTGTCAGGGGCGCTCGTCAACAGAAGAGGGTGATAGGATAGTACGAGAGAAGAGAAGAAAACTATTTCAAACATGATACGAGTGTATAGTGAAATGATAGGGCATATTCTTAGTATTTTATAGGCTCTCATTATGACTCATTTCATTATAAGCCCACAAAAATTCATTTCTGGACATATTTCAATTTCGCTGGATATATATATGGCAATATCTATTTATCAAAAAGAAGAAAAAAGATTTTCACTGTTTGCTCTAGTATCTCTAGATTTCCAGCAGATCTTGATAAAATTTCAATTAGAGCATAATTATACATCTAAAATACCATAAGAGGTAGGTAGATAATTATAGCCTCCTATTTTGAAATTGATTATATATATATATATACCCATATATACGAGTATGTATACATAAACACATATCTACAAAAGTTATAAAAAATAACAATATTTGATTTTTCTGGACATATAATATTATAGACTTTAAATTGCTTTTTTGCGCAAAGATAAAGATGATGATGATTGTGAAATGATAGAAAAAGTAAAAAAGAACTCTTCTGTACGAGCGCTCATTGAGCAAAAATACTAATTACTACATGAAGAATTAAGAAAAATAGTGTACATACCAACTCTATACTGGTCGGTGCAATAGCGCATGCAATATTCGCGAAACATTCTGAGCCGTATTCGTTAATGCATAGTTGAACCATACTTGCTAGTAAATAATGCCCTATTGCTCAATATTAAAGGTGTTAAATGATTCGATAGGGTCTGGGAGCGTTGCATCGCCATCTTACCAACCAGTGAAGCTCCAGCTATGTTAAAAACAGTCAATTCCTAATCTGATTATTAAGAATTTACTGTTTTTGGCATACCTGAAAAATCAGCAAAATTCAAATAACGCCGATAATTTAGTACTTTTATATTACACAAGCAAAGCAAAAATGAGATGAAAATGATTATTATTTTCTTGATGCAGTATACGATAGCGAAACAGTTTTATAGGATGACATTAGCTAAATGTTAGAGACGAGAATGTAGATCGTGGGGTGTACCAGTATAATCACTCAGTGAAAGCCCGAAGATTGCCGTCGACGACGGAAATCCAAAAAGGACTGGGGGGATTGAAGATGTTTCTGATAGTTACTGCGAAAATTAACCAGCAGAAAAAAAGAGTAATAAAAAAACGTGATGACTAAGATTTAATTATTTCCCCTAATGAAACAATTTCACCTCGATTTACGAATTACGTTACTTACGCATTTACTGTCATTGAGTTAACTAAGAAAAAATAAAGGTTAAGGATAGACATAGACATAAGAGAAATATGTTGAATGAGGTTGATGACGCACCTAATGAAAATCACGAGTGTCATGAATCTCAATGCGAATGCACATGACCGTCACAAGTGGTTTAAAAAAAAAGTAGAGAGCCAGCAATGGGCAGAAATGCAGAAGCACGACTATAACGATAATCGTTTTCAATCAATAATAAAGCAACATGAAAACCTCAACAAGATACGAGATGCAAAAAGTGTACAAGTGTGTAACAAGCTTGCGAATTATTTGCAGTGTTTCGGAAGGCCAACGCCGGAAGCTCCGAATGCCGCTGAATGAATAATGATAGTGATTGTATATAAAATTTAAAGCTCCAAGAACTAAGAAAGATCTATGGACTTGGCCTTATTCTACGCTAAGCCTGTGTCGATGACGCCAATACTGCCGCCTCACTTTAAAGACTATTTGCTAACTAATCAAGATGCAGAATTAAAAAAAAAATTACATCATTTGCAACTAGATGATGCATGAAATGATCTAAGACATGCTTACATTATTAGACTACAGATAGGCGTTACGCCCCATTGCACATCTCAAGGTCTTTACAAATATAGAAGTAAACTTCGTACCTAATGAAACGAGGAAATATATTATTCTTGCGTGCAAGTGGTGGAACAAAAGATAAACTGGCCAAGTGCAAGTCAGAATTGCACTAGTAGGGTTCGGTAACACAGTAGAGTATTCTATAAGTAACTATAATTTTTCTGATTTTTCACCAGCAAAAAATTAACTTCATAGTGTTTGTATGAAAAACAAAGTTATATTTGCGGTTGCTATATCTCTGGATTAGCAAGCTGAAATGGCAGTGGGCTGGTCACATCTGTCGTAGAACCGATAAGCGTTGGAGTAGACGAGTTCTAGAGTGGAGACCACGGCTCGGCAAACGTAGTGTAGGACGCCCTCCAACTAGATGGAGTGATGATATACGCAAGCTGGCTGGCAGCGGTTGGAAACGAATGGCTGAAGATCGAGCTCAGTGGCGTGCCATGGGAGAGGCCTATGTCCAGCAGTGGACGGAAATTGGCTGATAATGATGATGATGATAAAATTCGTTACATTTTTTTAATGATAACTTTAGATGAGTATCTTTAAAACGGAGATAAATAACTTCAACTGATTGCGGATATATATATTTTTGAGGGTTGCAAACTACTAGTAGTCACCAACTAAGCTAAATATTATGCTTGTGTCTGGAGTAGGCTACTCAAGACACACTACGAGTGGGTTCACGTCAATAGTGCAATGGGTGGCGATCGAACTCACGACACCTAGATCGCCAGGCCGATGCCTCAGGCATTGGGCTATTGCCGCTTAATATATGTACTTGTTATCCATCAGTATATAGAATGCAAGAGAACAATGTGATTCATCATCAATGTCCACAAATCCGTGCACAGTAATTGGGTAACCGAGATCATCGCACGTGCGTGACACCGGGTCCGTCGCGCTCCACCGGACGATCGCGAAACTTTCCTGAACATTCAGTGATTCAGATAACGCGATACGTTCAATGCACCGTTATAACGGCTTCACAATAAATAATACTTTAATGTTTACAAGGTCTAGTGGACTGGCTTCAGCAGGCTTTGTATTGCCCAAATTCCTGCAAGAAATGCTTCATTGCAGAACGTCCTGCCTCAAAGTTGTTGCATGTACCTACTAAGCTCGGTTTTTGTTGGCCTTGAGAATTGAATCGATTTAGCAAGTCAGTGACCGATAGTCAACGTAACAACCAAAGCTTTTGGGTTCGACACAGCTATTCCAACTGACAGTTATCCAAGTGAAATATCTCGCCGCAACAAATCCGAATCAAAATAAGCCAGGATCTACGATTACTCTACATGCATATATATACGAAACTGCAAGTCCTACTGAAGTAGCATCAACAGAAACAGACCTGTGCTAGCGGAGGAATCGGGTATAGACACAGGCTGTGTGACCACAGGGGCCTGTGTAACTGCTACCGTGGTTACCGATACCACGGCAGCCGTGACCGGCACCACTGCGGCAGCTGGCACCGCCACCACCGTCACCGGCAGCGACAACGACTGCTTCACAATACACCGCGACATTTTCAATCAACTATCAACAAAATCACACCCGCCACATTCGCGTCATAAAATCACAAATCAAACATAGCCCGCCAGCGCCGCGTCAAACATCAGACTGTCGTCCCGTTCCAAATATGAAGTTTTGTTTTATTTTTAAAATTTGGCGCCAATTGCGCGTAGTGACGCGCCCGGGCAATCCGTCCCATTTTGATCCGATAGTCCGGAATCGTGTTTTAATCGACTCATTCGAGATATACCTATACTGTATATTTCACATTATAGTTGACGTAAAACGGTTATTCAAATCGATTAACTGAGCTGGCATCGGATTATAGGAAGCAAAAATGAAACTATTCGTGTTCATGATTGCCAAGATAAGGCGAAAGGAAATGAAATAGCTAAATTATTAATACATTAAAATGTACATTAGGCACTAGTGCATTTAAAATAGATATATAATTGCTTAGATTACATAGGTATTAATTATTTCAAAGCAAATGATTTGATAAATGCAATAATATAAGAAGCCAATCAACCAGAAATTGTTATTTCGTTTAGTGCATAAAGGTAACTAACCTGGTGGTCTGTATATCTCAAGAGTTGGCTTTCCCTTGGCGTTGGTCAGAATCATGCTCCGCCGTTTACCATTGTTCGAAAACTGTAAAATCAAACGATCGTTAATTGTTAGTACATAATCAATTATATACTCATAGTTTAGTAATTATTATAAGTCGTTTGTCCTAACTTTACAAAAAAAATCAGAAGTTACTACGGGGTTAGCAGCTCGATGGTTAAAACTGAAGCTAATTTAAAGTTGAATTTGTAGTTCCTGTTTATTTTTGTATTTCCTTACCAGTACTTACTATACAGAAATATTTTATAAAGTCAGTGATAGGTCTGCATTAATTTTAATTACCTATTTCAACTAAGTCGGACATGTTTGTGGTAATATTTTTATTTATATTTATGACTAACCGTAACCGGAGACACACGTAACTTGGACTTCAAAAGCTAGGGTCCAACTAGTGGTATTTAATCGTTTGTTTAGGTACAATCATTTATCGATTTTAAAACCTACGTCCGGGTGTCTTGATGAACTGTTACGTTTTATTTTAAGCCGCTATAAAAGCTGGCGAGAAGACTTGCAACATCATCGACTAATTTGAAACAGACTCAGTCAGTGACTAACGTGTTGAGATTATTTTACATAAGAAGGTAATATTTAATTTCGTATAGATTTACTTGCAACATATAAGTTTTTTAGACATAGACATCTTTATATAATTATATTATATATATATTTATATAATTATACTATATTATATACTATTACATACTATTATATATACTATATTTATACTATTATATACTATTATATATACTATATTATATATATAATATTTTATTATATTATTCAAACATCTTTACACTCAAAAATTACTCAATGAAATTGAGGGTCTGTATTTTATAAATCAGTAATTGATCTTATTATTCGAGTATTATTGACTTATTAATCGATATTTATCAAAGGTAAAATTAGTAATTTCCCATCCCTGATTCGAGTTCAAAATTCTAGACAGCCTCTTTATACAATTAATAGGGCAGGAAGAATAGAATAAGGTTTTAGTCAAAGAGTAATTTATTAAACTTTCTGGCTGTATACTCAAAGATTAAAATAGACAGTTATTCATTCTTTTAATAATAGTTTACTTTCAGAATATGACTAAATAATTTAAGATCGTTTAAAAAACTAAAAGAACCCACTTCAAATGCCGCGCTGTTAATTTAATTTAATTTATTAAATTTCAGTACCAAGTTTGAGGTGTTTATCTCCATATCTCTAGAAATAGGTACTGAACATATCTCGATTCATTTAAATGAGACCAACCCCCTTTAAACAAAATAGTAGATTGTATACCAAGGCTGCAATATAGTACGTTTCTGCGAGGCCACTTTTTTTAATCCAGAGCGAAGCGAAGGATTCTAAAGTAGAATCCTGAGCGTAGCGAAGGATTTAAAGTACGTCGGCCGAGAGAAAATAATATTGCAGCCGAGTTTTACACTCTGCTTTTCATCCCCCTCTATGAGAAAAGGGAATAAATAAAAGGCTCTATAAAATAGCAATTCAAGAGCATATTATTGTAAAAGACGCTGACTAACATAAACAAACGTAATAAACCAATAAATACATACAGTTGTCGATAAAAACTTCGCACCTTTTGCAGTTTTCACCCGATTAAAATTTTACCCTTAACTCATTGACATATTATACATAAGGACATGAAATATCTACAAAAGAAGGTGCATATTTAAACCTAAAACGTATGCTATTAATTGTCCATTGGTCCATTGCTAGGATTGTGTCAATCAAGGTCATCAATGGACCAATGGACAATCAATGGCAGTCATTTTAGGTTCCATTATGACTTTTTTTTGAAGTTATATCCATACAAGCAAATGTATCGCGGCACCTCCATGTCTATATGTATTTCCTACTCCATGGTTAAATGAGTTATTATGACAGTCTGTTACCACAGACTAAAAATGCCAACAATTCTAGCGCTTTTTTTTTCTTCTCCTTGGCCACCACAATATATGTGTGTTGTGCCACTTTGCGCACTTAATTTTTTTTTAAATTTGTTTCCCCGTCTATATGACGTTGTGGCATTTTTTTTAACTTAATTAATGCCGCGCGCTCTCTATTTAATAGGACAGTAACATTTCCCGTACAATATTATTATTGAACCTCCTTACCAACTTACCAACCCTTAGACATGGCACTATAAAAGAACAGTCAAAGCCAAAAATTTAAAAAAATACTTTCCCGCCCTAGGGCGGAAAAGACCTATTTTGCGCGCACTTATCGAGGAACAAACCATCACTTTTCGAATAGATGGGATGAAATAGTAGATTATACAACAAGTGAATAAAAAGGCAATTTAATTCGAGGGATACAAGGACAGAGATTATTTTTTTTATTCATGAGTCGAGTAATCTTCTTTTTACCATTGACTGCGAGAAAATAAATAATAGTACCTACTTATAGTACCTATTCATATTTATCATATGTTATTATTCATGTGCAATAGATGTGGATTATTAACCATTTTAGGTACAGCCACACCACGGCATCCTGCGATCTGCGGGCACGATCTCAGTACTTTTCAATTGTTTTCTGATCGCGTTTGGTGTGAACCAGTCGGTACAAATACTACTGCGCTATCTGATCGCCGCCTAGATCGCGCGCACGCAGGACGCTGCGGTGTGTCTGTACCTTAGTACCGGTGAATGTGTGTGTAGGGAAACGGCTCAATCTTGAAAAACATGCTATTTGCGTTCTCACCAATATTGCACTGAAAATCTTAAGTAAAGTTCACATCTTTACAAAGGGTATGACTTGGACTAGACTGAGACTTCATCTTGATCAGAAAGGTGATGTTTGTTTGCGGATAACTTCGTCGTTTATGAACCGATTTCGATTATTCTTTTTTTGTTCAAAAGGAGATATCCCAAGTGTGGTACCATGGTAATTTTATCGAGGTATGATAAGTATCTCCAGAGATATTGAGATAAACATCTCAAAATTGGTACTGAAAATGAATAGCGCGGCATTGAAGTCGGTTGTTTTTAGTTTTTAAACGATATTATCCAAATCGGTTTGAACGCGTTGCGAAATTTCCAATGCGTCTTCGATTAATCAGTGAACATCATCGATGTATAATGGTACTATTGTCTCGATGTTCAACATACATAAAAATTAAAGCTTGTAAAAAGATTCCGACGAATTGAGAAATTCCTCCCATTTTTGTAAAGTCGGTTAATAAAATGTTACAAAAAATCATCATGTTTATTAAAATATGTTGGGTCCATTGTCCATTTTGATGTAAGTATATATGAACTTAGTATTACAACAAGCCTACGAACAAAATAAAACTGGCCAAGTGCAAGTCGGACTCGCACTCGTAGGGTTCCGTAACACAGTAAAATATTCTACAACTATGATTTTTCGCAACTACAAAATTAACTTTGTTTTTCATAGAGTTTGTATGAAAAACAAAGTTATATTTGCGGTCGCTATATCTCAAAAACTGCTGACTGTATCTCGTTCAAACCAATTTTCGTTGAAAGTTTTTATTGAGATCTACAGAATATATTTTTTCTAGATTTTTCACTCCCTTACTTTAAAAGTTAGAGGGGGGGACACACATTTTACCACTTTAAACGCGCCTATCTTTCAAATGATTGACTTGAAAAAATGATTTTAGGAACCTCAATGTCATTTTTAAAGACCTATCCATAGACACACCCCACACGTATAGGTTTAAAGAAAAAATATTTCTTTGTTTCAGTTCCATGTATGGGATGGCCCCCTTAAACATTTATATTTTTTATTTTTGTATAAAAATCGGAAAGCGGTTCACAGAACACATCTACCTACCTAGTTTCAATTCTGTAGTCTTAATAGTTTCGGAATAAAATGGCTGTGACATACGGACGGACAGACAGACAGACAGACAGACAGACAGACGGACAGACATGACGAATCTATAAGCGTTCCGTTTTTTGCCATTAGGCTACGGAACCCTAAAAACACGGAAGAATTCCTAGCGATACAAAATGACTCAACACAGTTTTGTGCCTTGGTAGGCGGTGCTTACCAAATGTGTCTTGTACGACTTGTGGCAAATTAAACCCAATACACCAAAAAATAAGATCGATTTTTAACTGTAACACATTGCTAGCTTAATCAGTGACTGAGTTCCGAGTACTTCCGAGTAGTTCCGAAGACGCGCGATTTTGTTCGTGACATTGGGTCAACATTTGCGCATAGCTTCCTTGAAGAAATTCTTCCGTGTTTTTTTTGTTGGTAGCAACAAGCCATATCATCACATACCTAATATGATATATTATTTACTAGCATAGCTAAGGTTGAGGCAAACTGCGAGTGGGTGTAAAGCCTAGATTGTGATTTGTGCCACATCGCCTACGACGCTCTATGCAATAGCGTTGGATTCAAATATAATAAATACTTAGTGCAATTTATAGTATTTAGATAATACACTCGTGAACTAAAGGTATTGTATTGGTTAATGTTGAAAAACGAATAATTATTACTTGTTATTCTAATAAAAATCAGGCAAGAGCGATTCTAACTCGTGCAGCGAGGGTTCCGTATGCTTATTGTATAACAACATTTTCAGTCAAAGTCAAAGTCAAAGCATTTATTCAGTATATGGGCAAATTAAAAATTTGCACTTACACTCGTCAAATTACATTAAATAGATCATATTCAATAAAAAATATTATAGATATAACAGAAACATAACTTATTGCTTTGAATTTACAAAAAAAAACAAAGGTATTGAGTAAACACACAATTTTAACGTTTGACGTGCTTCACTGGCAAAACATCGTAAGTTCAAGTTGTCTACTATTGGTCGAATATCAACTGCGTCGATAAAGCTGCACAAGTACTATACATGGTTTAAGCGATCTCAAGCGGATTACACTTTTTGACTTCCGAACTTAAGTATTGATGGCGCCGTCGGCAAAACAAGGACTTTAAATCTTTTAGACGCAAGTTCAATCCTCGGTGGGGTTAGTCTTTTTGTAAGTAAATATTACTTACCACAGCTATGGATCTCCAACACATTACTTTCCGAGTACCACAAAGCCGCCGAGCAAACTCGGTAGAGGACATGTCACATTCATCATTAATTGAAACCACAAGACTAGATATAAGTCTACCGCATTCAATGGAACAAAGCGAAAGCGATATGGTAACCAAACTTGAAAACAAAGTACAGACATTAGAATGTGATCTATTATCAGCAAATAATGAAGTCGATAATTTGCTATCCGAAAATAGTTATCTTAAAAAAGAGATTATTCGAAAAGATAAAATAATAGAGGTTCTTAAACAAATTGAACATCCCGATGGGCACTCCACGCCGATGCAGGGCAGGAAGAGAAAGAAGGCTAGGATGTTACTCGGAGAAGATGAAGTTTACTGTCATAGAAACCAAACTTACTACACAGATGACGATATTAATAAGTTACAAGACGAAATAAAAAAGCTGAATACATGGCTTGAAGAAGAGAGAAATGAAAAACATAACATGAAAAAAACCGCTGCAAGAAATTTGAAAATACACACAGAATTTACAAGAATGTTGCAAACAGCTCAGAAGAAAAAGAAAAGAAATATGAAAAGTAGTAATAAGGCACGTAACAAGAAGTGTAGGAAACTCACCCAAATCATAAAAGATTTGGAAAAGAAATGCAAACAAACAGAAATAGAACATCAAGAGTTAACAAAGAATTTGATTGCACTAAAACGCGCTCAGAATGCACCGAAACTGACTACTACTACACAAATGAATGCAATACCAACTACAAGCGGCACCGTTAAATATTGCGATAATCCCTTTGAAACTAGAAAGTCTTACAACGAAAATAGAATCAAAAAGAAGGTTTTGATTCTTTCAGATGAGATAGGGAAAGGAATGGCACACAATATTATTTATAATTCTAATAAAGATGCTGCAATAGAAAATCATTGCAAGCCTGGAGCAGATATCGAAAAAATTATTGAAAATTTTAATGAACGGACTATGTTGATGAAGGAAGGTGATCTTGTCGTAATTTTAATAAGCGCATACAAGACACAGTATTCAACGGGCAATAAATATGTTAAAATTATCGAAGAGTTGTTAATCAATGTTCTAATAGACAATTTAATTTAGTAATCAGTGGTCTGAGATATGATGGATCAGATGACAAAAAAATATTTATGATAAATAAGGACATATTACAAATAGCCAAATTTAGTAAAAATTTGAAATATATAGACATAAATCAGGCAGGTAATTATCAGTTATCCTTAAGAAAAGCACAGCGATTGTTGATGAATGGTCTACTTAGGGTTATAAATCTTCAATTTAACGCCTCTTCTGTACTGAGATTTGTACAAACTTCTGATAGGGGATCAGTAAATAGTTCTAGTAAAAAACTTAATGCAACAAACACTGCGCTGCAGTTTTTTCGAGACTGATTCTGTAGGGCATCATAATAATTGTAACAAATCAAATTCCGAAATGTGTATATTTCTTCAGAATGTATGCGGAGTAAGTAATAAACGAAATGAATTAGAGATTTATATCGAGTCATTGGATTGTGTGACAGACTACATATGTTTATGTGAGCACTTTCTAAACAAACATTCTGCTTCTTTATTTACATTGCAAAATTATACATTAATTTCATATAATCATAGAAGTAATAAAAAAAGAGGAGGGACATTGATTTTAGGACACAGCTCACTGAAATGTGAAGAGGTAGATTTTTGTAAGAAAATGTATAAAGTAGAGTGTTTTGAAATTAGTGGCATTAAGGATTTAAGTACCAATGTTTACATTTTTTGTTGCTATCGGAGTCCAAATGACAAAAATTTTGATAAATTTATGGAATCGTTAGAAATGTTTCTTGAACACTTTTTTAATTAGAAGTGCATTTTGTGTGGTGATTTTAATGTAAACCTTTTAAAAGATGATCGAAAAACACACGAATTTCTTAAGCTTCTGAATTGCTAAAATTTCAGGCCTTTAATTGACACTGCTACTTTCGTGCGCAAAGATTCACACTCCTGCTTGGATAATTTTTTGACAAATATGACACAAAATCACATTAACTTTTGTAATGTAGATCATAATGGGCTTGCAGATGGACATGCTGGATTATTATGCAAATTGGAAGTAGAAAGACAATCTGGTACTTTGACTAATAAAACATTACATGTAAATCGTAGGGTATATAATAAAAGTGCACGTTCCAACTTCAGACATCTTATTAGTGAAATAAACTGGAATAATTTGGGAATAAATAGCTTCATTTTACAATTTCATAATGCGTTTAAAAACAGTTTTATCAAAAAGAAGCGTAAAATAAAGATTCGGACATCCAATACATTGCAGTGGGTAACAAAAGGGATCAGAGTTTCGAGTTTAACGAAGAGATTTCTGGCTCTAAACATTAATCAAACAAGTGGTGAAGTAGCTACGATATACAAAAAAAGATATACACAAATATATAGGAGAGTATTAAAAAAAGCAAGAAAACTTTCTGTTCAAAAAAAACTGGAATTAGCTAGAAACTCAAGTAAAGAGATCTGGAAGGTAGTGAATAGCTACAGAAATAAAATCGAAAACAAAAATTTCACATGTACCCTTAAAAAAGGCGATATCATAATTAGCCGGCCACAAGAAATTGTTGACACTTTTGCGTCACAATTTGATGTCACTAAGACACTTATTCAAAGCAAGTCACAACCTGGCAAGGCCTTGGATATTATAAGGCAAAACGTACAACAAATAGAGACAGAAATGGTGATGGATTCTGTTAAAGCTTATGAAATTGAAAATATAATCAAATTCATGGAGAATAAGAAATCATACGGAATAGATGAAATGCCCATTACAATATTTAAAGATAATATTGACATTTTAGCAGAACCTTTAGCTTACTTTTACAACATTTGTATAGAGAAAAACACATTTCCCGAACAATTAAAGATAGCACGAATTATCCCGATCTTTAAAAAGGGCAAGAAAAATGAAGCCAAAAATTATAGACCTATATCTTTATTACCTATTCTATCTAAAATATATGAAAAACTAATAAAATCACGTCTACTTAAGCATTTGAGGTTAAATGGAATTCTCAATGATAGGCAATTTGGCTACCAGAGATTTGTTGGTACCACGGATGCTATTAATAAGCTCGTCGATGATGTAGCAATAAACTTAAATGATAAAAAAAAAGTTGGTGCTGTATTTTTAGATTTAAGTTCTGCGTTTGACACTATAAACCATACATTACTATTGCAAAAGCTTGAATATTATGGTGTAAAAAACGGTATAAATAAATTGTTCAGATCATACTTAAGTAATAGAAAACAGCTTGTAGAACTGAAAACTATTGAAAATAACGAGGAAAAAACGTATAGATCAGTAATGACAGATTTAAGTCTAGGAGTACCACAAAGATCCATTTTAGGACCAATATTATTTATTTTATTCACAAACGATGTAATAGCCTATATGGCAAGGTGTGATCCAGACGTTAAGCTTACAGTGTTTGCAGATGACACAAATGCAATTTTATCATCTCAGACAATTGAAAAATTAAATGATAAGGTAAATAATGCATTAAATAACTTTTATAATTGGTTTGCAATAAATGGCCTGGTAATTAATACGGGTAAGACCAATCTAATGCTCTTTCGTACTACAGCTAGACAGAAAGATACACTTGACATAAAGTTCAATGGTGATCAAATTCACTGTGTAAAAGTAGTTAAATTTCTAGGAATACATATTGACGATAACCTAAACTGGAAGGACGAAATAAAAACTATTGAAGCAAGTGTTAGTTCTGCGTGTTATGCTATCAGGAAATTAAGAGACGAAGTTACAATTGCACAACTGAGACAAGTATATTTTGCATTAATAGAATCTAAGTTTAGGTATAGTATAATGTTATGGGGCAACAGCTATAAATATAACACAGAAGCAGCTTTTATCATACAAAAGAGAGCCATTCGAACTATGGTTCGTATTCCTCAAACGGACTCATGTAAACCACATTTTATCGCTTTAAAAATACTGACGGTGCCATGCCTCTACATTCTAGTAATACTTACGAACTTTGTACAAAAATTAAGTAGTCTTGAATCAGAAGAGGATCGAAAAAAAAGAGAACGGACGCGAAGGAAAGATATACAAAATAATTTTGTCTCATCCCTAAATGTTGTTAGTCACTGTGTCAGAGTGCAGTCAGTTCGCCTGTTTAATAAATTACCAACTGCCTTAAAAGTTATTCAAAATAGTAACTCTTTTAAAAATAATTTAAAGTCCTTCTTGTTGGAAAAGTGTTACTATACTGTTACGGAATATATGGAAGACCGAGATACTAACAAAATATGATATGTCTTTCTAAATAAGTAATTGTAATTTGACCTTTTTGTTTTGTTTTGACATGTGTTTTAATACTTTGATTTTGACTAATGAAAATGAATTTCGTTAATGGAACCTTTATTTGTTTGACTTTTTGATTATTTTTTTTTTATTAATTTGACTAATGGCATATTTCAAAATTGACTCACATTTATTGTTTAATTGTTTTACCAATGTATAATTGTTAATTGCAATTGTATAATTTTTAATTTATTAATTTAATTGAATATGTAATGATTTCATTGTTAATTTTTGATATTTTTTAAATTAATGTATGTATCGGTAATATTATTATTTTTTATGTGTAATTTCCAATACAATTGATTTTGTTCTCGGAATAAATGAATATGAATATGAATATGAATATGAAGAAACACCAAGAAAGTCTATGGGGCTTGTCACTTATTTTAATTCATTTTTGTATTAATTCATATTCAATACTTTTTAAAAGTTACAACAAATAATTATGTTATCATACAATTTATATTATATCTTGGAGCTTGGGGCATTCAGGCCAAGCATTTTTGTCATTCATATAGTCATTTAATGTATAGTACGATTTCTTCATTAAATTGGATTTTACAAAGGTTTTAAATCTGCTCATAGACAGTTGATCAATATCTTTAGGAAGTTTATTATAAAATCGTATACAGTTCCCCAAAAAAGAACCACTAACTTTCCACAACCTGAATTGAGGTAAAATTAATCTATTTTTGTGTCTTGTATTGAAATTATGTACATCGGACCTCTTATCATAATCATTCAAATTTTTGCGTACATAAATAATATTTTCATATATATATTGACATGCCACTGTGAGAATTATAATTTCCTTAAATTTTTCACGAAGTGAGTCTCGCGACTTCATGGGATATATAGATCGAATAGCTCTTTTTTGTAAAACAAATATAGATTGGATTTCGGCGGCTTTCCCCCACAATAAAATGCCATAGGACATTATACTGTGGAAGTAGCTAAAGTAAACCAATCTAGCAGTGGATTCGTCAGTCAAGTTTCTAGTTTTACGTACTGCGTATGCAGCGGAGCTCAATCTACCTGCTAGAGCCGATATTTGAGAACCCCATTGTAGCTTTGAATCCAGGGTGATGCCCAAGAATGTAGCGGATTCAACGAATTCTAGTGGTACATCGTTTATTAATATCCTGCTATCAATGACACCCTTTCTTACATTTGGCAGCGAGAATTTAATACATTTAGTTTTTTTGGCGTTCAGTAATAAGTTATTGGTTGTAAACCAATTCAAAACCTGTGTGATTGATTTGTTAAAATCGTCAAATTTAGGCGCAATCCTATCTATTTTGAATATTAAGGATGTATCATCCGCGAACAAAACAATGTCACATAAGTTTTGCACGAAAGACGGCAAGTCATTAATATAAGCTAGAAATAAAAATGGTCCTAAGATCGATCCCTGCGGAACTCCCATTTTTATGAGGGATCCAGATGACCTGACGCCATTGACCTCAACCATCTGTATTCTATTACAGAGGTAGGATGAGACCAGATCAAGTGCTTTTCCGTTAACGCCGTAGTGTTTTAATTTGCAAATTAGCGTTTTGTGACATACATTGATGGGACTTGGGTGATGGGACAGATTGGTGAGACATTGATAGATCATACGTTGGAAGGCAACGAAATTTTAGAATAGAATAGAAATACTCTGTAGTAAATACCAGCAAAGTAAATTTATCATATGAACTCCTTAAAGTCTATGTTATTACAATGGGCGGTCTTGTCGCTAAGAGCGAGATCTCTGCCAGACAACCTTTGGATGGACAGTATCGAAGTAAGAATTGGCTGGTAGTGCAGTGCGCAATACATCAATCTGCTTATAAACAATCGAAAAAGTTAATTAACTATAAAATAATTACATTTTACTATTTAAACAGGACCGTGCACAGCAGATTTTTGACAATCCGTAATGCTATCTATGAACATGAGGTTGTATTGTAAATAGCTATGTACATCAAAACGGCCCAAACAAAAGGAACCTAGAAGGGATAGTGGGTCTTCTTTGTCTTCTTCCTTGTCTAACAACCTGCCAGTGCTATATATGTACTATATTATATGTATAGTATATCATGTGGTCCCTATAAAAGAAAGGGACAAACTCCGTGCAAGTGTTAGTCTCTTTCGGGCCGGTAGTGCACAGTCTTTATAGTAAAATGTCTTTGTTGGAAGGTGTTATTTTTTAAAATATCATATAGGCTGGCGTTTGATCACTATTTTACCTGTCAAAATAATAATATAATATTTAAAATTTAACCGTTTACATTTTGATAAGTACTTGTATTCAAATGTAAGATAGCTTACCTGGTTATGATGAATGTTATGATGAGACTGCGGACGTATAAAGCTTCTCTCCCTCATGATGACGCCAGGAGACGCGAAGTCCTGCATCCTGTAGCTCCTCTGCAGGTCGTTCCCAACTCCAATCTGAGTCTGCATCTTGAATTCTATATTTACTGCTTCTGATCTGAGTCCACTATCAGTACTTATCGTTTGCCGAGCACTTTGCTTTGTCTATCAAAATAATTTTAGTACGCTCTTTCTCATTGACGAAAACACTGAGATTTTTCAAATACTGTCTTTGTTTTTAATTCTCAATACCAAAAATTCAACTCCAAAATAAATACACTAGATAAATGACTAGTAATAAAGTTACGCAATGTCACACCTATTTTCCGATAATTTCTTTTTAACAATTTATTTACATTTTTTACAAAATTACAAAACAACGGGCAATATGCTATTAAAATGCGCTTTTATAAGCGAAGCGGTATATTATATATTTATTTATTTATTAATCACAATTTTATATTCTTGTGACGTCACGTTAGAGATCACTTTCATCTGATTTATATATGCATATATAAATGTTATTTATAATTATTATATCCCTCTGTCGTGGCCACTGATAGAGGGGTTATATTCGAGATTTTTCGTTTTTAAAATACGACTATAAGAGCGGTGCAGTTTTTATATGTGCCTGACAGTCACCGAGCGATTTTTCTACAATTTTTCGAGAGGCTGAGAAGAGTCTTTTTCAGCACCGATCTCGAATCGTTTTTCGTAAGGGTTCACGGAACCCCAAATCTGAAACAAACAAAATATGTTGTAAATTATTCAATACGATAAAAAAATCATATAATTAGACAATACCTACTACATCTTTCATAATCAGTCGGTGTTAGTCCACTGGTGGACGTGGCTTCTCCTAAGACGTGCCACTGAGCCCGATCTTCGGCCCTTCTTTTCCAGAAAATAATATTATGATAAAGTAATTATTTTTTCCTGTCATATAAATAAACTGGCCAAGTGCAAGTCGGACTCACACTAGTAGGGTTCCGTAACACACTGCAGTATTTTATAAGATCGAGCAAAAAATACCACTATCATTTTTCGCCAGCAAAAAATAATAACTAATAAACATTTTATTTCTTATAACGCCATCTAACGTCTAACAAAGGTGTTAGGGATCGACATTTCAATATAACGCCATCTATGGGACGTTTACCTAACTAAGCGTTCATAGATGGCGTGAAGTGCCGAAAAAAAACACGTTTCTTGTATGGGGACCCTCTATTATTTTTAACTTCATCCTGTTTTTAGTATTTGTTGTTATAGCGGCAACAGAAATACCTCATCTGTGAAAATTTCAACCGTCTAACTATCACGGTTCATGAGATACAGCCTGGTGACAGACGGTCAGACAGACATACAGACAGACAGACAGACAAACAGACAGTCAGACAGACGGATAGCGGAGTCTTAGTAATAGGGTCCCGTTTTACCCTTTGGGTACGGAACCCTAAAAAGGATTTTCAAAATCAACACCAATAATAAATGCGAAAGTCAGTTTGTTTATTTGTTTCTTTGGGACTTCTTCACGGTCAAACGGCTGCACCGATTTAGCTGAAATTTTGTACAGGGATAGCCAGTACTATGGATTAGGCTATAGGATACTTTTTAAAGCGGGCGAAGCCGCGGGACACAGCTGGTACTGAAAAAATACTTTGACTTTTGAGTTTTGTACTGTTATATCGACCAGCGCCATACTGTTTTAAATGTTAGACTATAGACAACATGATTCTACGTTTTCCATTAGGTAATGCTGGTATAAGCGTGGCATACCTACCTACCTACACATAATTGGATGTTTCCTTTTTTTGTTAGACGCAATATTTAGTAAAACCGGTCCGAGGTTAAAGTACTCTATCATGGAAATAATGATCTTTTTAACCGACTTCATAAAAAAGGAGAAGTATCTCAATTGGACTGTTTTTTAGGGTTCCGTACCTCGAAAGGAAAAAAAAAGAACCCTTATAAGATCACTTTGTTGTCCGTCTGTCTATCTGTCCGTCTGTCACTTGACCCTATTCTATCTATCTATGTACTCTGGGTTTTGATGAGTACATGCTGGTGTAAACTTCACTGAGGGCGTATGCGACATCCATCGGATTTCGGTGCGTGCATAACTTTTCTTCTGTGATGTTAACGGTGAAATCTGGTTGATGATACTTTAGCTCGATACGACTATATTGGAACGGCACAGATTTTATAATAGATAGATACGAGTAGATTATGTAACCGGAGCGCTATATACAGGAATGCGCTTAAAGGGAATATTCGCCCAAATCCCCTCTACGCCCCTCCCCCCTCCTCGGAGCCCAACATGGGAATCGTCTCGAAGCCTACATGAAGCGCAGACCTCAGAACGAACATTGAATGGCCAAAGATTCGTATACACTAAGCAACCACCTAGTCAACACTAGGTGAAGGAAAGATATCGTTAAGAAACCAACAACCCTCGCATGGTGGTAGGACACTATCTAGTGTCCGCCTGGCCAGCTACCACCTCAAGTAAGAAAATCTGTCGCCAAATATCTAACCGCGAATCGGCAAACGTAGCGTAGGACGTCCTGTGACCAGGTGGAGCGACGACATACGCAAAGCGGTGGGCAGTGACTGGAAAAGAAGAGCCGAAGATCGGGCTCAGTGGCGCATCTTGGGAGAGGCCTACGTCCAGCAGTGGACTGACACAGGCTGATGATGATGATGATGATTAAAACATCTAAAATGAGTTCCGACAGCTATCCTTGAAAGCAAGTTCCCATTCTAGGACTAGCGTTCTTACTATCTTCGACCGCATCACCACTTACCAACAGGTGAGATAGTGGTTAAACGCTAGCCTGTAAGAAATAAAAATAAAAATAAACTGGCCAAGTGCAAGTTGGACTCGCACTCGTAGGGTTCCGTAACACAGTAGAGTATTCTATAACTTTCATTTTTCGCAACTACAAAAATAACTTTGTTTTTCATAGTGTTTGTATGAAAAACAAAGTTATACTTGCGGTCGCTATATCTCAACAACTGCTGACTGTATCTCGTTCAAACCAATTTTCGTTGAAAGTTTTTATTGAGATCTACAGAATATATTTTTTCCAGATTTTTCACTCCCTTACTTTAGAAGTTAGAGGGGGGGGGACACACATTTTACCACTTTAGACGCGCCTATCTTTGAAATGATTGACTTTGAGATAAAATGATTTTAGAAACCTCAATGTCATTTTTAAAGACCTATCCATAGATACCCTACACGTATAGGTTTGACGAATGTTTTTTGTTCCAGTTCCATGTATGGGATGGCCCCCCTTAAACTTTTATATTTTTTATTTTTGACATGACGAATCTATAAGGGTTCCGTTTTTTGCCATTCGGCTACGGAACCCTAAAAAAGGACGGAATATTGGTCCACATGTCCAAATGTTCCTACGGATTATGACCTTTTAACCGTGGAGAACCTAAGTAATTAAAACATAATTATACAACAAACAGCTGGCTTTCGTCACTTATTAATATAAAACAATAACTTTCTAATTTGCATGAACTTACAGGGCGTGTGAGACTTCTTCTTCTAAGTGATACTAGACATACATGATCTTACATTCTAGCTTGTAAATAATAAATGCAGTTCACTGACATGTTCCTCCGTAACGTCTAAACTACTTTTTTTATCATCCAATTTTTTTTATACTATACCATTTCTTAATAATTTTAGTTTTATATATAACTAGAAGTGCCCCGCAGCTTCGCCCGCATAAGAAACTTTTTTTGTTTACTTAAAACTTTTCTTTTGTAAAAACGATTCTATCATTAAATACATCAAATAAGAATTAGCCAAATCGGTTCACCCGTTTTCGTGTTATCGCGTGACTAAGGCAATTCGGGATTCATATTTATAAAAACCGAAAAACCCAAATTTTCAGACTTTGTTGCCTACCCCATTTCATAAAATCCTACAACACGTACTTTATCTCATCTTATTTCACCATACAAACTTTGAACCCCGTCCCGTATCCGGGAGGAATTTTTAGAAAATCCTTACTGAGCGGATACCTACGTCATAATAACTATCTGCATTCTAAATTTCAGCGAAATCCGAAATAATATTGCTTTTTAGACTTTGTTACCCCAGTTTATCCTCTTAGGGTGGCATTTTGAAAAGGTCTGAAACTCGTATTTACTTATTTATTTACAGAAGTACTTGTGTGAAATGTCGAATAAAATGACTATCCAAACTTTGAACCCCCGCTTCATCCCATTGAAGAGTGAATTTTGAAAATTCTTTCTTAGCGGATACCTAATGCCAAATTTCAGCGCAATCCGAAACAATATTGATTTTCACACTTTGTTACCCCATTTCACCCTCTTAGGGGTGTAATAAAAAAAACCTGAAACACGTATTTACTTATTTTTTTACTGGAGCACTTGTATGAAGTTTCGAATAGAAAATACTATCTAATCTTGTTTCTCCATACAAACTTTGAAACCCCGTTTCATCCCCTTCAGGGGTGAATTTTGAAAAATCCTTTTTCAGAGGTAACTAACGTTGTAATAACTATCTGCTTGCCAAATTTCAGCGCAATCCGAAACAATATTGATTTTCACACTTTGTTACCCCATTTCATCCCCTTAGGGGTGGATTTAAAAAAAAATCGGAAACACGTATTTACTTATTTTTTTACTGAAGCACTTGTGTGAAGTTTCGGATAGAAAAGACTATCTAATCTTGTTTCTCCATACAAACTTTGAACCCCCATTTCATCCCTTTAAGGGGTGAATTTTGGAAAATCCTTTCGTAGTACACCCTTACGTACTAAGACAAATATACCCTCCAAATTTCAAGTCTCTACGACCAGCGGTTCAGGCTGTGCGTTGTCTGTCAGTCAGTCAGTCAGTCAGTCAGTATGTCAGGACAAAGATTCTTATAGTATTAGAAGATTAAATTGTAAATTAAATAAAAAATTAAACGGGGGACCAACCCCCTTAAAGCGTAAAGCGGATAAAGCACAGAATACATCTACCTACAAAGTTTCAACTGTGTATGAATAAAGTGGCTGTGACATACGGACGGACAGACATGACGAATCTATAACAGTTCCGTTTTTTGCCATTCGGCTACGGAACCCTAAAAACTAGTTTCTTGTATGGGAACCCCCTTTAATATATTATTTTATTTTGTTTTTTTGTATTTGTTGTTAAATACCCCATAGTAATTACATCCTACTCGTATTTCGTGAACATTTTATGTATGTACCTATTACGGTTAAGGAGATACAGCCCTGCAAAGTGCGGACGAACGGACGGACGGACGGACGGACGGACGGACGGACAGCAAAGTCTCAGTAATAGGGTTCCGATGGTTCCTTTTGGGTTCGGAACCCTAAATCCTAAAACAACCGACTGCCACGCCGCGCGAGTCAGTTTCAGTAGCAAGTTTGAGATATTTATCGTCATATCTCTGAAGATACTTCATCAGATCTCGATAAAATTTAAATGGGACCACTTGGAGATACAGTACCCTACCTGTAAAAAAAAAAAAAAATTAAATCGGTTCACAATTGTAGAAGTAATCTTTTTTAATTATTTTTAAATTTACTTAATTTTTTTTATTATATTTAAAAATTGGTTTATTTCGTTTTGTGAACGATCTTAAATTATCTACAGTAGTGTTTATATTTGCAAATAAAGATTTGTACATACAGCCACAGAATAAATAATAGTACAAGTAATACAGCTTTATTAGTTTTGACTTTTCAACCGACTTCCAAAAAGGACGTTCTCAATTCGTCTGTATGTTTTTTTATGTACTCGTATGTAACGCGATTACTCCGTCAATTGTAAACTGATTCGAATGATTATTTTTTTAATCGGTAGGGTACATTTCTGAGGTAATCCCGTTATCATTTCATCGAGAACTGATCTATCTCCAGAGATATGACGATAAACGTCTCATACTTGCTATTGAAACTGACTCGCGCGGCATGGAAGTCAGTTGTTTTAGTATTTAAACTATCTACTCTACTATATGTTTACAGAGTATTCCTACAAACTTCCTATTTCGACCCCTCAGTAACACCCATTAAATTTCATGTAAAAAGAAGATATCACTTACCACTACTAACTAACTACATGTGAAAATAAACTGAAACAAGGTTATTGAACTGAACTGTGTGAGAGTCGGCAGTCGGCTGCAATAGGATTATTTTGAAGCAAATTGTACGTTTTAAAAAACACATTCTACCACTTTTAAAGTGTATAGAATAAATTCATTATTTATTGTAACACCAAATAAAAATTAACAGAAAATATTTGACATAAAATCAATGGTAATACAATGGGCGGTCTTATCGCTTGGGGCGATCTTTACCAGACAACCTTTGGATGGACAGGATTTTACATACAGATGTTGCAGGGGGTGTACAGTTACAAAATAAATACCGTATACAATGCATATGTCTATGCGTATCATCTTTCAAACGATTGAATTTGAGAAAAATAGTTTTAGAAACCTCAATGTAATTTTTAAAGACCTATCTATAGACAACCCCGCACGCATAGGTTTAATGATTTTTTTTAAGTTTTGGTTCCATGTATTAGGAGCCCCCCCCCTTGTCTTCTTATTTTTTTATTTTTGTATTAAAATTGTGAAGCAGTTCACAGAATACATACATCTACCTACAAAGTTTTAACTGTGTAGTCCTAATAGTTTTGGAATAAAGTAGATGTGACATACGGACGGACAGACTGAGACATGAAGAATAAGAACTAAGGGTTTCGGTTTTTGCCATTCGGCTACGAAACCCTAAAAAGGACTGAGTATTGGCAATGACACGCAAGTTTTGAATCAAAACTGAGTTATTGTGAAGTGCTTGTTTGAATGAATAACAGAAACTGACCACTCTCTCGTTGTGCGCTGTCCGTCGTTTGTTCGTCTTCTGCACTCGAAACTCGTTCACTTTACTCGTATTTTCACTGAAACAAACAGAATGTTATGTTAAAATAACATCACCAAAAATTCTACATACATACAATCACTCCTTTTTCCCGTTGGGGTAGGCAGAGACTACTTCTTTCCACAAACAATCTACAAGCAAACTAAATGACATTGGGCAAGTCGTAAGTAGGTCCAACTACCGACACCGATTGAGATAGAGTTGTTCAGTGAAGAAACCACGTAAAGGCAAATGTAGTGTAGTGTCCTACACTACGTTAGACTTCACGTGGTTCTCAGGCCAGGAAGATCGACGACCTGCCAAGGCAACTGGAAGCGATTGGATGCGAAAAGTCGAAGATGAAGCCGAGTGGCGTTGCTTACGAGAGGCTTACGTCTAGCTGTACTCTAACATCTACATATATTCTGATTGTGGTGATGATGATTATGATCACATTAGGTACCATTGATCCGTAGGAATCATAAACAATAGCAAAAGATTCCGGTTTTAGCGTTAAGCAAAGATGAGTGATGATGAAGTAGAGCAAATTCTCAGGATATTGACCTCATAATAAATTTATGTTTGATCATTAGAACAGTCTTATTTAAACGATAAGTTTTTAAGAGTAGAATATTCCCTTAATAAACGCTTAAATTCCGATAAGCCAAAAAAACTTCGCGCTGGAGTGAGCACAGATTCGTTTCGTCATAGATCAAAGTCCTGGCAGTGCAAATCTTTCGACAAGAAAAACAAACCGTTAAAACTAAAAGCTTTTGTAAAGGCGTAACAGAAACAATTCATTGTCGAAATCTTACTGAGTTCATAAAAATGCCAAATAAAAATACAAAAAACGGGCACACTCTGTAGGTGGGTGGAGCTATGACATCACCATTTTTACTTATGATGATGGCTTACTCTTTTGACATATACATTAAATGAAATATGTTACACTAAATCACAGCCCCATTTCAACCTAATTCTCCACTAATAAGGCAGTAATTTCTTTAGCATATGTGGAGAAGTTACGACAAATCTCGAGTAGTATTACGTCTAAGTACATAACTCACAAATAGGCAGTCACAGAGGCTGCATAGGTTCTAGGTCAGAGCACGAGCTTTGTCGTCGATTCGATTATTTCGTATGATGAATTTAATCGATCGAATACAATAGACGGCGATATAATATATCTACTTATGGTTGTCGACGACAATGATGTTTTCAATGCTCAATTTGGTGTCCACAAATCAGGGCGAGACTTGATTAGGAACACAATAGAGTTTGTTTTAGTCGTAGCACAATACTAGTCTGAAAGATAGGTAGTACCTAAAGGTTGTTCGAAGAACCATACAACTGTCATGGGACAATTGATGTAGCACTTGAATAGAGCGTGATGAAGACGTAACTCCTGCACCTATTTTCCGAATGGTTGATGATGAAATTCATGTAGTCTCTTAAAATTTCTAACCTACGATTCTACCTTTTATATCAACGACTTTTTCGATAAAAAATAATATACAAACATAGACAACAAAGTAGGTTTGCAAAAAGGTTTGCACTTTTTAATTACGATATTTTATAAACTAACCAAACGACTTCCATGCCACGCGAGCCAGTTTCAGTAGCACTAGCAAGTTTGAGACGTTTATCGTCATATCTCTGGAGAAACTTATCAGATCTCGATGAAATTACAATGGGACCACTGGAAATGTACCCTACCAATAAAAACAGAATCATTCGAATCGGTTAACAATTGACGGAGTAATCGCGTAACTGCTGCTGCTCGAAGAACTTGAACTCGAGCGAGTTCTTTTTCGCTTTAGGCGCTTATTCCGTTTACTTTTTCTTCCCATATTTTACGTGGGTTACAACGCACTTCTGATGTTAGAAATCTCTAACACAACTAGTAAGTTAACTGCACTAAAACACCGTGTTACGTTCAAAGCATATAATACCAATATCTCCGAATTTACAATTAACTTTACATTCGACTGATGTTCCCTAAGGTACCAATCAGAATAATCCATCGACTCTATGGTAGGGCTCATACACAGCCTTTGTTATTGTTAAACTGAAATTTGACCGTCGTCATCCGGGGCCCCAAACCAGAGGTTCTCGTAGTTCGTCTTGATGATGTCATCGTTGCTAGGCCGCAGCGATAGCCAACACGGCCATTCTACCTGGTGCTTGTCCCACCAAGCACCCCACGAGTTCAGATAAAGTGCTGAAATAACATTTATTTTGTTAGTTTACAATAATTTACCACATATTAAAATGGACGTGCACTTTTTGGACTTGAGTATATAATTATCTCATCGTTCTTTGCACATATTATTAATTAAATTATCTGAGAGTAAGCTTTAGCATTAATAAACCATGGGCACTTAAAGGGAACTTGCCACACTTAAGTGTCCATGTTCTTATTTCACTTGCACTCAGAGGCTTTTACCATACTTAAGAAGCGTATCCAAATTCATCCTAGAACCACTTGCACTCAAAGGGCTTTTGCCACACTTAAGTGTCCCAAGTTCATTCTAGGACCATTTGCACTCAAAGGGCGTTTCGCCACACTTGAGCGTACTAAGTTTATCGTAGAACCATTTGCACTTAAAGGGCATTTCGCCACACTTAAGCGTACTATGATTATCGTAGAACCACTTGCACTCAAAGGGCGTTTCGCCACACTTAAGTGTACCAAATTCGTTCTACGTTTGTAACTTTAAACTGCAATACTCTCTTTAACTATTATGTGCAATTTACGATACATTAAAGTTTGAAGCATTTTATCTTAACTCGCACACTATAAACAAATCATTATAACTGAAAATAATTTAACTTAAAATATCATTTTAGATGGTATTTATTATTCACCTTGCCAACACGGGTAAATTACTAATAAAAGTACGTACAATTTAGGAGGATGTCCAATCATCAATTCTTATCCATGGTTTCATGTTTTCAGCAGCCACCACGCCAGTATACTTTTTATAGCTTCTTTCGCTGCCTTTTATATCTGTCACCTCATATCTATCATTGCCCAGTACTTTTTGTACTTGAAAGGGGCCTTTATAAACAGGCATTAACTTGCGACTTTTCCCGTCGTTACTTTGGGTTTGTATTTTAGTAAGAACTAAATTCCCTTCTGAGTAAACCCGTGCTTTCATACGAGATTTATCGAATCTTTGTTTTTGTGTCTCCGCGTTGGACTTAATATTCATATCAGCCCTTTCACGCAAACCCGTCACATCCAACCTCTGGTCGTCATCAAGCTCTGGAGCCAAACTATCACTATCACTGCGAAGTCTATAACCAAGAAAAACTTCACTAGGGATAGCTTTCGTTGTTTTATGAATGGTACTGTTTAGACCTTGTTGTAGAACCTTTATGCACTGGTCCCAATTATTATCTGTAGTATCAGCACCCATTGTTTTTAATGCTTCAAGAATCGTTTTATTGAAACGTTCAACCTGACCATTTGAACGAGGCATACCGGTTGCCACTGTATGTCGACGTATGTTTTTATTTGCACAAAACTGGATAAAACTATTTGAAGTAAAACATGTTGCGGCATCTGTAATAATTCTTTTTGGGTTACCGAATGTTTTAGAAATCATTTCTAGTTCTTTAATCACGTGCGAAGTTTTTGTTGAACGGACTGCCGAAATAAATACAAACTTTGTAAAAGCGTCTACAATAACCAATAAATATTTATTTTTATTTTTAGTTGTTACGAATGGACCTAAATGGTCCATGTGAAGTGTGTGAAAAGGTTTCGCATACTTTGGCAACGGGTATAATTCCCCTTCTTTTGAACCACTTTTGTTCTTGAAGTATATACAATTAATACAATTTTTTATATATTTTTTTATCACAAGTCGCATCCTTGGAAACCAATAGCGATGGCCTATTCGTTCTACTGTTTTATCTACAGAAAAATGTCCCAGGTCGTCATGGTTACATTTAATTATTTGCCAAATGCATTTCTTTGGAACCACCCATCGACGACCTTGGGCTGTTCTTCTGTAAACTTTGCCACCCAGCACCTCGTATTTATCAAAAACTTCTTTATTCTCATCGGCCTCTCCTGTTTCAATAATTGATCGAATGTGTTGTAGTTTAGGATCTTGTAATTGTACCGAAAGTAACCAATCCGCCTCCGTTATGGACATTATAAGCTCTGTTTCTGATTTTTCTCCAGAAGTTAAGGGATTTCGGCTCAATGCATCCACATGTTGCATACGTGTGCCTTCTCTGTGAACTATGTCAAAAGAAAACTCTTGTGTAGAGATGACCCACCGAGCAATTCGAGGGATAATCTCTTTTTTTGTCAGTGCGTACCGCACGGCGTTACAATCGGTCACAATTTTGAACGGTGATCCTATTAAATACAACCGAAATTTTTGAAGTGAACTAACTATTGCTAATAGTTCTAATTCAAATGAATGATACTTTTTCTCATCCTCCGTAGTTTGCCTACTATAATAGTGTACTGGTTTCTCACCTTCGTTCGTGACTTGCATAAGTATCGCAGCAATACCTTCTCTACTAGCATCTGTATATAATACGTTCTCTTTACTGGGGTCGAATATAGATAAAACATTATCAGACGTTAATTTATTTTTTAATAACTGGAATGCCTCTTCATGAGCTGTATCCCATGCCCATGCGGAGTCCTTCTTCAACAATTTCGTAAGTGGAGCAGCGATCATAGCACAACCCTGAATAAACTTTCTAAAATAGCTTATAAGACCAAGAAATTGTCGAAGTTGGTGCACCGTTTTGGGTGTGGGATAATTTTGAACAGCCTTCAGTTTGGGTTCATTCGGCATTACACAATTTGGTTTAATTTTGTACCCTAGAAATTCAATCTCACTTTTGAAGAAATGACATTTTTTTAGATTCAAAGTCAGCCCATTTTCACGGAAAATTTGTAAAATCCTTTCAAGTAATTTTAAATTTTCTTTTACTGTTTGTGTTACTAAGTAAACATCATCTAAATATAAAATTACGTTCTCAAACCTTAGATTTCCCAGCACTTTGTTCATCATCTGTTGGAAACAGGATGGAGCGTTTGCCAATCCAAACGGGAGTCTCAAAAACTCATAATGGCCATCTTCAGTAATGAACGCCGTTTTGTCTATTGATTGAGCTTGCATAGCAATTTGGTAGTAACCACTTTTTAAATCTAAACAAGTAAAGCATTTATACCCATGAAGTCTATCTACAAGATCTTCAATGCGCGGCATGGGGTATTTTTCTTTAACTGTAATTTTATTTAACGCTCGATAATCAATACAAAGTCTTTTTTCTCCATTTTTTTTATTGACGAGTAACGCAGGGCTTGCATATGGTGAATTACTTTCACGAATGATGTTATTTTTCAAAAGCTCATCCACCATTTCGCGAATTATTTTCCTATCTGCATGCGAAGACCTATAAGGTCTGCACTGAATTGGTCGAGAGTTAATTACGTCAATTACCATTTCATGATTATTGACTTTTCCTAATTCTTTGACGTTTGACGCAACACAATCACCATACTTTAGGAATAGCATAGCTAACTCATTCTGACATAAATCGGCATCAAATTCAAAGTTATTAACTTTTTTACAAAATTCGGTAAACGTATTCGCGTAATTAAACTTAAGTATTTCACCCACTCGCGAATACATTATGTCGGATCGTTCTGTCACATTTCTTCCTATCAATATTTCACAGTCAGCCAGATCGTTTATAACATAGAAATCAATGTTATCTAAGTACACTGAATCCAGTTTTAATTCAACTGTTGTTTTGTGGGTAACGATTTTTAAACTTTCTTTTGAGAAACCTTGCAATGAAATAGGCGCAGGTAGCGCAGTCTTTTTAACAGCAAGTTTCTTTGTTAATGATTCAGAAACTAAAGAACAGCTGCTTCCTGTATCAATAAATGCTTCATGGTGCAAATTGTTTATGGAAACCACTTTTACAAATTTATTTCGCGGGTCAGGGTCGGGGGTCAACACGCATTTTATTTCTTGTTTCTCGGTATTTGCAACATTTTTTTTATGATAACAAACAGATTCTACGTGTCCTCGCTTACCACAAAATTCGCATTTATTGGCGTCACACTGAGTTTTTTTATGATTTCCACCACAAATATAACATTTAATTTGTCTCCGAAGTTGTATTAGTCCAGTATCAAGCGAATTACCAGTAAGAGCGGCTTGTCCTGACGTATTCGTAGAGGATGCAGTCGCTATCATAGTCGCAGGTGTTCGGTTGACAGGTTGTTGGTTGATAAATTTCAAATGACCTTCACGAGTGTTAGTACTTACCTGTTTCGTATTTTTCAATTTATAAGTACGGCCATGTAAAAAGCTAGCTAGGCTGTCACAAGTTACAAAATTATTAGCTTCAATGGAAGCGCCTATACCACTATCGCCTATATTTCCGACAATAATGGAAATAATATCTTGTTCCGAAAACTGTAAAGATAATCTATCTATTTTGCACTTTTGTTCGAAATAAAACTCGTAAAGGGACTGATTGTCATCGGGTTTCTTATCAATTATTTCTTTTAATAAGTCATACATATTTCGTCGAATTCGAAAACTAGAAGCTAACTCCCGTTTCCAATCCATCCATTTCCATGATGGCCAATTACTTTCGGATCGTAATAATGAGTCATACCAGACTTTTGCAGAACCTTTCAATTTATTGAGAGCTTGAAAACGAATCATTTCATCGGACCATGAAAAGGTCTGAGCGTAAGACTGAATAATATTAAGCCAAGCGTTTACGTCATCTCGCAGCGGGTCAAACTCCGGTATAATGTTACTCAAAGTGTTACTTGTACTCACAGTTGCAGTATCAGCCTTACGTGATACCTTATTCATGTGTTTCCGTGGAGGTGACGGAGTCCTGGTACTTGCGGTACTACTACTGCTGCTGCTCGAAGAACTTGAACTCGAGCGAGTTCTTTTTCGCTTTAGGCGCTTATTCCGTTTACTTTTTCTTCCCATATTTTACGTGGGTTACAACGCACTTCTGATGTTAGAAATCTCTAACACAACTAGTAAGTTAACTGCACTAAAACACCGTGTTACGTTCAAAGCATATAATACCAATATCTCCGAATTTACAATTAACTTTACATTCGACTGATGTTCCCTAAGGTACCAATCAGAATAATCCATCGACTCTATGGTAGGGCTCATACACAGCCTTTGTTATTGTTAAACTGAAATTTGACCGTCGTCATCCGGGGCCCCAAACCAGAGGTTCTCGTAGTTCGTCTTGATGATGTCATCGTTGCTAGGCCGCAGCGATAGCCAACAATACGTACAAATAAAACATAGATACGAATTGAAAACTTCCTCCTTTTTGAAAGTCGGTTGAAAATAGTTTGATTCAAAAGCCAACCCGCAGAGCGCAACAGAAAACTTTTTCAATTAATAAGTCTCATCGTAACGAAAATTGACTCTACTATAAATAAAACCCTAAAACCTAACACATTCGGCTGACCCATTTTCTACCATTCACGACACAGATCAAAGATTGTAAAGTAAAAATAAAAACATACGTAATGGTGTAGTAAAGTTTATAAATAGTTGTGTTAGCTGCGCAATAGGTAGGTCCATTGCTGGGCGAAGGTCTGATGAATCATCTCGTTATACAAAAACTCTTAGGTATGAAAAAACTAACTGTCGGGAATGTGTGAGTGAATAATTATTTCCATAATATACTTAAAGCGGGTACAGTCGCTTGATTGATAATAATGTAGGTATGTGTAATTTCTGAAGAATACTCAAATACATAACGTTTGAAGAAAATTTTAACCAGTGATAAGTTTAATGTATAAAATCTTTATAATTTCTCAATACAACGTTTGAGGTGTTTATCTGCACATCTCTAGAGATACTTATCAGATCTCGATGAAATTACTAATATTGTACCATCCTTGGGATATCTCCTTTACAACTAAAAATAACCATCGAAATCGGTTCATAAATGACGAAGTTATCCGCGAACACACATAAAACCTATACGGTTTAATTGAGAAACATCCTGATTTTGAAGTCGGTTAAAAAACTGATGTTGACAAGTTTTTTTTTTTTTATTATTTGGTTTACTAAACGGGATACACTCTAAAAATTGTACATAGATTTTAGTACTAATGCATTGTCATTTCGGGGCGAGCGCCTCCTTCTGGAAGTGAACACATCATGCTTATAAATGTGATCTAGAGATTTAGTAAAATAAAAATCATGACAATATTAACCTAAAATAAGATGAACACAGTTCAGCCCCACAGTCCCCCACCCAAGATCCGCTATTTCTAGCAGAAGTCTCTTGAACCCAGCGGCTGACGGATTGAATATGTCCACCTCCTGACAGATTTCATTATACATAGAACAAATGCGATACAGGCTAGAATGTTGACCATAATTTGTGCGTGCTTTAGTAGATTGAACGTTTTCCTATTTTTAATGCGGCTACAATGCCGTGGTATAGTCAAGTTAATTTTACTCAGTAATGGAGGACTCTCTATGAGGCCATGAATCAGTTTATGTAAAAAGAGAAGATCGGCAATTTTTCTACGTTGTACAAGGGGAGACATCTAAAAATGTGCAAGTCTGGATTCATAGCAGTCTAACTGACGACAAAGATTATTTGAATATGATAAATGGTATATAAATTTGGACTGTAGTTTTTCTAACCTGTTTATATGAACTTTATAGGAAGGGCTCCAAACTGGAATGCAGTACTCCAAAAGACTACGCACGTAACAATTATAAAGTAATTTAGACACATCGGAGTCCCTGAAAAATGTTGTTTGTCTTGTCACAAAACCTGAGAGGGGAGATGCCTTTTTAGCAATGTAATCAATGTGTTCTCTAAAATCTAATTTTGTGTCAATAATGACACCTAGATCTCGCATTGTAAAACTTCTGCTAGTGGACAATTATTTATAAAGTAAGTATTTCGCGAATGATTTAGTTTTCGAGAAAATAAAAACATTTTTATTTAACATTTAAGTAAAAACATTTTGAAGAATTCAAGACCATTCCGTTACAAACACACCAAACGTAAATCGAATTTAAATCACTTTGTAGTATACTAATATCTTCTATAGTGTTAATTTATCGGTAGATTTTTAAATCGTCTGCAAACATTTGAAATTTAGATGATAATTTATTGGCTAAATCGTTCACAAAAACTAAGAAAGCTGCTTTAACGTAAACCAAAATGCAAGGTATATATACGATCCCAGTACCTACTGGGATCGTATACTATAGATTGTAGCGCATTCTTGCAAAGCATGAGAGAAGATGACCGGCAGCTTGTAAAGTTTACCTATTTAATTTGTCGTTTAGAATCATAACAGAACAGACCAACTTTTACTTAATAATCTCGTGTCCTATATAAATGAACACGTATATAGATGGATTTAAATAGCCACACCTTATCATCACTAATGAACACTAATGTTATAAATGCGAAAGTCAGATTATTCATTTGTATGGAATTTCTTCACGGTCAATCGGCTGGACCGACATAGCTGAAATTATGTACCGGGATAGCCAGTAGGGATAGATTAGGCTATATTATAGCCGCTATACGATACTTTTTAACGCGGGCGAAGCCACGGGGCACGGCTAGTTAACTATAATTTTATTCTTCATGCTAATTATTTCAAAATACATCTGTGACGGAACAAAATTCAAATAAAGGTGTTCCTCAAGGCTCTGCTTTCGGGCCGCCTTTATTATCTTTACATTCGAACATATTGCTCTTATTACGTCATATGTTATGTTACGTAACGTAAATACTTTTGTTTAAACATTTTTAAGTACCTAAATATATTATGTAGGTAATCATTAAATTTTAAGGCTTGTTATCATTATATATTTCCTCATATTCTTAAGAAGTCCATTACAACCTAATATTATTTTATGGTGATATTATTAAAATTTTACATAATTATCATAATGATTTGATGCCTGGATCACAGATGATATAACAGTTACTACGTCCTGGATCCCATGTGCATTTACCTTGTACTATTCATTATTCTGTGAATTTACTAACGAACGCGCACTGATACACAACTCGAATTACGGATATCTAATTGTCAAAGTTGTCGTCGAGTCCGCGTTCCTTAATACATTTTAAAACGGTATAGAAAGATTTTATAAAGGTTTCTCTCAGATTTGACCACTGGTCTCCGTCCTGTTTGACCGTCGTTTGAGTAGCAAACAAGCATGAAGCATACCTATGATAAAGGTTAATACCACTTATTGACACCGTTTATTTAATTTCTAATACGTAGGTACCTGTCTTATTCACGGTCAAACGGCTGGACCGATTTAGCTGAAATTTTGTATAGGTATAGTCAGAACTATGGATTAGGCGGCAAGGCTACGGGGCACAGCTAGTATTATAAATGCTAAAGTAACTTTTTTTCTTTCTCACTCTCTGTTACATTTTCACAACTCAACGTAGCTACTTGCAGGTACTATTATTTAGGCTGTGACGTAGCGAAATTTCGCACAGGAATATGGCCAATATGGTAGAGTCGTAAGCAAAGTGACGAGCGTGGCATATGCCACGGAATACTTAATAGTACTCGATACATATACCTAGTTCACAATCATTTACAACTTGTCTAGGTATAACCACAGTTTTACAATCCATAAACTATGTCAGGAGCATAGACCTAGGATTTCACTACGTTGTATCTGTGGTCAGGATCGTAGCATGTGGAAATGGAAAGTCTCTAGCCTACCCCAACGGAAAAAAGGCTGGGAAAAGTTCTAGTAGAAATTCACTTGTGATGACATATTGAAGTAGGTACATATTGCTACGTTTACACCATCTAAGTGGGCAAATAGAAAAGCGTGCAAGAGGTTGTGAAACGAAGCCTTGAAGTGCACTGCACGGCCCTGCATGTTTGCTTATGTTATGCAAATGTTGGGACTCACAGCTGCACGGATAAAGTACCCTTAGTACGAGTTTTCATACCAAACTCGATATCGTATATCGAACAAATTTAAATATGAAAAACAGTACAGCGCCTCTAGTGGTTTCCACACTTCACTAAATTTAGACCAATCAGAGAGCCAGAATATGTCGATAACTATGTGAGATCTATCAAAAGCGTTTACGATGAAAACTCGTACGAAGGGTACTGCATAGTAAAGAAAGAGAAAGAAAGAAAGAAAGAAAAGTAAAGTGGGAAGGATGGATGGCTCGAATCTCTTGGTTGGTTCCTACTTGGTTGTTATTAAGTGGCTATTCTCAAAGCAATTTTCGAATTACTAGGTAAATAAAATGGCTTCGTGATGTGATGATTTTTTTCGTTCTTGACCATCGAGATAAATTAAATGTAAATGTACGTAGTACCTTGTACTATTCAGTATTCTGTGGTAGTACGTTTACATCCATGTTCTTGACAAACATGCACTTGACAACTATCGTGCTAAGGTTCACACCATGGAGGGTAGAAGTAATCCTCCATGGTTCACACCAAACAACTAATGTATGCATAACATTGACAATGATATTTGTTACTGAAAAATAAATGTCCTTTCCTTAAATTGTACCCTTGCACTTGTATGGTCCAATATCGTTGAAATTTCAAAATGATACTTAATAACTACATTGGTGATGAAAAGAAATGATAGGAAACTAAATAATTAGAGGGGAGAGTGCCCGGCGCACAGAAGCGGCGTAAGGCGTGGGCGGTGTGGGCCACCGCTCACGGCCTCGCGGTGAAACGGCCTCGCGCCTCACAACCGAAAAAAAAATTTAAAAGTTTGAAAAATCCAAAAGTACACGCCAAAAGAATTTTTTATGTATTTTTTTTTTGTAATAAATACAATAAAATTAATTCTCAACTCAAAGATATTGCTCTCTTCGGCGTACGAAATTAATGTGAATGAAATCTAATAATACTATTAGAATCTTTGTCCTGACATACTAGACATGACTGACTGACAGACAACACACAGCCTAAGCCGCTTATCGTAGAGACTTGAAATTTGGAGGGTATATTTGTCTTAGTACGTAAGGTTGTAGTTAGTAATTAATAATTAGTAAGGGTGTATTAGTTCTTAGTACTAAGAAAGGATTTTCCAAAATTAACCTCTTTAGGGGATGAAATGGGGGTTTAAAGTTTGTATGGAGAAACAAGATTAGATAGTCTTTTCTATTCAAAACTACACACAAGTGCTTCAATAAAAAAATATGTTAGTTATTACGACGTTAGTTCCCTTGGAGAAATGATTTTCTAAAATTCACCCCTTAAGGGGATGAAACGAGGGTTCAAAGTTTTTATGGAGAAACAAAATTAGATAGCTTTTTCTATTCGAAACTTCGCACAAGTGCTTTAATAAATAAATAAGTATTAATAACGCGTTTCAGGCTTTTTCGAAATTTAACCCCTGAGAGGGTGAAATGGGGTAACAAAGTGTGAAAATCAATATTGTTTTGGATTGCGCTGAAATTTGGCATACAGTGATTATGACGTTAGTATCTGCTAAGAAGGGATTTTCCAAAATTCAACCCTGAAGGGGATGAAATGGGGGTTCAAATTTTGTATGGAGAAACAATATAAAATTGTCTTTTCTATTCGAAACTTCGCACAAGTACTTCAGTAAATAAATAAGTAAATACGTGTTTCAGGCTTTTTCGAAATGCCACCCACCCCTAAAAGGGTAAAGTGGGGTAACCAAGTCTGAAATCAATATTGTTTCGGATTGCGCTGAAATTTGGCATGCAGATAGTTCTTTTGACGTAGGTATGCGCTAAGAAAAGATTTTTCAAAATTCACTCTTTAAGTGGATGAAGCGGGGATTCAACTTTCGGATAGTTATTTTATTCGACATTTCACACAAGTACTTCTGTAAATAAATAAGTAAATACGAGTTTAAGGCTTTTTCAAAATGCCACCCTAAGAGGGTGAAGTGGGGTAACAAAGTCTGAAAATTAATATTGAATTGCGCTGAAATTTAAAATGCAGATAGTTGTTATGACGTAGTAGGTATCCGCTTAATAAGGGTTTTCTAAAATTTCCGCCCGGATATTACTTTTAATAAGTTTTTTAATTATATATATATTCTTCAGATTTACTTAAGTACTTCTGTAAATAAATAAGTAAATACGTGTTTTATGTTTCTTTGAAGTGTCTCACACTTTATATTTTTGTAAATTGTTAAAACACGTGTAATCCGGGGGGTGCGGGTTCGAGTCCCGTCGGTACGATGAAATTTTGAATTGTGTTTTAACAATTTACATAAATACGTGTTGCTGGATTTTTGCAAGGCGTTGGTGAAAAAGTCTGAAAATCAATATGGTTATTTGGGTTTTATAAATATGAATCCCTGTTTCCCTTAGTCACGTAATAACTTGAAATCGAATTAAAAACCAAGAGGAATGACAAAAGTAAGAGTAAAAAATGCTCAGTGCTAGGAATTACAAGGCTAATGATGACAATATGTTGCAATGAAGGCAGGATAATATGAGAACTTCTAAATGTAAATAAATACAAATGTAACAACATGGCTGCCGAGTATTTCGCGCCTTTTTAAGCTACCCACGCTACACCCGCGCAAACTGCAACATGTTCATAGCATTTACTATTCAATTTAATTAACACCTCTATTTTTATTGACATTTCGCCAGACAGACACACAGATTACTATATGGGTATGACAGACAGTTTTAAGAATATTACCAGTGAGTATAATTGTTACACACACTGGCATTTTATAAAGCTATCTGTTTACACGATTATTATTATTCTAGTTTCTTAATATGTACTTATTTCTTTACATCGACCGCATCATCACTTAACATCAGGTGAGATAGTGGTGAAGTGCTGCCCAGTTCTATAAAGAAAAAAAAAAATGTTAAAAGCATTACAGGTCGTAAGTCGTAACTAGTATCATCATTGTTATCAGCATGTGTAAGTCCACTGCTGGAGAATGGACATATGCCTCTCCCAAGACACGCCACTGAGCTCTGTCTTCAGCTTTTCTTTTCCAATTACTGCTTTCTGTTCTACTTTTTTTTTAAAATATTTTATAGGCTAGAGTTTGACCACTATCTCACCAGGGCCCCTAGACAAAATCCAATTTCCTGTGTTCATTCACGCTAACGCAAGTTCAAAATGTATGGAATGACATTTGTGTTTCCGCAACAAAAATGTCATTTCCATACATTTTGAACTAGCGTTAGCGTGAATGAAATCAGGAAATTGGATTTTGTCTAGGGGCCCTGTTAGTAAGTGATTATGCGGTCGAAGAATACGCACGCTAGGCCTAGAATGGAAACTGGCTCTAAAGGATAGCTGCCGGAACACATTAGATGTTTGACGACAGATTTTCTAAGTTGAGGGTGGTAGCAAGCCATGCGGACACTAGATAGTGTCCTACCACCATGCGGGGGTTGTTGGTTTCTATACGATGTTTTTCCTTCACCGGAGGGCCACTGTGAAAAGCGCACATACATTTTTCGATAGAAAAATCCATTGGTGCACGGCGGTTGAACTCGGTACCTCTGGCATCGAAGCCAAGCGTTCTCCCGATTACGCCACCGGGCCCTTACGTATGTCGTCGCTCCACCTGATTTGCTAGTACATATCTATTTTAATTAAATTGAATTTAACTGAAACAACTGAATCTAGGTATAACCTTACAAATACATTTGATACTACCAGTTTTTTGCCCCGAACATGCACCAAAATTCAAAATGGCCGCCGAAATGCCTAACAATCACCGAAGCGTGACTAACCGAATATTAGCAGATAGATCGTGTTAATTACAAGTCTGGGAAATGCATTAAACTTGTAGAAATATAACTAAATTATGCACCTAGGTATATGTAGATCATAAGTAAGTTTATGTATTACCTATGTTAAACGTACGAGTACATACTTGAGCACCGTTGGTACTATATTGTAACTGTAAAGGATAGATGACGTCCACAGATGGTAGGAGCATATTATAGCGATGTTTCGCCTGACTTGCTAACAAAAAGTAGTTTACCACCGTCAAGGAGAATATCTTGACGCTTAACCTTTAGTGTTTCGGCAGCACACAGCCTTTGAGTTACGTAGTAACTTTTATATAATCTGTGCCTTGATAGTCGAAGTATATATAGGTTATACGTGGAAAGTTTCTTCTAAATGTCATAACTATATATACAATATAAACTACTCCTAAAACTATAATACAGACTATATAAAATCTACAAATAAAAAACTGAATTAAGGTCGCTGTCCGCTGGTAGGGTACCCAAAAAGCTGGCGACATTACCTCTTTGAATGGCAAGGCTAATTCGTTGGCCGAGGTACGCGCCAGCTCTTTGATCATGAGAGACATCTATCAGACGTCTGGACAACTCCTTTACAAAACCGCGTGCTTGTTGACCCCACGAGCCCATGGTCTCGACCCCAAACGGAAGAAATGCGTAATTGTCTCCAATGTCTGCATATTTCCTCCGCTTAAGGGCCTCTGCCGCGTCTGCGGCTGCTCCTGCAGCCCGTGAGGTACTATTAAGGTGGGATGCTGCTAGCGTATCGGCGCACGTTGCATCCCACACTAGCGGCTTTCCACGACACCAAGGAATCAACGTCATGCCGTCAGGTCTCTTGCCATCGTCACGTGAAATACCGTTCGGCTCTAAAATAGCCGGCACGTTGACGGTGGCAAGGGCCCGACGGATAACGTCGTTTAGTGAAGCGTGTCGTGAAAGCCGACCCGCACTGCGGCGACATGATAGGCCGTGGTGGCCCAGATGATCAACCTCGTCGCCACAGCGACAGCGGTGCGGCTCTGTTCTAGAGATGCCCAGACGCAGTCCCACGGCGACGGAAAAACTATTGTTATCCATAAACGTCCCTATATAGGACGAAGGTAACGCCTGCAACCAGTATCCTGATTCCCGTTCGCGCGTGGCAAGAAGACGAGCCCGGTCCCTATTATCTAAACAACTGTCTAAAAGATATTTCTGTACATTTTTGCATAAGGGCTCGTCCCATTGCCGTTGCGAACGGAGACTTCTCGGAAAGGCATGCCAAGGACCAGGCATTTTTAGCTTCCTCCATTAGAGTGATCGATATTTTTGTTAAAGAATTATTTATTATTTTATCAAAAATACCGGTAATACCATGGACAGAAGATAAAAAAGCCGGTAGCGAAACACTGGAAATTTTGCGTATGCCCCGAACCGAATAGGCAAGGAAGCTTGACACCACGAATTGTCCGAAAGAGAGCAATTTAGAATTTTGGTAAGGATATTTTTAATAGTTTCATCTAAGCTCGATAGTAAGATCAAATGGTTCCAAAACGGGCAGCAGCGAAGTATGTCGGTGAATTTTGGTACAAAAAGACAAAACCGAATTATGTGAAATGCTACGTGGCAATGAATTTTAGTAAGACGCTCTGATGCATCTTCAAATTTTTGGCGCTGTTCATGAACAAAATCTGGAAACGATTCTTCTAGAATTGGTGCACCAAGGAGGCGAAGATTATTTTTATTTAAGAGTTTAATATTTGGTGCCAGACTGTAAAATTTTGCGAACATCTCATCTTTTTTTTCTTTAGTTGCAGTGTCCGTAAAGAATATTTCACATTTAGAAAAATTTAAATCCAAACCAATCGAATGAAATTTCTCAATTAATATTTGTAAATCCTTTAAAACAATGTTTGCATCGCCTCCTAGGGTCCCATCATCCAGATACCACATAGGTATTTAATTACATATTTAATTTAATCACATTTTATTTATTTTAGGTTATACGTTATAGTAGTTAGTATATACACTATATACAACTACGACAGGTTGATGATGATTTATTATATTAATGCTTACTATCTCCGACCATATCATCGCTCACCAGTCACCACCAAGTGATATAGTGGTCAAACGCTAGCTTATACTAAATAAATTATAAGTAAAAAATATTTTTAAAAACAAGCTTTTATCTGGGACTATGAACTTAAATGTTAAAAATAAATTCTAGTAAGTATTTGGCGCGTTGGTATTTACCTATATTCTTAAAAGCTTAAATTCTTTAAAGCACTACCCGTTTTCCAGGCTAGGTAATCACTATACTTCAGTGCCTCAAGCTTTTAAAAATATAGGTAAGTACCTACACGCCAAATACTTACTTTTTAAATTTTCGAATTTATTTTTAACATTTAAGTTCATAGTCCCAGATAAAAGCTTGTTTTTAAAAATATAACTTATTTTTAACTTTTTAGTAGGTAGGTATAGATACTGACTACCTACCTACTACCAAGTATTTAAGAGAAGGCATGATGTTTTAAAATATTCCACGGATATGTGATGTGATTATGGGTAAAGTGCTCTTCAAGGAAAATCAATTGACTCGGTGGGGCTATGTTGCTTTATAACAGAAATGCCATGACCACCTTACAGCTTCATCATCAGATCCTGGCTATCATTTAAGTGTAAAGTGCTCCTCAAGACGAATCAATCGAGACCAAACTCGGTAGAGTTACGTTGATTTATCACAGAGATGCCGTGGCCACCCTTCGGCTTCATCATCACACCCTGGATATTATCTAGGTGTAAAGTTCTCTTCAAGACGAATCAATCGAGCCCAAACTCGGTAGGGTTATGTTGATTTATCACAGAGATTCACAGCTGGGACACATTCTGGGGTTATGTGAAGTCCGAAGACAGGGAGAGGACACCATAACTCTAGAATCAGGCCATCTTATGTATTACAGAGAAGGTGACCAGCCATCCCAAGGCGGCGTCGGGTTTCTGGTCAACAAGGCTCTCAGTGACAACGTTGTAGAAATCTCCAGTGTGTCGACCAGGGTTGCGTACCTTATAATAAGGTTAACCAAGAGGTACAGCCTCAAGGTTATCCAGGTCTACGCAACGACCTCGGCACACTTGGATGAAGAGGTGGAAAGTATGTACGAAGACATCTCCAGAGCCTTACATACCACCGCTAAGGCTCACTACAACGTTGTCATGGGAGACTTTAACGCCAAAGTGGGAGTACAGACCTGCAGTGAATCGACTCTAGGACCACACGGATTTGGGAGTAGGAATCACAGGGGGCAAATGCTCGTCAATTTTCTCGAGAAAGAGGGGCTTTTCTTGATGAACTTGTTCTTCAAGAAAAAGCCCCAAAGGAAGTGGACGTGGCAAAGCCCCGACACTGTGACTAAAAACGAGATTGACTTCATCATTACGGACAAACGGCGCATATTCAGAGACGTCTCTGTGATCACTAGGTTCAATACTGGAAGTGATCACCGACTTGTGCGAGGCTCTCTGGATATCGACTTCAAAGAGAGAGATTCCGATTGATGAAGTCCACGCTCCGACCAAACCTACTCCAAACCGTTGTTGGGTCTGAAACATTCCAATTAAAATTGGAAAATCGATTCGCTGCCTTGGAAACCACAGATGACGTAGACCAGAAACTTGAAGAAATGGTGGAAATCCTCAGGGAAGAAGGGACGAAGTTTTGCGAGAGCAAGCGTACGGGCAAAAAGTCCAATATTTCGGCAGAAACACTTCAACTAATGGAAGAGAGACGAACAGACCCATTGTCGGCTTTGTCAATTAACCAGGTGCGCAACAAAACTATTAAGAAGCTGGTACGACGTGACCTCCGATCCTCTAACACGCTCTTGATTACAGAATCAATTAAGCAGAATCGGGGGTCGAAAGTGTTCGTCCAGCCTCTAGGTAGAAGCCACCTCACAAAGCTGACAACATCAACGGGGAACGTCGTCGCATCCAAGCCGGAGATTCTGTCGGAAGTTGAAGACTTCTACAGCAAGCTCTACGCATCGCATGCTTCAAGGCTCGAACCCGATACTGAGGATTGCAGAGCCACCTTAACCCGCCACTTCACAGAAGACCTGCCCGAAGTCAGCCGAGATGAGATCGTGATGGCCCTTAGACAGCTCAAAAATGGAAAAGCCCCAGGTGAGGACGGAATCACAACGGAGCTTCTAAAAGCTGGAGGAGCTCTAGCTGTAAGCCAGCTGCAACAGCTCTTCAATTCTGTTCTCTTCACTGGTAGAACTCCACAGGCATGGAACAGAAGCATGGTGGTTTTGTTTTTCAAAAAAGGAGATAAAACCGTATTGAAAAACTACCGCCCGATTTCGCTTCTGAGCCATGTCTACAAGCTGTTTTTAAGGGTCATCACGAACCGTCTTGCGCGAAGACTCGACGAGTTTCAACCTCCCGAACAAGCCGGGTTTCAAAGCGGTTACGGCACCTTAGACCACATCCACACGGTGCGGCAGATTGTAAAGAAGACCGAAGAGTACAATCGGCCCCTGTGCTTAGCATTTGTGGACTATGAGAAGGCCTTCGACTCAATCGAAACCTGGTCGATTCTTGAGTCCCTGCAGCGTTGCCAAGTCGACTGGCGATATATCGAAGTGATGAAATGTCTATATAATGCCGCAACGATGTCAGTACAAGTACAGAACCAGCGTACTAAACATATTCACCTGCGTCGAGGAGTGAGACAGGGGGACGTCATATCCCCGAAAATGTTCACTAATGCCTTAGAGGATATGTTTAAGACGCTGGACTGGAAAGATTGTGGCATCAACATTAACGGCAAGTACATCTCTCACTTACGATTCGCAGATGACATCGTCATTATGGCAGAGACGCTGCAGGACCTACAAAGGATGTTGAATGACCTAGCTGATTCTTCTCGTCGCATCGGTCTCCGGATGAATTTGGATAAAACCAAAGTCATGTACAACGAGCACGTTGTTCCGGAACCGATTGCCGTAGATGGAATCCCACTCGAAGTTGTCACGCAGTATGTTTACCTAGGGCAAACGCTCCAACTAGGCAAACACAACTTCGAGAAGGAAATCCAGAGAAGAATTCAGCTGGGCTGGGCAGCATTTGGGAAACTCCGTCGAGTCTTCTCGTCGCCTATACCACAGTGCCTAAATACAAAAGTCTTTAATCAGTGCGTCCTACCTGTCATGACATACGGAGCCGAGACGTGGACACTCACGGTTCGACTAGTCCACCATTTAAAATCGCTCAGCGAGCTATGGAGAGAGCTATGCTCGGTGTTTCTCTGCGAGATCGAATCCGGAACGAAGTAATTCGCCAGAGAACTAAAGTGATCGACATAGCTCAGCGGATTAGCAAACTGAAGTGGCAGTGGGCTGGTCATATCTGCCGTAAGACCGATAACCGTTGGGGCAGACTGGTTCTAGAGTGGAGACCGCGAATCGGCAAACGTAGAGTAGGACGCCCTGTGACTAGGTGGAGCGACGACATTTGCAAAGCGGTGGGCAGTGACTGGAAACAAAGAGCCGAAGACCGGGCTCAGTGGCGTGTCTTGGGGGAGGCCTACGTCCAGCAGTGGACTGATACCGGCTGATAATGACATCACAGAGATGCCGTGGCCACCTTCCGGCTTCATCATCACACCCTGGATATTATCTAGGAGTAAAGTTCTCTCCAAGACGAATCAATCGAGCCCAAACTCGGTAGGGTTATGTTGATTTATCACAGAGATGCCGTGGCCACCTTCCGTCTCCATCATCAGACCAGCTCCATGGTACCATATAATTCTATTGTCACCGAAGATACATAAGTACACAAAATTTGAGTCCAATCGGACATCGGGAAGTGGGTCTAATTTAGCTTCCAACATTCCACCCGAACATACATAGTGACATACATACATACATACATACATACATTGCAAGTTAAATAAAAGCTTGTAAAAACATTATAATTTTAAACCTTTTATAACCGACTTCACAAAAAAGGAGGAGGTTCTCAATTCGTCTGTATGTTTTTTTTCTTTTTCTTCTTTTTTTTGTGTGTATGTTACGCGATTACTCCGTCAATTGTGAACGTTTTGATTGCCTGTTTGTGGTTATGAAGTCGGTTTTATTTTTTTGAAAAATAATTTATTCATAATATCTATCATTATCACCGTCCATCACAGAAATAGGAATAATAAAGTATTCCTATTTCTGTGCCGTCCATGTACTTTAATATCATTTCCATCCTAAGGTTGTCTGGGTAAGATCGCTTTAATCAATAAGGCCGCCCATTGTACCAGTAATTAAAGTTATGCAAATATTTGTTTATTTTTCCCTGTAAATTGGTGTTAGTAAAAAGTTATTGTATTGTAGATAATAGTAGATGTGGAATGACCTTCCTCCCGATGTTATCCCACAGAAGATGTATCTGAGTTGCTTCAAAAGGAGAGAGAGTTAACAGAGTCCTCTTTCAATGCAGGAAACTCACTAGTTTTGCAGGCGTTAATAGGCGGCGGTGACCACTTACCATCATGTGGGCCGCATGCTTGTTAGCTGCTCTATATTTATAAAAAATACAACGGGTTGCACTCCGGGAGTGCCGGCAGAAGTGAAAACTTGAATATTAACGTTGTGCATTTGGTCTACTCTCCCTCCGTCTTACGAATTTTCGATCAGGTCACGTATCCTGACGCGAGTTTAACATTTTTTACCCAACCCAAAAATGTTCATTACGCCGCTAAAGAAGTTTTCACTTCAAAAAAAAAAAAATGCTGTCTGTGAGTGATGTAACTATAGCAATTTACTTCTAAACAGTTATAACAGATGGCGCCACCAATGCACAACTGGTGAAAATGCAATCCATAGTATCGTCGTATCGGTAGAATCAGAGCCGGGCATGTTTCCCACAGGCACGGGTTCTAATCCCGTCGATGTGGTAACATTTTGGGACAACTTACAAAAATATAAAGTGTAAATATTTAAAAAAATAATAGTAATTCAAATTTTTTTTATTTTTTGTTATGTGTAACGTTCGACGTTTAAAAAGGCTGAATGGCTCATAACTTTTGTTTTTTTTTTAAATTTAATAAGTTAATACTTTTTTATATTAAGAATAAAAATTATTGATATGATCTATTTAATGTTGACGTGTGTGTGCAGATTTTTAATTTGCCCATGCTGAATAAATGCTTTGATTTGACTTGACTTTTGAATTGAAACAATTCAATTTAGTAGCGTAGGATTGGATTCGAATGGTGACAAAAATGTTGGTTGCATTGTGCCACTGATGTCATTTTCGACCGAGTTCGTAAAAGGAGGCGATTAACTAATTCGTGTGTTTATTTTAGACAAGTATTTGCGCACTATCTCACAAGATGATATGTGACGATGCGGTCTTAGTTGGAATAATTGTTGCAGGAAATAAAAGCAGAGAGACGAGGTGCAGAATAACTGACTTTATTCGACCGAGCGAAAACGAAGTGCGAGCGAAGCGTATCCGTTTCAGCTTGGCCAAAAATGCTTCGTATGTCTGTCTGGATGTCCAGCTGTTCTCTTGCAGGGTTATTCTCAATCATTCGAAAGCATATTCGGATTTGGAAACTGCCTCTCATTCGACTCGGATATTTACAATTCACAATGCTCCAATCGGTTACCTACTTTTAATATTTCAATTCATAAAATTCAGTTATTTTAATTTGAAAGATATCCACGATAAGATAGCTCACACATTTATCAATATTCAAAATTAATTGAAGTTTCCGAATCCGAATTGGATTTCTAATGATTGAGAATCAGGCTGGTTCGATCGATAATAATATTTATTCGCTCGTTCACAGCGGTTCACAGACTAAGTAGAGATGCCACGCATGTCTCGCTTCGTTCATAAACCTATTTTGTATTTATAGATTTAAAAACGGGAATTTAACGTGACTTACGCGATGTCGATATAGCGATCGACATATGTTTCGGCCTCATCTGGAGGCCTTCTTCAGGATCTTGAGTGCGGGGCGCTCGCCGACGCGTTCAACCTCGCACTGCGGGCCGCTGCTCGTGCAGCGCGGGCGGACGGAGCGGGCGGCGGCGGCGGCGGTGGTGGTGTTGGTGGGGGGTGATGATGCGGTGTACATAGTGGAGGCGCGGGATTAGGTTGGAAGGCTTCGTCTTCATCACTGCTGTTTACTTCAGACGAAACCTCATCCAACCGGCAGACGGAACTCAAGGTGTCCTCCTCACTGTTGCCACTGGTCACGTGCTTTCCATGAAGAACGGTTTTCCACGTATGTGACAGGTACCACCCTCTGTCTCTGTTGAAGTTACGGCGACGACTGATCTCAATGGCTTCTCGGATTTTGCGGGGTACAAAGTACTTTTCACGCGCCAAAATCCGTGCCTTGTCAAATCTGATGTAGTGCGTCGTCCCAGATGTGAGAGCGTGCTCTGTAACCGCCGAGCTACCGCTGTCCACGTTCTTCATGGAAGCAATGTGTTCTTTGAGTCTTGTGGACACGTTTCTTCTGGTCTCGCCTACGTAGCTTGCACCACAGTCGCAAGGAACGACGTAGACCCCAGGAGCTCCTAGGGGATCCTTATCCTTTGGAGAGAGCAACAATTGCCTGACACGTGAGGGGGGGCGGAATATCGTCTTGATGCTATATCTTCGGCGTAACAAGTGTCCAATTTTGTCCGTGACCCTCTTGACGTATGGTAGGTACGTTGCTGCTCTCTCAACCGATGTTATTCGGCACTTTGTGGAGTTGTTCGCAATCCGATTACTCTGCTTCCAGCTGTATCCGTTTGCCTCTAACACGTCTAACACTATTTTGTATTCTTGCATTGTTTCTAATTATTTATATTGAGTTTTTATTATTCGTGTGTACCTATTACTTATAATAGTTTATATTGTATTGTAATTAAAGTAAGTATGTTTATCACAATATCTATAACAAAATATGTATTTTTATTTCCTTTTTACTAATTTATATTATTCGCGATAGTCCAACCCCAGATAGGTCTATCTGAAAATCAGCGTTCAGGCAAACACCTGAACATTCTATGCTGAGATAGACCTTTTTAGTACTACACGTGTGTATTTGATTAATTTAAGTACCGAGATAGGATTATAACTGTATTATTTTCTTTATTGTTATTTTATTTTTTTCTCTTTTTTATCTTTAGGTACGTTAAGTAGTATAAGTTGTGTAATGTGCTAAATAAATGTATTTTCTTTCTTTCTTCTTATTTTTGTCGGTTCAGTTTTAGAAATTATTCAAATAGTGGAGAGACAAATTATATAAAGAAAAATATAAAAAAATATATTGCAGCCATTTCGAAAAATGTTTTGTCATAAAAACTTTTTCATCCGATTATCTTTAAGGGGTTGGGGCCACAGAATATTTAATAGTACTACGCATTGGGGGCTCAGAATAATGACTTGCTTTAGTCATTATTTCATTCATTATTAGTCAGTCATTATTACAGGTTGGGGGTGTCTGGATGTTGTTTTAAGGTACGTACGTACTTACGTAGTACTATTATTTATGGTACGCGGTGCATAAAGGCAGAGTTGCGAGCTTGCGAGGCTACAGCTTAGAGCCAAAAATTATATAAAAAGCCAAAAATATATCTATTTCCCTTGGTCAAGCCATAACTTCAGAACGGACCCATTTGGCTATTTTTTTGTTGAGTTTGTAATTATTGTTAGGACAAGAATCTTATGAAAAAAGTTTGAAATAAATGATAGTATTTTTTTCTCACGGACAAATCCGCGGGACATAGCTAGTCGGTTAATAAATAACGGAGTTCCGAGGTAAGAAAAATAAAATGTAATATTTGGATTGAATCCTCCTCTTTTCTGAAATCGGTTAAAAAGCTAACTGTGTACATTCACACAGATTCAGTACCTACCTCCTTCTTTAAAAATTAATAAAGATAACAAAGATAGGTTCTAAATAGGTACACCATCAGCGTCCAAAATCACGTCCAAACTCCATCGTATTACCAGATTACCACCGCCGGCGCGACGTAACAAATCATTACAGTAATCTACGGCCGCCGGCCGGCCTGAGTTTCAGAGGTCAACGACCACATTCAATAGCCTCACTTCATTCGCCAGATATCTTTTTGTTACCTAACACAAACGGTGCACTGGCAATACTAATTCAGCACTGGTTTATCATGTTTCAGCTATTCTTTGGCTATTAATCAGGTAAATAAGTAAATGGAGACCACGGCTCGGTAAACGTAGTGTAGGGCGGAGTTCCACTCGACGTTGTTCACGAATACGTCTACCTTGGGCAAATCTTGCTATTGGGTAGCAACAACTTCGAGAAGGAAGCTCGCAGAAGGATACAGCTAGAATGCGCAGCATTTGGAAAACTTCGTCGACTCTTGTCATCGCCCATACCACAAAGCTTGAAGACGAACGAAAGTCTTCAACGAGTGCGTCCTAGACTGTTATTATAATATAATACGGAGACGAGACGTGGACACTGATCGTGCGACTAGTTCACCAATTCAAAGTCGCTCAGCGAGCTATGGAGAGGGCTATGCTCGGAGTTTCTCTGAAGGATCAAATTCGAAACGAAGTCATCCGTTAGAGAACCAAAGTTGTCGACATAGCTCAAAGGATTAGCAAGCTGAAATAGCAGTGGGCTGGTCACATCTGTCGTAGATCCGATAACTGTTCCTCTGTCTGTAGATACGCTTAGATCTTCTAATCTACGCAATGGATAATGCGGTTTACATCAATAGATATAGTGCTTCAAGAGGAAGGTTTGTAGCCAGAATTAAATGCGGGCAAAGCCGCGGGTCGCACTAGCTGCGCTATAACTCTAAAGTAATGATTAGGTAAGTTATCGAAATGCTGTTATAATACTGCAGCCTACATACATGCCACAACACAACATGATTCAATTCAAGGACGTCTACATTCGTCTATATTAGATTAGACATCAACTAACGTCGACCACATCGTCACTTAACATCAGGTGAGATAGTGGTCAAACGCTGGACTATAATGTATAAAAAAAAAAAGACATTCACATTACTTTAATACCTGACTACTACTACTTGTACTATTCATTATTCTATGCTATATATATATATATATATCATTATGCTACTACTGAAATTGCTGTAATTTACCAAATAGAAACCACTTGGGTTGGAATATAGAAAATTTGGACTTGATAAATGAACTAGATCCAAAGAGAGATTATCCGTTGATAATCTCTCTTTGGATCTCAATTCAATTCAATTCAATATCGTTTATTTCAATTAGGTACATGGTACACTTTTGAACGTCAGCAATTTACATTTCACATATATAGAATATTATTTAAAATCTGTATTTTCTTGTATCTTATATTAATCTAACACCAATATTACACCAACACCTATATCTATATATAAATATAAATATCCAACACCAATATTATAAATGAATTAAAGACAGTTTGTATATTTGTTCGTTTAGGACTTCTTCACGGTCAAACGGTTCGACCGATTTGGCTGAAATTTTGCACAGAAACAGCCAGTATAGTAGATTAGGCTATAAGATACTTTTTAACGCGGACGAAGCCGCGGGGCACACCTAGTTTATGATAATGCAATCAATGGAACAAGAACAAATATATGTTTATAATGAGCTGCGCTGAGTGCGCCCCGTGCCTTCGTAGGTATCTCATTACCTATTACCTACTATATTGGCTATTTCAGTGCAAAATTTCAGCCATATCGGTCGAACCGTTTCACTGTGAAGAGATCCCAAACCAATAAATATAAAAACTGTCTTTGGCATTTATAATATTGGTATGTTGATGTTTCACAGGTGGTATGAGCATATTATATCGATGTTCCACCTGAATTGCTACCAAAAAGTAGCTTATAACCATCAAGGAGAAAATCTACCGACGTAACCTGACGGTGTTCCAGCAGCACACAGCCCTTGACAGTCAGTTTAATCTAGACCTACAGTGTTTACCATCATTGACGACATTTTGCTTACCACCAGGCGAGATAGTGATCAAACGCTAACCTATAAGATATTTAAAAAAAAAATTAAATGATAACATAATCCTTAAAGGACGATAATAGGTAACGTGTCACTTACGTCGTTCTTGCCTGTATAACAGAATGCTATTTTAAAATTACATTCAGGAAGTAGCAAACATTTGGGCGTTTTACAAAGAATGACATTCACGGAAGTCTCCTACAAATGTAATGATTGCCAACGCCAAAGCCCAAAGTCTGAAACTTATAAATTACGGGCCTGAATCTGAAACTAAACTATGAATGTAATAAGTACCTAAAACTACAGAAGTTAGAATACTTTAAAGAATGAAGACTGACAATATAATAAGATCGTTTAAAAACTAAAAAAGAACCGACTTCAATGCCGCGCTATTCATTTTCAGTACCAATTTTGAGGTGTTTATCTCAATATCTCTGAGATACTTATCAGACCTCGATAAAATTACCATGGTACCACACTTGGGATATCTCCTTTCCAACAAAAAAATAATAATCAAAATCGGTTCATAAACGAAGAAATCCGCGAACAAACATTAAAAAATATATATATATATATATATATACGGTCGAATTGAGAAACCTCCTCCTTTTTTTGAAGTCGGTTAAAAAACTAAAACAACCGACTTTAAATGCCGCGCTAATAATTTTCAGTACCAAGTTTGAGGTGTTTATCTCCATATCTCTGGAGATACTAATCAGATCTTAATGAAATTACTATGGTACCATTCTAGGGATATCTCCTTTCCAACAAAAAAAAAAATCGTAAAAATATTTCCGTGCTGACGGATAGACAAACGAATATGGTTTCAAGAGCTCCTTGTAGAGTTAGTAATATAAACGCTATTATTGTACTTAATGCAAAGAATAAATATATTTTTAACCGACTTCCAAAAAGCGGCAATAGCCCAATGACTAAGGCTCGATCCTCACCCATTGCACTATTGACGTGAACTCACTCCAGACATAAGCATATTTAGCTTAGTTGGAGGGTTTTTTTTTTTGTGTTTGGAGAGGTTTAATAACTAAAACAACCGAGTGCGAGATAGATTCAGTAGCAAGTTTGAAAACATACAGACGAATTGAGAACCTCCTCCTTTTTGGAAGTCGGTTGATAAAACACTTATGTTACGAATGTACCGATCTACAGGAAACGCCACATTAGGTACGCAGCTACGTACGCAGTGAGTACGGTTGAGCACCGACAGTCGGACACCTAGACAAAGTTAAGAGCGAACGCAGGGTGCACTTTACCATACAAAAGTATTCCCCCGTTTTCTCTCTGGAAATTGCTTCTAGAACAAAATTTGTTTCTACAAAATATCAAGGTCTGTAAGCTAAACTCGGAAGCGAAATTCGCAGTGAGATTTGAATTTTGTGTTACAAAATTCAACCGTATTACAATTTGTTACGATTTGAATTTCGTAGTACGACTCACCGCGGATTCCGCTTGCGAGATGCGTAAACGAGCTTATAGAATAGCCTGGCTGCTGTAGCTACGCCCCTACCATTTGCTTTTTTAACCGACTTCAAAAAAGGAGGAGTTTTCTCAATTCGACCGTATATGTTTTTTTTTAATGTTTTTTCGCGGATAACTTCGTCGTTTATGGACCGATTATAATTATTATTTTTTTGCTGGAAAGGAGATATCCCAAGTGTGGTACCATGGTAATTTTATCGAGGTCTGATAAGTATCTCCAGAGATATGGAGATAAACACCTCAAATTTAGTACTGAAAATTAATAGCGCGGCATTGAAGTCGGTTCTTTTTAGTTTTTTAAACGATCTTATTTGACCAACCAATTGCAAAAAGAAATATAAGCCTTTTATGCTTCTCTTTAAGACTTAGGATCATATTTCTATTTGCAATTGATTGGTAAAAAAAAGCAAATTATAGAGGTGGGGCGTAGCTACAGCAGACCTTGATTTTTGGTAGTAACAAATTTTGCTCTAGAAGCATTTTCCAGAGAGGAAACGAGGAAATACATTTGTATGGAAAAATGCACCCCGCGTTCGGTCTTAAACTACTGGTTGTGTTGTGTACGTAACCCTAGATTTCATCTGTTTACACGAGCTATGTTGACACTGGCTGCCCGTTGTTTGAGTCACTATGACTATTATTTATTCTGTGTCACACACAGTAGGTAGCCTAGTTGAAGGCTAACTAGCTGACTAACATATTCTATGATGGGAGGGAATTCTTATGCCTATTTAAATTTTTTCAATGATCACCTCTGTACCACAATGTTATGTATTTGGGAATAAATGGTCACTGTTCTTCGAATGCTCACTAATGTATTGTGAACAATTATATATATAAGAAGTTATTTTTATTGAAATTTATTATGATAAGTGTTGATGTTGTTTTGTTATTTTATTTGTAGATATGTTTTTGTTGCGTGTTTTAAATATGTTAGAATAGATTATAGGTAATTGTTTTTGAAGTAATATATAACTAAGTATAATATGTCAAATGCCGATACCATCAGAATGTAACGATTTGTATCTTTTATGTTACGTTCTTTTTTTTTCTGAATAAATTGAAATTGAAATGTTAGAAGATGGTCACGCTGGTGTTGAGAATGAAAAAGTGAAAGATGAATCATCAGCTATCGGGTTGTCATATAACTCGATTAATATCATGTTGATATTGAGAAGGTTGTTTGAGTTGAGTTATACTTAAGGCGACTTCTCGATACTAAAAATAACACTAAATGTAATATGTAATAAATTAAGTAGGTACTAAAAATTCTGCAGACATTATTTTACTTAAAGATTTGGTATATACCTGATTGATTAGGCAAAATGTATTTCATACACCGTTTTCAGAAACGCAGAGGATAGAATTGAAAAGTGCGAAAATCAAAATGTTCCTTTTTTATTCCTTCATCTATGCTTTCGGGGAATTACGAATTTATCAGTTTATATATTTAACCAACTCCAAAAAATAGGAGGTTCTATGTTCGACTGTAATATATACTTTTTTATGTGTTTACAGATTACTCGAAGACGCCTGAACCGATTTGGAAATTTCTTTTTTTTATTTGAAAGGGTATATACTTCACAAGTGGTCCCATTAAAATTTCATCGAGATATGTTCAGTATCTCCTGAGATATGAATATAAACACCTCAAACTTAGTACTGAAAATGACTAACGCGACGTTTCAAGTCGGTTCTTTTTAATTATATTTTATAGAGCCCTACAGGACTCAGGGAATAATATCGTACCGAACACAATTTTCATTGAACTACAGTAAGTGATACATCAATTAACCTTTCTCTGTCAGACAGCTCGGCCCGACGGTATTTAGGCCACCGTAGCAGCTCCGATTCCGAACACAAGAAAATCTATTTTTTATCGCGCCAACTAATTTAACATATGTCCCTTAGACGCGTACGATGCACTTTCTGTTTATCCGGTTATTTTAAGCTGCTAATACGGCGCTTATCGTTTTTCAGATGACGCACTAGAGATGATGCATAGTGTAGACAGAGTGAAAAGCGTGGAAACGCACTGAACCGCGCTGTACGAAAATACGGTCCGCTATATATAGGCGGGGAGGAAATAACTGCAGACCTTAAACAATTAGGCACCTACTTTAGCTAGTTATTGATGGTGTGGGTTACTTACCAGAATCTGGCGGTTGCGTGACAGTGTTTGTATGGAGGCGGCTGCGTGTTCACAGTATTTTAGTTCGAGATCGCCGCTAGTCGCTCGCGCAGATTCCGGTCGTGTGGCGCCCGCCCGGGCGGTAAGCCGACTGGCGAGCTCCGACACTATACACCTACATGACACGGAATGCTGCCGTCCTCAACACTGTGTCTCCTGCTACTCTTATAGACTAAGACTACTACTTTATCTTACAGAAGTTTCGAATGTCTTCTTTAACTTTATGCAGCAATCTTTGACACGACCAATTTTGTCGTGTAAAATACAACAGTTTTGCTGCAGCAGGTTATCTGTCAAATAGGACGAAAGATCTCTGTGTTGTTAGCTGAAAAACGTTCACAAGTTTACGCCTGCCGAACGAAGTAGGCGCACTTATGCGCTGTTGCTCTTGTTATTGGTGAAGATCCTTCGTTACGATTGTAACACTTCTGATGTGGGTTTAGACAAGAGGATTGTGAACTGACTGTATTTTTTATTAGTGTTTCAGTGAAATTATGCAAGATATTGCAAGTCCATTATTTAAAAGTTAGGTACCTACCTACCTATACAGACTCAAGACAACTTTTTGGTACAATACTCATCAGTCATTCATCATAATATATAATGAAATGAAATGCATTTAGAAATAAAATGTAATAAGTAGGTATGTACTTAGATAGAATTTTACTTTTACTTCAAAACAGGAGAAGTTTCTCAATTTGTCGGAATCTTTTTTTTTTTTTGTTCTCCCATTACTCAAAGAAGACTAGATCGATTTCGATTTTTTTTTTTTGTGTTTGATAGGGTACCTATACTTTCCAGGTGGTCCCATTTAACTTTCATCGAGATAGGTTCAGTATCTCCAGAGATATGGAGATATACACCTCAATCGAGGGCCCATTGGCAGTGGTGTCGTGGGAGAATGGTCGGCTTTTTGACGCCAGAGGTACCGAATTCAATCACCGCCGTGGACGAATAGATTTTTCTATCGTAAAATCTATGTGCGCTTTTCACAGTGGCCCTCTGGTGAAAGAAAAACATCGTTACGAAACCAACAACCCCCGCATGGTGGTAGGACACTAGGTGTCTGCCTGGCCAGCTACCACCCTCAAGTTAGAAAATCTGTCGCCAAACCTCCGTGTTCCGGCAGCTATCCTTGAGAGCCAGTTCCCATTCAAGGCCTAGCGTGCAGCAGCATCTGACAATCAATCTGCCACTCCCAGAAGAAGAAGCCAAACTTCATTTTCCATCAGTTAACAACGTGATTACATGTCTCCAATTACTATATACCTACCAATGAAAACATACTAGGTAATTAAAAATAATTATAATAATGAGTAATAGGTACTAACTCTAGAATCATTAGCAAGTCGATTTGATTCAGCCTTTCACTTACGTACCGATCAGCGCGGCTGTCGATCCGTGGGTATTCACCTCTAACTATAAAGATACCGCTATATTACACAATAGACGAATAGCTATTCTCATTTTCAATCGGATACATTCGAATTCAGAAGAGTTATTTTGGATTTCGAATATTTATCAATCGGATACAATCGAATTCGGAAACGTTATTTTGAATTTCGAATATTTATTTTTCCGTGAGCTATTTGGAGGCGGAAACATTTCCGATTAGAATCACTGATTTTTCCGAGCTAAAATATCAAGTTACGGATTAGAGCATTGTGAATTGCAAAGATCTGAGTCGAAAGAGAGGCAGTTTCTGAATCCGAGTTTTTTTTAAATATCTTATAGGCTAGCGTTCGACCACTATCTCACCTGTTGGTAAGTTATGATGCGGTCGAAGATGGTAAGCACGCTAGGCCTAGAATGGGAACGTGGGTCGTGTTTTTTTCGTTTTGTAATTCGATCATACACTTTTATTGATAGTAAGTGATCATAAATTATCTCTCAGGGGATAATTATGATTAGATTTATCTAATGAAATACTCTGATGAAATACTTAGATACTTATAAATAAGTATCTAAGTATTTCATCAGAGTCATCAGTCAGTTCATTTTGATTTAGCAGTAATTTTGAGCGTGTTATTTTATCTTATGCTACTAGCCCTGTCCCGCGCCTTTGCCCGCATTAGGAATGTCATTATTTACCATACATGTGCATAATTGCTACCAAATTGGCAGAGTCGTTTAGCCGCGGACTGGGAACAAACGATCCCACTATTGCATTTGTAGTATTGGTCATGTCTAGTGGCGCGGTTTCGACTACATATTTTAAATACACTTTTTCACTCCTTTGGGCCCAATAAATTGTATTATTTGAAGTGAAACTTCTCACTTTGACTGCGGCACTTTTTCGCAATATTTTTTTTTTTGTAATTTTATTTCAATTTTTTTTACACTAAAATTGAATAGCAAAAGGTCACACGCACCCCTTGTGAAAAAAATAACTTGAATAAAAAAATATATATTATATATGTATATATTTTTATTTTACTTCCGATCCGATACCAAAAATCAAAAAACGCACGGTGTGTGTTTTCAGCAGGGAACGAGTTAAGCGCACTGGGATATAATATGACAATAGTGCCGTAGCATCACGGTCCGAAAGGAGCGGAAGTCACGTAAGCGTCATGATATCTATACTAATATTATAAAGAGAGAACATTTGCATTTTTGTATTTTTGTATGTTTGTAATGAGTAAGCTCAAAACAACTGAACCGTTTTAAAAAATTCTTTCACTAATATATAGAATGGACTTTCGGAATTAAAATTGGCTATATTATTATCCCGTTTAAATCGTACATTCGTGGAGACCTAATTAGCAACCTAAGCCGACAAAAAAACGGTCGAAAAACACGTTTCTTACGAACGCTGCTCAATGGAAAAGAGATGGAAGAATAATTTCTATGGAAGAGCTATTCTGTAGATCTCCACCGATCACAATCAGTTTGAATTCAATATAGTATAATAATCTGATCTATGGTATAAAATAATAATGATCTATATATATATAATAATAATATAATATTTTAAGCCACCCCGACTGATCTATGTATGTTTTCATTACCTAAAAGCATTCCAATGACTCTAAACACGACGTTTAAAATCTGAGCTGTAAGTTGGTGAGGATTTGAGTATTCTGTAGAGTCCAGGAGATGTCCCAGCATCAGGTCAATGCTTCCATGTTCTTACAATATCGTTGAAGATTTTCGAATTGATCATACCTATGAGAGTTGATTTCATAGCGCAATTAACTAGAAAAAAGCTCATAGTTGTATAACGATTGAACGAATTTTCATGAATCAAAGCTAAGAACACTCTCGATGAAAACATCTATCAAACAAAAAAAAACTATCAATAATATAATCAAATCGGTTCATCAGGTTGGGTGGTAAGATGCTACAGACAGACAAACAGATACACACGTTAAACGTATAATACCCCTACTTTTTGCGTCGGAGAACGCCGTAAGGTTCACGGCGGCAGATGTTCTCCTTGGTGGTAAGCTACTTTTTGGTAGATTTAATGATCCCACTACCTCTACGAAAACCCATGATTCATGAATGCACATAAAATTTTCATTGGTAGGTAAATAGCTGGGATTAGAACCAACGACCGTCGGGTCAGAATCAGGGTAACTATCCTTTACGCCAAAGGGCTGTCCAATATCACTACGTAAGTATTATAAAACAGTGTCCATCACAGCATCTATCTGTCTGTTCGCAATAATCTCAATAGCTACTGAACGGATTATCATGCGGTTTTCACCAATAGTACGTATTCGCTAAAGTTCAACAGATGGAGTTGTACAAAAAATAATTAGTGATATTGAGAAATAAATTGAATTAACTTGGAAGTTTCACATCTAACGCGTAGCTTTCTACGCACCCCCTTTTTTCAGTGTCTCCAGGTTATGTATATGAAATTTCCCCAAATCAGATTTTAATTTTCCCCAAAAATATACCATTTTTTACAATTTTCCCAAAATTAATTTTGTATCTAATATGAAATAAATCTAATGCGAAAAATTAATTTGTCCTTGTTTTTTATTACTATTTTGACAGCCACTAACAATCAAACACAGTTTTCACCTATGTTACCTCCAATCATTATTGGACACTTCTTATGACTTACATTTAAAATGCGTTCCCCAAATTTTTTTCCCACAGTTTTCATTTCCCCATTCATTCCCCAAAATTTTTATTTTTCCCCAGTATGGGGAAAGAAACCCCTAATCTGGAGATACTGTCTTTTTTATTCTACATAGTACGTATGTATACAGATGAGCCTGTCAATCGGTTTATAACTTCTTGACACAGAGTCTAGCTACTTACCTTAAACTATTCTATATCAAAACTAGCAAATAAAACACAGTAATTGTCTCTCAACATTATCATCTCGTTTAACAAAATAAACCTATCGCATACTTCATACAAACCGACCCGTTATACAATACATACAGTTGACTCAAGTTCAGTGCATTGGATACTTAATTTTTTTGCCCTAGTTTCCACTAAAGCAGAGAGAAGATATATGTCAACAAACCAACCAAAGGATGTCTTCACACTGCGTGATTTGACAGCGGGCGAAATCCTTTTAGTTCTAGCACAGAATAATTAATAGTACAAGGTTCTAGTTAAATACCTCTTCTTTCCGGTTTGGTGGAAACCGTGCCTTATTTAATGCTAAATATTGTTAATGTCCCTTTTCAAGACGTTTATTATAAACTTCGTAAAAGGTACATGTTTATAAACTTCGTATACATTCAATAGCATTTTTTATATCTTATAGGCTGAAAGAAAATAAAAAAGTAGTGTTATAAGAAGTTTTCTCTGCCTACCCCAACGTGAAAAAGGTGTGGTTGTATGTATGTTATAGGCTACCGTTTGGCCACTTTCAAGTGGTAAGCGATGATGCGGTCGAAGATGGTGAACACGCTTGGCTTAGAATACTCTGACTCTCAAGGACTGTGTGCTGCCGGAACACAGTAAAGTTATGGCGGCAGATTTCTCCTTGATGGTGAGAAGCTACAAGCATTTAGGGTGAAATTAATTAGTGTCAAATTTCTTGAACGAAAGTTTAACTCTTCGTTTACTCTACGTGCACTCTAGTTTACAACACAGCGTGTTTTTGGCTGTAGTCTAGAGTGCAAAATTAAGTCTCAGTTTAAAAGTCGACGAACTACACCCATTCTAGGCCTAGCGTGCTACTATTCTCGACCGCATCATCACTTACTAACAGGTGAGATAGTGGTCAAACACTAGCCTATGAGTTATAAAAAAATAGTTTTTAATAAATCCACATTTAAGGGAGAAATGTTAAAAGTAAGTGCAACTATCCAATACACTGAGCGTCAATTTCCTAAGCTATATATTACAGAATTACACGTATTACACGTTCAGACGTGAAAAGTACACAAGTGACTTAATCTCACTAATTTGATGCAATAACTTAGTGTGAACTTACATTACAATAATTTTGGTCTAATTAAAAAAATAACTAAGAGCAGATACAAAAATGTTTTAAGATTTTTTTTAAATATTATAGTCAGTTATCTTACATTTGGTAGAACAACATTCAATTCTGTAACAAACGATTTTTGAAATATTGTTTGAGCTAACTACAAGGACCAAAACATTTAGTATATCAGTCGTGCTATGCCTGAAAGAGCGAGATGCAGCTATGCGGTCGTATTGCGTCTCACTCTCGGACGAATTTAAAATGAAACAAAAAGTTTTTTGACTTTGTGATGGACTCCTTGAAATGCGAATTTCTTGCAGGATTTCTACAAATATGAAAAAAAATTGTCAATGTGTCATTTATTGTTATATTATGTTATTTACAAATGATATCCCCTAATTACAAATCTGTTAAGACCAATATCCACTAAAACTGGGCGAAGATAATTCGATATTTCAACAACCATTAGGATTTAGTCGCACTGATAGATTTGACGTTACGATATTCTATTGATTGTTTAAACATATCTCAACTTAGCTCTGGTGGGTACTAGGCCTAATCATGGGGTATTTACAATGAAGACCTTAAAAGAAACTTAAAAAGAGAAACATACAATTGAGAACCTCCTTTTTTGTAAGTCGGTTGAACAGTGATAGATACTCAAGCCGGCTTTTCACTATGGGATATAATGTAAATGACATCTTGAGCTATTTATTACTTCCCGCGATTGCTGTTCACACTGTAAGATATATAGTTTAACTTTGGTTATCTATGGTTTCATTCAAACACTGACTAAATACACTAATTGTGTGGAGCCATACTAAAAATAAAAAAACAACAAAAACAACTAACGGCGAGGCAGGGGGAGGCGCGGTGTCCGGGGACGTTAGGTAAAATATACTTAATATAAATCTTCAATCTTTGTTTCAATATCGCTCAGTCGGTTGAAAAAATATTTATAGCTTGGGATGTAATATATATTATAGCATAGTGTAAACGGTCTCATACAAAATGTATATTGAGCGATAAAATGTTATATCTCAAGATACATTATACATTATATTATATCCCATAGTGAAAAGCCGCCTTAAAAGTTGTTTCTGTGTTGCTGTTATTAATTGATTTTTCGCGTTAATTTGGATGTAAATGAATAGCTGTCAATTTACTAAGAAATACTTTGAGTTTTGTTTTGATACAGGTTTGATACGTCTTCGAATATAAAACAGATATTATTACAGAGAAAAAGTTGCCATGCCAAAGGCTTTTACAACGACACATAGACGCGATATAATCATATTAGCGCATAAGATATATTATTTTGAAGGTAAACAAAGCCAATAAGTAGATGTCAAGACTTAGTGAGAAAGTCTCTATACATCTATATAAACTCGATCTATTAACCATTCCACAAGTATATTGTAATATCCCTGTAGTTCTCATGAAATTATAGTTAGTAAATTGGACAATTTCATCTCTATCACCAAATTTAATTCACAATTTTAGTTTTTTTTTCGTTTAATTAGTTTATTTTTTTATTACAAGTGCAAATAATTAAAATACGGGCAAGGAACTAATTAAATGGAAATGAAACAATAATATAAACAAAATTGGTCTAAGGAATGTGTCTAACTAAAGAAAATTAATACTAAACTATAAACTAAATAAAAATAAATTATTAATTTTATTTTTTTTAAAGTCAATTCAATGTTTAGTAGGAGAGGTTGGCTTCATATATAACATCTATTTCTCTATCTGCATTGCATTCGATGGATTTCATTTAGTTTTTACTACTTACTACACTTTTTGTAATAGACTGTAAGATCTAATCCAAAGTTATGTCTATGCTTGCTGGTAGTTTCCTTAGAGCTTGTGTTTTTAAAAATACAAAATCCATTATAAGCGTTTGAAGTATCATTTCCCCAAATATTAAGGATTTCAAACAACAAAATTGCGTATTGCACTCCTAAAGAAGTGCATCGGACATTCAAGAAACCTAGAAGTCGGTAATTCTTGAGCCACGCGGCGCCATTACAGGTATTTTTCATTACACAAAATCATACCAAAATGCTGTAAGGGTTGTAGGATATATTTTACTAAATTATACTTGAATTACCATCTCATACCTTTTTCCATTCTTAAATAATATTTGAGCTTATTTATGCCTTCCTTCAACACATGCAACTAATTCATTGATGATTTTATTTACTTGCGCAAAAAGTCATTAAAAGTAGTATATAATTTATTTTTCAAAGGAGTGGAGTGTGAAATCAAATCGACAGAATAGTTATTTGTATGTAGCAATTTAAACATATTATGTAACTAAGGATGTATGTAATTCTGACAGCTCTTCGGAGAAAGAGAGAGACACAAATATACACAGATTGTGTCTATATTTCCCTCAGGCTGCGTTTCTAAAAGAGACATACAAAGTGGCTAGATGGTGAGTGAGGAAAAATCCACCCATAGTAGAACTTTACTTTTATTAAAGCAAAGATTAAAAATGAAGTAATGGAGGTGGTTTCTGACCTTGCTCATTTATTGATTTAATTTTGATCTTCACTTTGATCGCTGCTTAGCTATCTAACAATCTCTGGTAGAAACGCAGCTTTATTAGGTATACTTTGTACCAATGATTTTCTTTGGGAGTTACCTGTTAAGTTTGATGATAAAATGTATCAATTATGTAACACAATCACAAAGTATAGTATACATTTTATTAATAATAATCGCTAACGCCTAGATTCTTTACGGATAAGTCGTTGGGGCCATTTTATATGCACTTAATTTTTGTATAAACTAATAATACTACGAAATAGGACAAAGAATTAAATGCTTGCATAAGGATCATTTTAACTAGCATAAGATATGCTCTATATTGGGATCTAATCTAACATTCAATTAAAACAAAAGTGAATCTGACAGTTGTAATATTATCGTTGTCCTTCTCTCTCATTTTAGGTACGAAAAAGACAACAATACTCAGACTTTAACATAAATTTAGTTACAATTCGTTAGAATAGACTCAAATATTTAACTATCACTATTTCGATTAAATACTGTTTTATAACAGACACAAGGCATTCTTTAAATTCTTTAAGCAATTTATGTACTGACATTAAAGTATAAAAATAGACACTCTAACCTGGTTTGTACAGAGTTTATGCTTCAGTTCACTATTAATAGTATATTACGATACGTGTGACTTAAGTTATTAGTATTGCACGGCGTTTAGACAACTTAAGTCACGAGTATCGTATATTATTTTATAGATAGCAGTGTGACATAAACCCGCACTTTACGCTTACGCTACGGTTTTCCATCAATTAAACGCCGTTATACCGACTATTTAAATCACGAACAAGCGTGCGTAAAGTGCGGGTTTAGGTCACACTGTGCTTTACATTGTATTACTGTATTACTAGCATAGGTGGAGCGATGCTATTAGCAAGGTTGCTGGCAAGAGCTGAGTGAGAATAATCGAGAATCATGTTCAGTGGCGTAAAATTGGAAAGGCCTATGTCCAGCAGTGGACTAGTAAAGGCTGATTATGGCTGTATATTTTTTTTACTTATTGTATAAATAGGTATAGTTATATGAATATTATGCTTTTAATTATGTGATAATTAGGTGAGATTGTGGTCAAGAGCCCAGTTCATTATAAAAATAAAATGTCAAAAGTAATACAGTAAAAAATATGCCAAATTAATATATGCGTAACAATAATTAGGCAAATTTAACCAATGTAAACTGTTACATTAAATTTTATGCAAAAATATAGTGCACCGCTCGCCGCGAGAAGGTATATAGTTTTAATAGAAATCCCATTGTTAGAGACCAGACCATGTTTTAAATGTCTTTTTATACTTTTAGGTATCAACTACACTGATGTACTAAACACAACCCGCCAACCAAGTGTCAATAGTGAATTGATGGTTCAATACAAGTGGGATTGGTGGCTAACATCTATAACATGTAAGGGAGCACAAATACCACCTCAGTGCTCCCAGCCAATCTCACCTGCCCGTGGTGCATCCTGCTGACAAAACAAGGCTCTGACGACCGACAAATGGCGGTATAACCATTTTAAATTATGGCGTAGCTAAATACTACAGGCCGGTGACGGGCAGCAGCGTTACCGGTGCGAGGAGCTACGTCCTGCGATCGACAAACCGCTGGCCCAGCGTGGCGATGAGGGCATATCCCTCCCAATGAGCCTAAGATCGGGCTCAGTGGCGTATCTTGGGAGAGGCCTACGTCCAGCAGTGGACTGACACTGGCTGATTATGATGATGATCTATAAAATATTATGTTTCTTTAAGTGTTAAACACTTTATATTTTTGTACATTGTTACATAGAATTCAAAACGTCATGGTATCGACGGGATTCGATCTCATACCTCCTGGGAATCATAGCTAAGTGCTCTGACGAACTAGGCCACAGTACGATACTATCAATACGACGTTCAGAGGCAGGTTGTTAGAAAAGGACACACTTACTCCTAGGTTCTTTTCGTTAGGGCCGTTTTGATGTATATAGCATTTACAACGTTATGTGAAGAGCATAAGGATTAAATTGATTGTAATATCATCTGTTGTGCACGATTCTTATATTGTTAATCCATGCCATGGACACATAAGGAAACATGTGATGAAATTTGATGTTATCAAAGATCGCGCCATTATAGAAAATATGACTTGCAAACCGCGTTTTTTGTATTTTTATTTTTATGGTGAAAGATAACGGGTGGTAAAAGGTTTTAAAAATAATAGTTTTTTTTTTATATTCTCGTGTTCTCTTTTACATGTAATTCTTTGTTATGGAAGAAAAATTTAAAAAAATCATCTTCTATTTTGTAACCCTAGTTGGTAGGCCGTATTGCCAACTGTGTAGTTGGATACCGTTTTTTTTGAAATGAAAGTGTTTAAACTGATTATAATTTTATACAGCTACAAGTTTGTATATTAGACATATTATGTGTGTTCATATAATCCCTGATTTAGGGATCCCTCGTGCATCTATATTCATGTCTTACGAATAAAAATTAGTACTACATCATATCATGGAGTTACCAACCTGTAAGCATTAACTTTAAGTCTTCTTCTTCTGTTGTAAGTATTATTTCTATAAAGTACATAGTTAAGTGGTGTCATACATTTTGAAACTTATTTTTTTATATGTATCACGGTACATTTTTTTACAATTAATCGAGATAGCATGCTTAAATTTAATACATTAATATAATTTACATTTGATAACACTAAAACTGCGCTTTCTTTCTCAATAAATAAAAAATATGTTATGCTGCATTTGCTTGTAGTGACACCGATTTCATATGGTTTCAAAAACTGACTTAATATATTCTTTCGATTGTTGGAGGTCGCTAATAGTAATAATTGCACCCATTATACTGTAGCTATATGCAACATTAATAGTTTACTGGTCCTGCCTTCATAAAACTATACAATGTCTTAAGATTTAAGATACAATAATTAGAAAGAAAACACAGTTCAACATTATGCAACATTTTGTGTCATTGGGTAAAAACTAGGGCAGGTAATTTTTTTTTTTCACTCAGTATCACTATAGTGCTGAATTTTTGTCGATCACCGTCATGAATTAATGTCGACCACAAACACTAATAAATATGTATTAAGGTCAATAAGATCACTATTAAATGTTGTTCACTGTTCACTCAGCACAATCACAAATCTACCTCGATGTCAATAATGTTATCACTAACCAACGTTGATCACGGTCACTATTGGTTGTCGATCACGAACACTATTCGATGACGATCACATCGCCGATCGGCCGTGATCATCATGTGCTGGCAGTGAGCCCGAGAGCAGCTGATAGAAGTCGTACCACGTTCTTTTGTTCATTGGGATCTTTTTCTGAAACAAAGTATTAAAGGTTACAATGATACATTTTATGAAATGAAAATGAAAATGTTTATTTACAGCTATAGCCAAATTACAGCTAAAAACTCTTAGTTAACTTAAAATTACACAATTAACACAGTAAGATGTCTAAAGCTGAAAGAGGAATCAGAAACAAACAATGATTTGTGGTCTCCACACTAGGCAAGCCTGTATCGTGAAGACCTAGTGGTTTATATGAAACCACGAGTTTATATAAACCACTGAAAAAAAACAACTTCTATTTAGTTATAAATATTAAAATACGGGACTTATCGCGCCTAAAACATAAATCTTATTTACTCGACGTTTCGACCAAGTTGCATTGATCGTGGTCACGAGACGACTGGCAGTCGTCTCGTGACCACGAGGGCGCGATAAGTCCCGTATTTTAATATTTATAACTATATGTTCAAATCGCGAAAGTTTAAAGTTTACAACTTCTATTTATCCGGGGTGGTTCGAGCCACTGAGCTAAATAGGTGATACCTGATGGTAGGCTTCAGCTATCAAAGGGGTCACTTTTAGTCACATTTAGCACCATGTTTAGGATTAAGGTCTAAGTTTACGGGAAGCACGAAGGTTAATTCAGTGGCAACAATGTCCACTATTCTCATCATGTATTTTTAAATGAAACTTTTATTACATCGCCTCAGATTTTTCGTCCATCTATTGTATGTCACATTACGACGGTGCTTTAGCTTGATTGGTGAATTTGATGATGATTACAGCCGGTGCTGATTGGTGGATATGATGTATGACATTTAAGTCTAGCTGTGATTGGTGGATGCTTCCACAGCCATATTTGTATACTTGCTAATGTGTCATGTCAACTGCTGTCATAGTAACTAGCTACCATAGCTACACATAAACAAAAAGTTTCACTAGCATCGTGGTTTCATAAAACCACACCACACTTTTTTTAAGGGTATGACATTGTGCTAAGATGTATTTTAGAGAGGAGATTATTTTATACAGATTATTATAAAATACGCTTACCATCAGCGCCTGTGACATGCTTCTCTAGGTTGAGTTTGTCCTGCGCGACCTGGTATATTCCCTCCTCGATGGTACCAGCGCTCAGCAACCGATAGATGGTCACAGGACGGGTCTGACCCATTCTGTGACATCTGGAAATACACAAAAACTTACAGAATTAACCTTTGGTCTGTGTAAACAGTGCGAAATTGTGCACCCCTCGTCTGTGTGAGGTTTATGAGAGTTGCCGCCATTAGCCGCATTTTTAACACGCAACTTTACATGATGATTTACTTGTGAAAACTTAGCGTAAGACGACTTTGATTGGTTATTTATTTAGAAAATATATTTCGTTATGCATTTCGAAGTAAAAAAACTGTAATTTATGCAGAGAAACATATTTTTACATTGATAAACACGCAACTACTGCACTTGGGCATGCTTAGTTTCAAATCAATTTCATGCTATCTATGATAGACTATTTTATAATGTCAGAATATAACCATAAACTACAAAAATAGGGCTTTGTAACGATACATCATATTTCGGGTTATTTTATCGGATTATCTACAAAAAAATAAATATAAAGTCTCGATATTGGAATAAGAAGTTTTTTCGGGTTAGGATAGATGTGCATGTGTGTGTGCATTTCAAATACGTTCGTCTGTGTATGATACGGATCCTGGCTTGTTGTAGGTTCAGGCAAGAATCAGTAGCCTGTGTATGTTACGGATCCTGACAGATACACAGGATGATTTACTTTTATAAAAACACATTTGTATATGTATTTTTATAAAGCGAATACAAATATAAACAAAATATTTATTTCAGTAAATATATATTATGTATATATATAATATATATGTATGTATAGATATAATATACATACGCATTATTACATATATATAGATAATAGATATATATATATATATAAATATTATATCATGAAACCAATAAAATAATAATTTAAGAAACCTACTAAGCACTAATTACAATTAAAATTATAATGGGACTACACTTGAGGTATCCCTAACGTGACCATTTATATTTTATGTCAGAGCGGGACATCTGCGAATCACTACATAGCATAGTATAAAACAAAGTCGCTATTTTTGTCTGGAAGCGCGGGTGAAAGGGGTTTATCTATCCTGCTCGCACGCGATAGCGCGACACCGCTTGGCGGGTGACGCGCTGTCTCGTAGGTAATTTGCCTTCCCGCTCGGGGCGCCCGCCTGCCGTGCAACGCATTTCGAACGAGAAAAATACATTTTAAACTATCGTTTGGTCTATTTGCTAAAGCGGGACAATTTTGGCCTTGCGGGGGACACCGGGACAGACTGCCTGAAAGCGGGACTGTCCCGCCCAAAGCGGGACGTATGGTCACGTTAGGTATCCCCTTTCCAACAAAAAAAAAGATCTTAATCGGTTCAAAGAAGTTATACTCAAATATACTAAAAACAGTTACCTACGTTCAGATAATAATAGAATATGTCAAAATACCAATTTATAATTTTACATCGTGTCAGCAAAAGTAACATCCTCTATATCTCTGTCAGGATCCGTATCATACACAGCAGACTGCAAAATGGCAGTAACCATGTACGTATACACGTCGCCATTTTGAACTTGCGCATGTGTGAGTGAGATTTTCAATTGAAACCGTTATTAGTTTTCGAAAATATACATTTAGATAAATATTTCGGAATTATTGTGTACCAACGAGTAGATATCCAGAATCTTCATAAAATTTCCAACAAAATATATAAATTACGAAATAATACACGCTAGGTATCATTTCAAAACTATTGAACGAAAAAAACTAAAAGTTGGTCTAAAACTTATGGGTTACTTTGTAATTCAAATAATTTGAAAGTAAGACTTGGTTATATATCAAAATTGAACTTAGATGACTAAATAAACAATGAAAAACAATAAAATATAGCATTTACTTAGCAAATTAAACAAATAACCACTAAAAAATCACTTTTTCTAACCGCGCGACGTTCACGTACTCGTAACGATTGATGAGTGACTTTCGATAGCTCTTCCTCGTTAAACTATTTAGATAATTTATAAAAGTTTTTCTGTTCTATGGAAGGTCATTCATTCACTTTATTTATCATAGAGTTTTATACCTTATTAAATTAAATATACGGCTTAAAATCGTAAAATTAAACAAGTTTATAAATGATAAGGATACTGAACACACACAAACGACTATGTATGTCAGGATCCTATACCAACACAGACCACAGGTTAAACATGAGATAAACGGTCTGGGGAATAATAAGCGGCAATAGCTCAATAGCTAAGGCGTCGGCCTGGCGATCGAGAGGTCGTGAGTTCGATCCCTACCCATTGCACCAATACTTCCAAGTTCATTCAATTTATTTTTCAATATCACTCATTATTTTGTACAACTCCATCTGTTGAACTTTAGCGAATACGTCTTTGTAGTTACGCCGTTATAAAATAGAGTGCGTTGGCTATTGACGTGAACCCACTCCAGACACAAGCATTTTTAGCTTAGTTGGAGGGGTTAACAAGAATACAAGTAATGTGCAATCCAAATAAAAGGAATTACAGTGCGTCATAAAAGAGTTGACAATAAATGAGGGCGCCACTATTGCTTTTGTATCTTGTATGTAGCAACACAGTTAGTTAGAAACAAACGTTTTTGATACTTGTATTATTTTTGCAAATATAAGATTTGCATGATTTCTTACTTGCATTATTCAATGAGTGAAAACAATTAAATAATTAATTTCTACTCTTTTATGTTGCACTGTACAATATGTTTCATACCTTAGTATGGATTTTAAAACATTTCAAACAGTAAAGCACTTTATCAATCTCATATGTTGTTAAGTGTCGATGACCCAAGACAGTGTTGTACCGCCGTGTAGATCAATCTAGGATATCTAGTCTTTCAGTGCCCATGACGCGTTTGTGTGTCTGTGTGTCTTACAAGATAGATGCGCGTCATAGGCACCATCTCCAAAAGCGTAACCACTACCCGCCTGGTGGTAAGTGATGATGTTTTCTGTAACTAACCTGTCCTCCGCCTGTTTGTCATTGTAGGGGTTGAAATCGATGTCGTGAATGATGACAGTATCCGCCGCGGTGAGGTTGATTCCCAGCCCGCCAGCTTTCGTCGACAGCAGGAATATGAAGATGTCCTCACTGTTGTACTGGTTTATTAGGTCTTGTCTGAAACATGGGCATATTCAAGTTTGCTATAAGGCTTACAGCTACGAATCATAAAATCATAAGTCAGGAAATTTAACTGCGTTAAAAACATGACCCAACAAAAGTCGTGTCCAAGCAGGCGGGGTTAAAAGTCGTGTCCAGCGTATCATTAGTCGGACATTTGTCTTGTTTGACTCAACTGTCATAACAGACATTGCAGTACATGCGCGAACCAATCCCTGCTTTCGTTCCGAATTTAAATCAATTTCGAAGGCAATCATTTGTAACTTCGAAAGTGATTCTTATTATGAATCTACGCCGTTTTGGTTTGAAGAAGGGCCACTTTTTGTGTGGAATTAGTTCTGAATTATAGTTCCTGACTAAGATTTATTCGTAGGCTTACAGTATATAATATCATCATAGGCGTCTCTTATGTCACGCCACTGAGCAAGATAGCTAGCAGAGGCTTTTTTTCAAATATTATGATTCTCAAAGTGGTTACACTCCTAATATTTTTATAAATTGTTTTACACAATCCAAAATTTCATCGTACGATGAAATATCAAACGATGTCTATGCGAGTAAAACCGCGGGGCACAGCTAGTAAATAATAATACAAAAGAAAGGCGGCAATAGCCCAATGGATAGTGTCGGACTGGCGATCGAGAGGTCGTGAGTTCGAACCCCACCCCACCCATTGCACTATTGACGTGAAACCACTCCACAAGCGTATTTAGCTTAGTTGGAGGGGTTAAGATTAGTATTTATTTATTTATTTATTCATAGCATACAAAACAGATCACAATTATATAAAATTAGTACAATATCTATGGTTAAGTATTGTTCTTAATTATATTCCAAGACATGTATGCCTAGTTGCGCTCTATTATAAAGGTAAATTAAGCTAGGAATATTATATTAATAGAATTTGAAAAAGATAAATAATGAAGACTGAGTTCTTATGAATACATTAAATATACATATACATATTTGAAACTAAGATAATACAAGAGATATTGTTTTTAGCCATTACTATTGTTATTTTTATACAGTAAATTCTTTATTTGCCTCTGAAACTGAAATAAATTGAGGTGAAATATATCTATCTCTCTGTTAGAGACAAGTATTTCATTATATTGTCGACACATTCTAACTACTGGGTTATAAAACGAAGTATTGTTATTAAATACTTGCAGAGTGAATATATTATAATTACAATTACGAGATCTAAATCTAGTGTTAAAGGTGATGAGAGAAAGTAGAAATGGTGAATCTATTGTAAAATGTATTATTTTATGAAAGATACTGAGATCGTAATAAACACGTCTGTTCTCGAGAGAAACAACCTGAAAATGATCCAATCGCTCCCTGTAGCTGTTCAATGTAAGATCCATGCCGTGTCTGTAGCTTAAGATTCTTAGGAATCGCCTCTGGACAATCTCGATTCTGTAGCTATGAATTTTGTAAAAAGGAGACCAGATTGAGGCATTATACTCGAGTATACTACGTATCAGCGTATAATAAAGATAGATCATACTTTTAGGGTTTTAAAAGCGATTTGTAGCTCTCGAGACAAAATCAAGAAGTCTAGAACTCCTTTCGATATAATCATAATGATTATGGAACGTAAGAGAGTCGTCAAAAACGACACCCAAATCGAGAGAAAAAAGAAGCGGAAGATTTGCGGCATAGGGATTTGCCCTTGATGGAGTAATAAAACATTAGCTTTTGTTTTTTCTTGGTGAAGCTAATAATAAAACATTTATCTATATTAAGCTGCATATAGTTTTAATCACACCAAATAGATAAGGAATCTAAATATTTTTGTAGTTTAGAGGTATCTTCGTGATTGTCAACTGTTGTAAAGATCTTTAGGTCATCCGCGTAAAGAAGGCAAGGGGATGATAAGGAATCCACCAGATCATTTATAATGAAGTCGGTTAAAAATTACAAACATTAAAGGTCCTAAATGGCTTCCTTGGGGAACCCCAGATGGAACCGATACTGGTTGAGAAAGGTGACCTTTCAGTGCAACTAGTTGACTTCTATGATTTAGATATGACTGGATCCAACGAAGTAAACACCCATGGACTCCAAACCCTTCCAGTTTTTTACATAATATTGAATGGTTAACTTTGTCAAATGCTTTGGAAAAGTCAGTGTATACTGAGTCTACTTGAGATCTCTTCGCAAAAGCAGTACATAAATAGTTTTTATATTCAAGTAAATTTGATGTTGTAGATTTAATACTAGTAAATGTGCAACCAACATTGCGAGTCATCTTTAAAATAAAATATATATATAAGATAATAAAGTCTTACCGTTCAACAACAGCAGTGCTCCCATCCAGCCGGATGTACCGATACCCTCTGAGCTTCAGATAGGGCTCCAGAATATCAAGCATCATGGTGAACTGGCTGAAGATCAGCACGCGGTGACCTTCCGACTTCAGATTCGGCAGCATCTCGTCTAACTTGAGGAACTTGCCCGAGTCTAAGATTAGCGACTCGGGCACTTTGTGGGACGTTATACACTGAAAATTAACAAATGTTAAACATAAAGATATCTATAATTAATAGCGGAAATAACTCGCGTCATGTAATATATATATAAATTATAAATAGTATGCACTTATTAATGTAGCGTATTAATAATTAAGATAGTTTAAAAACTATAACAACCGACTTCAATGCAAATACAATTCAATTCATTCAAACATACATAAAAAAAACATACAGACAAATTCAGAACCTCCTCTTTTTGAGAAGTCGGTTGATACCAAGAAATTAAATTTAAAAAATACTTTATTTCTTTCACGATAATTTCCGTTCTTGTAATTTTTAGTAACAAGTTCAAAGATATTTATATTATCTCAGAAGATCTTGATAAAATTTACTTAAGGACCGTAGCTACTCAAGAATATTTAAAATTGTTTCATTTTCAGTGACAAGTTTGTGGGTGTTTATCTCCATATATACTCAACAAATCTCGACGAATTGTATAATGGGACTAAATGTAAAGCATACTCTCTCAAACAAAAAGGAATTTTCCAAATCTTATATATATAAAAGAAAGTCGTGTTAGTTACTACACTTGTAACTCAAGAACGGCTGGATCAATTTTTATGATTTTTGTATTTATGGAATTGTCTTTGTCAGGAATAGGATAATAAGTATTAAAAACAATGAATAATTGACCTAAAAAATATATATATAAGACAAATTATTTTGCTAAAATGTTCTTGGGTTAAAAAACTGCCAATCATTTGATGTTCAATTGTTTATCCCGTCGATACGGTAAATCGCAAATTAATAAGGGTCATCGCTCCACACGGTTAGTGTATTTAGCCAGCGTCAAGTACAAAAATTCTTCAAGTATTTGTGATTTCAAATCATGTACATTTTTAAAATATTAATATATTTTAAATACTGTCAGTAATGACAATTGTATGACATATTTATTGATTGTCAAATATGGGTGCGTTCAGAAATGTATGCTTACGAGTTTTTGGCGGGAACGTGGAAAAGTGTGTGTGATCTCATTCTATTTTTTCCTAAAACTGGTGTTCTTCCGCGTGTTAATGTGCAATAAATGTGGATTATTAAGCATTAAGTGCCGGTGAATGTGTGCGAGTGTAGGGAAACAGCACAATGTTGAAAAACTTGCTATTTGCGTTCTCACCAAAATTCCACTGAAAATCTTCAGTAAACACCACCGGCCTTACTAATAAAGTTTTTTTCACTCTGTATACACGTTGTATACCACAAAAGCTGACCAATAAAAATATTTTTGACGTAAGCGTTGGATAAAGTTAGTATACAGATGTGCCATTATCAAAGGAGGCTATTCATTTCTTAAACAGCCTGGGACCCTAGTTTAGCGAGTGTGTAAAGGATTAAAATGGCGGATTTCTCTATTATCAGCTGATCGAAATCATGTCTAGACATAGTAACTATTCTTGAATCTGTGTCTAGTATTCTGTGAAAAAACGTTTTGATTCTTCAAACTTCAAAAAGTATGCTGTTATTTGAGGATAGTTTGTATGTGTTAGATTTGTTTTCATTGAAATGGATTACATAAATTATTTCGACATATTTGACCATTGAGAGATAGGGGAGGCAAACAAAAAAATCGAAAACATTATGAAAACCGTGCAGATCCATTTTTTTGAACAATTCAGATTTTTCATTTTAAATACAAATTACAGGTTTACGAAAAGCTATGTGGAAGAAACTAAACGCAGTGATTACATTCTCTTTGGAAAATGACAATTTATTCATAGATGGCTACAATCATGTTTATATTGTAGCCATGGAGACCGCTAGTCTCCATGGCTACAATGTCAACAGCGTAGACAGAAGACAACAGTCAATTTGAGTGATTCGTTCTAAAACTTGTTTTAAGTCTTTCACTCCTACTAAAAGAAAATATTTTCCATTATGTCAACTAATTTCAACAAAAAGTTCCAAAAACAACGTAGTTTGATTAATATTGCATTCCCAAAACAAAATTTCATGACTAATATTGATAATTAGTAAACTTTATGAAAAATTAATTTACGGAACTATTTAAGACAAAAACAGTTTCTAAACGGATTGACTAATAGTTGCCAGATGAAAAAGAAAAAAGTGTTAAACATCTATGTAGATACCCACCGCCTATTCAACGTTTATTAGTCAAACAATGGATTGACGCGTGTTTAGCGTTTATTCATTGTGCAACTGTACAACCGTTTAACAGATGTATAGGCAATTTTTTATTAGTAAGGCCGTAAATCTTTACTGAAGGTATTGACTTAGACTAGACTTATACTTGAAAACTGAGCTGAAATGTGACTTTAACCCATCTCTACGACCAAAATTAATAAAAACTTGAAGAAATTTAATACTTGACACTGGCTAAATACACTAATCGTGTGGAGCCATAACAAAACTAAAAAAAAGTATACTTACAAGCAATCAAGACAATAATTATCAATGCCTAATCAATTTTATATTTTGTTAGAATGTAGGTAAATACAGAGATATGCAATGTGATAGCCAATTTATGAATGCCGTATGTATACAGTCTTATCCATAAGGCTAAAAAATATTAGACAGTTATTCATGAAGTAAGTACCTATACTTATTCAGAATTAAAATTAAATACTGGTTATTATATTTTTACAACTAAAATTAAACTCAATCGAACTAATTTCAAGTTAATAACTTATCAATAACAATAACAACATTGTCTCATTGCATCATGTCTTGCTGACACGAGGTTGAAGTACTTGATTGTTGTATTTCTATTCTATTTCTGTATTGCCACAACTTTGATTATATATCAAAGTGCCATAACACATTACTAAACTTAATATTACCCCTAAATTAAGTTCATCTAAAAGCTAACACGACATTCACTGTCTGTTAGGTGGTACGAAGTTCGCCGGGCCAGCTAGTATATTAATAAATAAGCGAGATCTGAGGCAACAAAAAATGTAAAAAAAGCTTACTAGCAATGTGGCACATTACTAGTTAGTGGTCTTGTTAACCCCTCCAACTAAGCTAAATAGGTTTGTGTCTGGAGTGGGTTCACGTCAATAGTGCAATGGGTGGGGATCGAATTCTCAATCGCCAGGCCGACACCTTAGCCACTGGGCTATTCATCATCATCATTATCAGCCCATTTCTGTCCACTGCTGGACAAAGGCCTTTCCCATCTCTCTCACTGGGCTATAGCCGCTATAAAACCTCCTTGTTTGGAATCAGATCAACAAAAATTTGAACATGTATTTTAGAATGTTTTTTACATTTATGATTGGCTAAAAGAAGTAAGCAGAAGTATTTCTCACCGGATGCTCCAATGTAAGTTGATGGATCTGAAAGTCAGACATACACAGCAAGTCTTGGAAGGCGTAGTGTTCATTCTTCTCCTTATAGTTGGGGTCCCGGGCGAGTCTGGCGGCTATTTTCTGGAGCTGCGGCGGCTGGTAGTGGTACCGGAGGAGGAGGGGGTGGTTGGCCAGCTTTCTCATATCCATCATCATTGACATGCCGCTTTGTTCGTTGGTTGCGTGGATCTGGGGAAAAGGGTATTTTACTCTATATGAGAAAAAATCTAATATATTATTGAAATAGCTTAGGCAAACAGCATTCGGAAAACGTTAGTTTTAGTACATAAAATGGCAAACTTCATTTTAAAATTCAATTCAAAGGTTTCAGCTTTTTTTATCTGTTTCATAACACCATAAATAGTAGTTGCAATTTAATTACGTCATACGGCTATGTTAACTAAGAAGTGTCAGCTGTCAATTATCATATGCTCACATAGCAATATGGCGTCCACTGCGTCCAGCGTTTCCGTCAAATTACGCGCGAAATTTGAAAATGCAAAATTTAATTGCATTTTTATGACACTTAATGATTGAATAAACATTTTGTGAATATTTTTGTGGTTCATTGGTGGTTATAAATCTTTTCAATAATGGGTGTAATAGCCTATTGGTTGGTTGGTAATAGGGAATATGCATGTAGCTCAGATTTATTGGAAATATTTTTTTTTCGAATCTTTGTTGTCCTGCAGTTATATGTAAAACCTTTTTTTTATTCAATTCCATTTTATTTGCTTAAAATAATATATGAAAAATGAAATTTAAGCGAGGGAAATTTAAGTTTGTAAAACAGATCACCATTGGTCGAATCGCAATTTGACGTCATAATTCACTACGTCACGTGATAGAAATATTGAGCGCGGGAACATAAAAATAAATGTATGGTGTGGTCTTATTGTGTTCATTTACAAATAATGTGTTGGCCGCGTATTATTGTGCAAAAATGTATATTACTAACCATTAATATAGGTAAAAATGAGTACAAGATTAGAGAAACTGCATAATTTTATAAAAACATGCCATTTGCTAAATACAATAATCGCGCGGAGTCTTAGTTAAAGAAAAAAAAGCTAGTTTGCTTCAAGCGGCGTGTGTCTGACGTAAGTGCGTGACGTCACAATTCACTACCAAAGAGCCCGGGAAATGATGGCGTTTAAACTGCTCAAATGTATTTGTATATTTAAATATTTATTTAGAAAATAATAAGACCAATTCCAGCAGTATTTAATTTTTTTATTATGTTATATGGATGTAATGAGTGAAATAATAATAATAAAAAAAACATGCATATTCCCTATTGTTATTTATTTATTGTGTTTAATTATTTCACAATTTTTTTGATAAAAATTGTCTAAAGTACATGCAATGGGGTGCACGTAATAGTATGACTGGCAACGCTATATTAATCAGGGGAATGAAACATTTTTTAAGTGTGACATTCGGCGTATAGATGAAAGCTGAACGGCTCATTATCATTATTATTTTTAAATAAAGTTATTGTCAATAAACTCTTACCAATCCATCATTAGCCTTGAACCCCTGTATAAGCTCCTCATACTGCCCCTGCTGCTTCTGAGACATGGGCACTTCCACGGTAAGATTGGTCTTCTTCGGCAGATCTTGTAGCACATCCCGCTTCAGCCTGCGCAGTACAAACGGCTTCATGATACGCTTGGCTTGAGTTATCTGACTCTGTTCAAACGCTGGCTCATCGTCTTCTTCTTTGTTCGCTGCTGTTTTTGTTGTTTTCGCTTTCTGGAAGAGGACAGTGGAATAAGCATTGTATTTGAAATTATTGGGCATGTGAGACTTAGATTTTTTTTTAAATATCATGTAGTTTATTTTATTTATTCTTTTCCATGCCCAGGTTGTCTGGAAGATATAGCTCTATGCGATAAGACAGTCGATTGTATTGCCTTATTATTCTACTGTCTTTTATAACACACTGGATTGAACTTCACGACCCTAAAATTCTCTCCACCGAACGTTACAATTACTCCCGTATTGTACGTGAAGCGGTTGAAATAAAAAACATTCGAATTTCAACCGGGAGGATGGTTTTAGATTGGCCACAACTTGGAACCCAGTGATTAGGAAGTGTTCCAGTCGAAGTTTAAATCAACGAAAATCTGCCGATGCCATTATTGTGTGTCGCAATGGCAACTCCGATCAAGATCAAATGAGGGTAGTTTCAAACTACTCTCAATCAAAACAATGCCGATACCCACAATTTCAGCCTTCTCGTGACCACGGTCAATGCTACTTGATCGAAATAAAAAATGTTTTAGCGCGATAAGACCCGTATTACAATATAATTAATTTTATAACACAGTTTGTACAGTTTGTACAATTTGTAATTTCTTTGATGGTCAATAAAGAGTTTTTATATTGTATTTTAAAGCGTTTGACCATTTCGTCAAGTAATTTCAACATTATGAATAACAGTTAAGAGGAAACGCAGGTTGAAAAATAGGTATTTTAAAGAAACTATTTTCCGTATAACCAACAGGAGTGCGATAGGGACAACAGCAACTCAGACTCATTTTAATTACGATATTTTAACTAAAATAAGGTTTCGTGTACCCGTTTTCTCCTCAAAAACTGATACAATCAAATTATTTTTTTGCATAACATTTTTGCAGATGATTTTTGATTTTATTTTTGTGTATGCAAAAAAAAAATTTATTGTATCAGTTTTCGAGGAGAAAACAGGGGAATACGAAACCCTTTCAAATTTGTCTGGAAGCTGTCTAGATCAGGGCAATAAAATAGGTAATTTTTCAGGTTTTGAAGGGTTATATTTCCTTTTGTAATTAGTTGGTCAAAAAAAGCAAACGACAGGGGGGCATAGGCAGGCCTCCCTCACTCGCCCATAGCTACTGCGATTTATACCTAAACTTTCGTCACCTGCGCCGGTACTAACTGCCAGTCGGTTGTCACTGCTCACGCGCGCGCAACGTATATTATTATTCTAATGACGGGATAACTGCGCATTCGTAATCTATCTTAGAAACAATTTAAGTTTTTATTTAGTGATTTTGCGGGTTTGACAAAAAACAAACACAATATGTTTCATTTTTTATGCTACTGATACTAAAATGACAAGACGGTGTAAAATACACTTTTCCGACATTAAATTCGACTCTTAGTTAGGAACTTTGATGTAATTTTGTGAGGTAAATAAAAATAATTCGTAAAATTTTTTTTAGTTTATTGAGTCAACCCTTTACTGTATCGGGGCGCGCCGGTACATCGCGCGCTGAACGAAGTAATAACAACGCTAGGTCGAGCGCCTTAGACACATTTTTGCTTGTATTGTCTGAAATAAACGTTGGTATTGTGTTTTTGTAGGGGAGTGAAGTATCTGTTACGTAGTAACTATTAATCTGTGGTCTACAGCAGATCTAGATTTTTTGTAGAAAAAAATTTAGCTCTAAAAGCATTTTGCAGGGAGGAAACGGGAATACATTTGTATGGAAAAATGCACCCCGCATTCCCTCTTAACTTAGACCGATCTTGTTATAGTTAAATCAAACATTAACTCACAGCATTCTTTTGGAACAAGCTCTTGAGATCTTCAGTCTTCCCGGAGAACATATGCGGCATCACGAAGCACAGCAACGACATCAGTTCTAACAGGTTGTTCTGAAGTGGAGTGCCGGTTAACAGGAGACGGTGTTTTGACTGCAAACATATTTTTAGGTTAGGCTGAAGTTCATTGACATGTTTTTCTGTACATTGTTAAAAGAAAATATAAAGTTCAGATAACACTTAGAAGAAACATAATCATTTTTTTTTTCAACCGACTGCCAAAAAGGAGGAGGTTCTAAATTTTTCTGTATGTGTTTTTTGTATGTATGTTATGCGATCACTCCGTCAATTCTGAACTGATTCTGATTGATTTCCAAGGTAGTCCCATTGTAATTTCATCGAGGTCTGATAAGTATGTCCAGAGATATGGAAGATAAATACCTCAAACTTAGTACTGAAAATGTTTTTCATCAAACCTATATGTATATGTAAGGGTGTCTATAGATAGGTCTTCAAAAATGACATTGAGGTTCCTAAAACCATTTTAGTCAATCATTGTAAAGATAGGCACGTCTAAATTAGGTAAAATGTGTCGTCCCCCTCCCCCCTCCGCCCTCACTTTTAAAGTATGGGAGTGAAAAATCTAAAAAAAATATATGCTATAGATCTCAATAAAACCTAACAACAAAAATTGGTTTGAACGAGATACAGGCAGCAGTTTTTAAGATATAGTGACCGCAAAGATAACTTTGTTTTTCATACAAACTCTATGAAAAACAAAGTACATTTTTTGGTGGCGAAAAATTAAAGTTAAAAAATGTAAAATATACACAGTTTAAAGTCACCTGGAGTTCCTACTTAGTACTAGCCTCGAAGATGCCTGATACTTTTTTAAATATCTTATAGGCTAGCGTTTGACGACTACCTGTTAATAAGTGATGATGCAGTCGAGGATGGTAGCAAGCTCTAGCAAGGTCTAGAATGGAAATTGGCTCTTAAGGATATCTGCCGGAACACATTAGATGTTTGGCGACAGATTTTCTAACTTGAGGGTGGTAGCTGGCCAGGCGGACACTAGATAGTGTCCTACCACCATGTAGGGGTTGAGGGTTTTTAACAATGTTTTCCTTCACCGGAATAAAAACATATTTCCGCATTTTCACAAAAATTGTACTGAATACTTTCTTACAGAATCCAGTACATGAACTAAAACGAAATGTATTTGCTGTATTTTACCTTAATTTTGAGTAGATTGTCATACCGCTGCGTGGACATATTCTTGAGCATATGCGCCTCATCGTAAATAACGTACTGCATCGGAGTTATACGGAACATCTTGCGCTCTTCTGGACAACTGCTCACCATTGTATATCTGTGGGAACAATGCATAATAGGATAAATAAATATATGTTTTTTCTATAATGACATACTGCAATGTATAGGCCTTTTCTTTCATTCTAATAGAATAACTTATCGATGATGTATCAATGCATTGAAGTTTCGAAGTGGTTTGTCGAGCGCCTAGTGAACAGGGTCTGGTCTGACCGCAACTATTTACTTCTAGTAAAACACTGTTCCATCTTAGATAGCATCATCACATAACATCCAATTAGAACGTGATCAGCCTAAAAAAAATAAGCTGAAGAACCAATAACCGCTGGGGTAAACGAGTTCTTGAGTGGAGACCACGAATCGGCAAAACTTAGCGTAGGACGCCCTCAGACTAGGTGGAGCGATGATGTTCGCAAGTTGGCTGGCAAGAGCTGGATGAGAGTAGCCGAGGAACGTGCTCAGTGGCGTGCAGTTGGAGAGGCCTATGTCCAGCAGAGGACTAGTATAGGCTGATGATGGTGATGAGATTTTATTTGTTTTTAACCGACTTTCAAAAAGGAGGAGGTTCATAATTATTTATTCATTCACATAAAATAGATCTCTAAAATAGTTCTGAATTCGACCACTCTCACCTGATGTTATTAACCACTATCTCACCTGATTTAAAGTGTAATTTTAATATTATTTTCGTTATTATGCTATATTAGTACTAGTTTGTTAATAACTCACGTGGTAAGCACGACGTCGAAGTTGTCCAATCCCCGCGCGTACTCTATCCGGAGCTGGCGACGCTCGTCCGGGTTACCATAGTATTTGCTGACGCGAAGAGAAGGACACCATCGTTCCAGTTCTGTGCTCCAATTATCTGTACACACATAATAATTACTAAAACAACCGACTTCCATGCCCCGCGAGCCAATTTCACCGCCGCGAGGCAAGTTTGAGACGTTTATCGTCATATCTCCGGAGATACCTATCAGATCTCGATGAAATTACAATGCCACCACCACCTCGGAAATGTACCCTACCGATTAAAAAAAGAATCTTTCGAATTGGTTCACAATTGACGGACTAATCACGTAACATACATACAAAAAAAAACTGACGTATTGAGAACCTCCTTCTTTTTTGAAGTCGGTTGAAAATACTGTCTCAAATAACATAAGACAACAGTGTCTTCATTTTAGCTGCAGTATCTTTTACCGACTCTACAAAAGGGAATGCTCTCTTCAGAGCATTCCATTTCTTTTTGACCTAATACCACCGTCACCTGTTTTAGGGCTCCGTACCCAAAGGGTAAAACGGGACCCTATTACTAAGACTCCGCTGTACGTCTGTCTATCTGTTTGTCTGTCTGTCTGTCTGTCCGTCTGTCACCAGGCTGTATCTCATGAACCGTGATAGTTAGACAGTTGAGATTTTCACAGATGATGTATTTCTGTTGCCGCTATAACAACAAATACTAAAAACAGAATAAAGTTAAAAATAATAGAGGGTCCCCATACACGAAACGTGTTTTTTTCGGAATTTCACGCCATCTATGAACGCTTAGTTAGGTAAACGTCCCATAGATGGAGTTATATTGAAATGTCGATCCCTAACACCTTTGTTAGACGTTAGATGGCGTAATAGAAAATAAAAATTTTATTAATTATTATTTTTTGCTGGCGAAAAATGACAGTAGTATTTTTTGCTCGATCTTTGTAACGAGGTATTTCGACTCGTTACATATTTTTCACTTGGAAGCACATTTCAGCTTCTAAGACTGACAAAATTACCTTTTGTTTTTAAATAATTTAGAACATTTTCGTATTTAGCCATTTTTAGTCGATTTTAAATAATAGAGTTACTACTTGGTCTGTGGATCATTCAATATCCCATAGACAATCTTTCAAAAAAAAAAATATATTTGATATCTGTCAATTCTCGATGAAGGGCTTCACTATTTCCCTTTCCTCCGAGAAGGAGGTTATATTTTTTTGATTTATTACAATCCAAGTAAATCGTAGAAGTATCCACGACTATTTTGAGTTTTTAGTGCCGATAAACGGCCAGAACGTGTTCCAACATGTAACCTACACTTGATTTTGCGGTGAGTCAATTTTTGATAACCTAAAATGTTTCGCGTCATCCTTCATGGCGACATATATTTGCAATCGGATTTTTTTTACAGCCTTCGGCGCTGTTTGTGCGACGATGGATATCGTCGTTCGTTTTGAGCGGTGTTTGTGCGACGCTAGATGTCGTCGTTCGTTTGAGCGGTGTTTGTGCGACGATGGATGTCGTCGTACGTTTTGAGCTGTTTGCTCTGGAAGATAATTTTTTATAGCCATGCCACGTTCTCGGACTTCACCGGACGCTACAGCTAAGCTAATTTCATTATAACTCTTTTTATTACCCTTAAAACTTTAATTTCATATTAGCAAGATGCAAGAAAGACATTAGAAAGAAAGACAATAACCAAATTTCAGTAGTAAAATGTAAAATAAATTAACCTAAAAAGTAACGAAAACCGAATGGTATTTATAGTCAAATGTTTAGACATAGTATTGCGGCTTTAACTAAGTAATGTGTAACTCACTTTGGAGGTAAGGGACGTTTCAAGTATTAAAATTTATCATACATTCCCAAAACAGTGTTATCATTTGCCTGTCCCCCGGTCCGAGATTAAAAGTCTCAATGAAACCGCTGATTATCCTGGTAAGTTTTTTAGATCTTGGTAGAACAAGGGCGCTCGATATTCATAAATACTGTCTACCTAACTTTAACTCTTAGCTTTTTATACTTTATAACCTTCCTGTTGCAACTAGTAGCATTTTTATATTTTATAACTCACTTTCTCCAAAATTTTTTTATTACATCTTATAAAATACTGTAGTGTGGTACGGAACCCTACGAGTGCGAGTCCGACTTGCACTTGGCCAGTTTATTCTATCGATCTGCCCGATATCGTCAAAGAGCTCACCCTAACATCTTACAGAATTGTAAGTCTCTCACAACCCGCTTCAACTGAGGCTTTCTACCTCGGACCTGTAACATGTAGAATGATCTGCCCGCAGCGATGTTACCCTCTAGCTATAGAATGGAGTCTTTAAAAAGGGTATCCACAAAATTCCTCAAAGGTCGGCAACGCATCAACATCACCAATGGTGTTTCAGATATTCATAGGCAACGGTAACCGCTTTCCATCAGGCGGGCTGTCTGCTTGTTTGTCTACTCTAACATGAAAAAAAAATTCAGTAAGGAAAATGCCATTGGATATATTCCTAGTGAGGCATTCAGACGACACGCTCACGCGACGAAAATCAGTACTCGCGTCTAACCTTTTTTATATCACAGATATATAGGTAGATTCAACAGTCATTCAGTTTTCCCCTTTTGTCCGCAGATTTTCTTTCTAGGCTTGCCATTTTTATTTTTATTTAAACAATATTATGCAGATGACAGACGGACTATCAGTTCCATTCGGATCATGATATGTACTGTGATCGGTATGCGTTTCTCTAACTATTTCACTTTTTTTATTTTTTTTATATATAAAAATTGTCTGAAGTACTGAAACACACAGTTACATGTAAGGTTGGTTTTAACCTACTTTTATTTTTTTTAAATATTCTGACGTAAACGATTGGATGACAGCTGAATGGTTCATTACTTTTTTTTTTTTCTAATTCATAGTGTTAAATTCTGCTTTTGCTACGTATACTTGATAATTGGTTATGAATTATTTTATGATTTATGATTTTGACGTGTATATGTGCGTATATTAATACTGCCTACATACTGAATAAATGCTTTGATTCTTTGATTCACATTTTTAACGCAGTTGCATTTCCTGACTTATAATTTATTCGTAGTCTAATACTGACCTAGAGTAGAAGCAGGCACTACTATGAGATGTGTGCCCTTAGCCTGTGTTTCCTTGAGATGTGCGAGGAAGGCTATCACCTGCACGGTCTTCCCGAGCCCCATCTCATCAGCCAGGATGCCGGAGACTCCCTGCTTGTGGAGAACGGCCAGCCAGTTCAGACCCACTAGCTGGTACGGAGCTAGTTTCAGGCTGTAAATGTTTAATTAGTCAGTGGCATCATATCAGCTGCTTGTATCCAACGGCTGCCAACCAGCTTGCATATGTCAAATAGCTGAAGATCAAACTCAGTGGTCAATCAAATCTTTACTCTTTATAATATAAGTTTAGATAAAAGCATCTAGATGGCGCTAGAGTAGGTTGAATAGCTGTCCTTGTAAATATTGCCTAAGGATGAGATCCTGCATCACGCAAACAACATTTACCGCAATGTTGGAACCTGATGCATTTGCTTTGTCATCAAACATAAATAAAATATATACATAATACATAACATAAAATATTGTCTCTTTGTAATATTAGCTTACATATCTATAGCATTTTATTAAAAAAGAACATGTTAGTTCCTAGACGCAGAATAGATGGGTTACAAAATGAACCCAGTGATATGTCATTATCATGCTGAGAAAATCTGTCTGATTCGATTGTTTGTCTGTTGTTGATTGATGTTTAAAATGCTTTAATTCCTTAGGTTTCTAACATTTGTAATTTTCAACAATCCATAACAAACATTTTTGCTAATAATGATAAGCAAAGATTGGTTAGCATTTTTTTATTTATGAAACATTCACGGCTTATTAACTGAAAAATGAAGTAAATGCTTATATGCCCAATATAAAAAAAAACAAGTAGCACTTCAGGAGAGCCGGCAGAAATGACAACTTGAACATTAACGTTGTGCATTTGGTGTACTCTCCCTCCGTCTTACGAATTTTCGATCAGGTCACGTGTCCTGGACGCGAGTTTAACATATTTTACCCATCCCAAAAAAAAGTTTCTACTCTCCCTCCGCCTTACGAATTTTCGATCAGATCACGTGTCCTGACGCGAGTTTAGCATTTTTTTACCCATCCCAAAAGGTTCACAGATATTTTAATTGCATTAATTTTTTTACTTGCATTTTTACCCCAGTGCGCCTAAATAACTTTTACTTCAATAATATACATACTCAGCAGACAATATAGCGGGTTGCTGCAACCGCCCGGCCCCGGCCGCGACCGCAGCCTCCAGTTGTTGTGCAAGCCCCACACATTTCTTCATCAGCCGCTGGATGTTGTTTCTAGTTGTGAGCAGTAATTGGGTGGAATTCAGCAACTCTGTGCTCAGCGTCTTGTTCGTGTTGAATTTTTCTACCTGGGGGATTAAATATTTTTTTATAGTAGCTATGCAGATTTTGCAAAAGTTGATCATAATACGATGCCTATTATAGATTTGAAACCATCCAACCAATGTGCCTTCAAAACCGGTTACATTAGAAAGGCATTAATGTAATCTTTATTGATTACTATATGCTTTCACAAAGTGGTATGAAAACTTTTCTACAAAGTCACGGCAAACTTACCATATCAAGCCATCCTTTGAACGGTCTCAGTGTCATTATAAGCTCAGCCTTTTTCTGCGAACATCCGCTGAGCAGCGATAACTCGGCAAAATTACTTGTATTGAGAAATTCAAACACTTTCCTTTTGTCTCCTATCAGATCGTCGGTCACTTCATTGTCTGAATCGTCACTGAAATAAATATACAGATATACACCTTACATACATACTTTTGTTTTGTTTTAGCTATATTGTAGACATTTATATGAATTTGCAAGAAGTAGTCTCTGCCTATCCCTATCCAATGGGAAAAAGGCGTAATTTTATGTATTTGAATTTCAAGGGAATTGCCTTGTGCTTGCAAAAGACAGAAACATTGGGTGGGGGAGATTTATCTGCACTGGAACAGTATTTGTTTTTTAGGGTTCCGTACCCAAAGGGTAAAACGGGACCCTATTACTAAGACTCCGCTGTCCGTCTGTCCGTCTGTCTGTCTGTCTGTCTGTCTGTCTGTCTGTCTGTCTGTCTGTCTGTCTGTCTGTCTGTCTGTCTGTCTGTCTGTCCGTCTGTCACCAGGCTGTATCTCATGAACCGTGATAGTTGGACAGTCGAAATTTTCACAGATGATGTATTTCTGTTGCCGCTATAACAACAAATACTAAAAACAGAATAAAGTTAAAAATAATAGAGGGTCCCCATACAAGAAACCTGTTTTTTTCGGCATTTCACGCCATCTATGTACGCTTAGTTAGGTAAACGTCCCATAGATGGCGTTATATTAAAATGTCGATCCTAACACCTTTGTTAGACGTTAGATGGCATTATAAGAAATAAAATGTTTATTAATTATTATTTTTTTATTATTATTATTAGGCTTCTATTTCTATGCAATACTGATTGTCGTTTTTTGTTTCGGTAGTTTAGATTTTTAATTATTACAAGGTCCCTTTCGAGTAAAAGCCACCTTTATCATTTGCCATTTGTCTTGTTCTGTGTGTGTAATTATTTATTATCCTATATGCAGTTTAAGATTGACTGCATTTTCAATTAATTAGCCGATTCTCAAGCATTCCAAAATCTATTTGGATTCGAAAGCTTCATATTTTATTTTGAATATTGAAAAATCGAAATTGAATTGAAAAAACATTTCCAATCAGTATCACTGATTTTTTTCGAATTGAAATGACAAAAGTATCCGATCGAAGCATTGTTAATTGCATAGATTCAACTCAAAAGGCAGTTTCAGAATCCGTGCATTCGAATGATTGAGCATAACTTAGCAGGTGATCCAATTAGCGATGGGAGATCTGCACTATGTGCCACTTGGGGTGTATTGTGCATTTCCCCCTGCCAGCAACTACCCCACCCTAGGCTCCAATGGAGTGGTGTTATTTGAGTTATTTTTAAATTGATATAGACTAGTGTTTGACTACTATCTCATCTATTGGTATGTGATGATGCAGTTGAGGATGGTAGCATGCCAGGCCTAGAATGAGGAACTGGCTCGCAAGGAAAGCTGCTAGAACACATTACATGTGTTGGTGGCAGATTCTCCAAGTTGCGGGGATTGAACCTACTAACTACCTCTGTTGTCAAAGCTGACCTGACATATTCTCCCTTCTCCGACTGCATCACTGGGCAAATTACCCGAGTGTTCTAAAAAATTTTATGACAAGAATGTATGGAATAAGAGGCCTAAAAACATACCTATCATAGACCCTATCATCCTTCCCTTTCCTGACTCCGTAATCATCATCTTCGCTGCCACTGCTGCCTTTCCTCGCCCGGCCTCCTTGTGCCGGCTTCCCAGGCATCGGCTTTCTGACCATAATAACCTTCTGATTGTTTGAGTTGCTACTGATCACTCTTATCTGCGGGCTAGGGTTGGAATTTGTCTGTCGTTGAGGTACTCCAGAGTTGCTGGGACGAGTGCCGGTGAAGAAGGATGTGGTCCCTCGATCGTTGGACTCCGGGTCATGCTTGAGTAACTCGTCACGGGATCTCTCTTCGCTCCAGTTGTGTTTTACTAATGTGTTTTTTACAAACTGAAAGTTGATTATTAAATCTTAGGGATATTAATTTATTCAATTATTATAACATATTTCATAATTTAATATATATAAGTTATAAACTACAGTTAAAACCGTTTATGATGACATTGTTTAGAACAACATACCGGCATAGAAAAGATAATAATACTACGTATAGAACGGACACTCTGTTCCTCCCGGGCTTCCTCACCCCGCCACCGATTTTGATTTGTCGAGGCGTCAGTCTGAGCAAGGACGCTACACGCGTACGGCTACAGAACAATAGGTACTACTCTCGAGGAGAAGAACATCAACTTCATACATTTATGTTAAGACCAGTAGACACCGGAGGTTCAAATTTAAGTAGGTTCTTATTATGTAGGTATATTATAAATACTTATATACCTACCTATATATTCGTATTTTAGAATTCATTTTCATAAATGAAACAACGATCGATATATACCCGTGCGTAAATAACATTTGTAAAAATAATAAACTAAAATAATCAAATTACTAATTACTTATCCGGAGTCTTCGGAATACCAAAAATATGATATGATAAAATTGTAATATTGGTGTTGAAAATAAAAAACAAACAATATTCATACGGTCAGTACGTAGTACGTATGTACGAAGTAACTATTATATAATCTGTGATACGGTGATTACGGGCGACAACCTTAGACATCACGCACACAAATGCACGTATAGAAAAACGACATGTGTATAGTGTCTGTGTCGGTGTCACAGTGTCGGTCGTTAAAACGCTAGTTTGTATGGAGATTTAGCGAGTGTCCGGGGTGTGATACCGGTTATATTGACCAAAATCAAAGGTCCCGGCTGAATGCTATGTGATTGCCCTATCAAACACATTGCTTTTTACGACATTGCTTATCATTCATTGAGCAACTATATTTAACTAACATTTTCAAAGAATTATATCTGTTAGAATGACTAGCTCAGCTGTATTGTTAACAATTTGAATAGGAATCCACATCTGGCACAGGTATAATCAGCGACATCCTACCAAAAATGGTCTATTGCCTATTACTATCGTAAAAGTACCTAAACAAAAACGTGAGATATGTATATTGTAATTGTTAGAAACTAAACACGTGCCTGTAGTAGAGTCCCATCCCGCTTCTTCATATCTCTTCAGTCCTCAAACTATCGTAAAAAAGGCAGACAGATTTGTGCCGAACACCCGAGTGAACGCAAGTTCAGCAATACTAAATGCTTGAGTAATACGCTGCCGTGCTCAGTTCGCTACCAAGCGGCAGCAGGGTCGTACTGTTACTCACGGGTCCACCCGTGAGTTGTTTAAAAAAAAAAAAACGTTATGGGCCACAACATTATTTTTTTTCGTAATATGCACTGCACTACAACACTTGGGATATAATTCCCACACCGTTATTTATAAGTATAGACTAGGGTAGCGGACTACCCGACTTCTTCCTCAAGCTGATCGGCAGGCCTAGGACCGGGTCCGGAATCTGGTCGCGTATAGCGTATTAAGAGGAGAAAGAGCCCCGGGCTCGTAAATGTATGACTATATACACGAAATATATTGATGACATCCACTAAAATAGTGTGAGGAGGTTTAAGCCCATGTCAGCAATATATTTTTGTGTAACAGTACGCTTCCGTGCAGCATTACTTCACAGCGTTGCTTACGTAGTAATCATGCCGTATTGACTATGCCGGACTAAGCGCGAAAGCTTATTATTCAAGAATATAGTATTACTGACCTTGCGGTCACTCGGGTGTTCGGCACGAATCTTTCTGCCTTTTTTTAGGGTTCCGTAGCCGAATGGCAAAAAACGGAACCCTTATAGATTCGTCATGTCTGTCTGTCTGTCTGTCCGTCCGTATGTCACAGCCATTTTATTCCGAAACTGTTAGGACTACAGAATTGAAACTTGGTAGATAGATGTATTCTGTGAACCGCTTTCCGATTTTTATACAAAATAAAAAATATAAAAGTTTAAAGGGGGCATCCCATACATGGAAATAAAACAAAAAAAAAATTTTTTCTTCAAACCTATATACGTGTGCAGAGTCTATGGATAGGTCTTCAAAAATGACATTGAGGTTTCTAAAATCATTTTTTCTCAAAGTCAATCATTTGAAAGATAGGCGCGTCTAAAGTGGTAAAATGTGCCCCCCCCCCCTCTAACTTTTAAAGCATGGGAGTGAAAAATCTAAAAAATATATATGCTGTAGATCTCAATAAAAACTAACAACGAAAATTGGTTTGAACGAGATACAGTCAGAGTTTTAGAGATATGGCGACCGCAAAGATAACTTTGTTATTCATACAAACACTATGAAAGACAAAGTTAATTTTGGAGTTGCGAAAAATCATAGTTATGGAATACTTAACGGTGTTACGGAACCGTACGAGTGCGAGTCCGACTTGCACTTGGCCAGTTTATTATGATAGTCTGAGCCTTCAGTCAGTTTGTTATTTGTCTCTTAGTGTATTACGAAAAAATGTTCTATAATAATAAGCGAATTAAAATACAATACACAATTTATTTCACAATTTTTTGGATAAAAATTGTCTGAAGTACTGAAACATGCACTGGGTTGCGGGTGCACGTAATGGTACGGTTGGCAACCCTACATTAATAAGGGGAATTAAACGTGTGTTATAAGTGTGACGTTCGACGTCTAGATGAAAGCTGAATGGCTCAATACCTTTGTTTTTTTTTTGTAAATTCAAAGCGTTATGTTTCTGTTATATCTATATTTTTTGTTGAATATGATCTATTTAATGTTATTTGACGTGTGTAAGTGCTAATTTTTAATTTGCCCATATACTGAATAAATGCTTTGACTTTGACAATGTGAAATACAAGTGTTCCAAACACACTAAAATTAAAGATTTTATGTATATAGAAAAATAAAATTATATTGTTCTTCCATATCATAAGTTTTATGTGAGATGAACCAATTAGTATGTACATAGTTTTATTTCGTACATTAACATATTTTTTCAATGAATACCTATGGATTTATATTTACCTACACTTTCAATAATTATTCATTCACTCGAAGTGCCCCGCGGCTTCGCCCGCGTTAAAAACTCCTTTTAATTACTTAAAACTGTTCTTTTGTAAAAACGATTCTATCATTAAAGACATCAAATAAGAGTTAGCCAACTCGATTCACCCGTTTTCATGTTATCGCGTGACTAAGGCAAATCGAGATTCATATTTATAAAACCAGAAAAACCCAAATTTTCAGACTTTGTTTCCTACCCCATTTTGAAAAATCCTACAACACGTACTTTACTTACTTATAAGTACTTATGTGTAAAGTTTCGAATAAAACAGACTATCTCATCTTGTTTCGCCATACAAACTTTTTACCCCTATGTTCACCCTCTTAGGGTGCAATTTCTAAAAAGCCTGGAACACGTATTTACTTATTTGATTACTTAAGTACTTGTGTGAAGTTTCGAGTATAAAAGACTATCTTATCTTTTTCTCCATGCAAAATTTAAACCCTCGTGTCAACCCTTTCAGGAGTGAATTTTGGAAAATCCTTTCTCGAGGGAACTAACGTCGTAATACTTATAACTATCTGCATGCCGAATTTCAGCGCAATCCGAAACAATATTGATTTTCACACTTTGTTACCCCATTTCACCCTCTTAGGGGTGGAATTTCAAAAAAACCTGAAATACGTATTTACTTATTTTTACTGGAGCACTTGTATGAAGTTTCGAATAGAAAATACTATCAAATTTTGTTTCTCCATACAAACTTTGAACCCCCGTTCCCCATCCCCTTCAGAGGAGAATTTTGGAAAATTCTTTGTCAGAGGTAACGAACGTCGAAATACTATCTGCATGCCAAATTTCAGCGCAATCCGAAACAACATTGATTTTCAGACTTTGTTACCCTTTTATTCACCCTCTTAGGGTGGAATTTCGAAAAAGCCTAAAACACGTATTTACTTATTTATTTACTTAAGTACTTGTGTGAAGTTTCGAGTATAAAAGACTATCTTATCTTGTTCCTCCATACAAACTTTGAACCCCCGTTTCATCCCCTTCAGGAGTGAACTTTGGAAAATGCATTCTCAGAGGGAACTAACGTCGTAATAACTATCTGCATGCCAAATTTCAGCGCAATCCGATACAATATTGATTTTCACACTTTGTTACCCCACTCTTAGGGGTGAAATTTAAAAAAAAACCTGAAACACGTATTTACTTATTTTTTTACTGAAGCACTTGTGTGAAGTTTCGGGTAGAAAGACTATCTAATCTTGTTTCTCCATACAAACTTTGAACCCCATTTCATCCCCTTAAGGGGTGAATTTTGGAAAATCCTTTCTTAGTACACCCTTACGTACTAAGGCAAATATACCCTCCAAATTTCAAGTCTCTGCAAGTCTCTTCAAGGTTTAGGCTGTGCGTTGTCAGTCAGTCAGTCAGTATGTCAGGACAAAGATTCTTATAGTATTAGAAGACAGAAGATATAGAAAGACTTTGTAACTTAAAATGTCGATGTTCGATGTCATTATAACAGATTTTGACTGTATTCATATCAAAATAATATACCATGGTAATTTGATCGAGGTCTGATAAGTATCTCCAGAGATATGGAGATAAACACCTCAAACTTAGTACAGAAAATTAATAGCGCGGCATTTGAAGTCGGTTCTTTTAATTATATATAATATAATTTTTAAAACAATATTATCTGTTTTTGTATCACAGTATTTGGTGGGCTTTCATTGCTTTCTCAAGAGTTAAATTAATTTGAAGTTGTTGTGCATCACAAAAATGCTACTATTATTTTACACTAGCTGTGCCTCATGGCTTTGCTTGCATTGAATTAAGCGTATTTTTGTATACTTACAATAGGTGATAAATCTGGAAACATCTCCACCATGTTCCGGAACCTCCGTTCCTTCACTTGGGTGGTTATCTCGCAGGGTGCGGACGCAGGGACTGGTTTCTTGGCAGGAGTTGCATCGTCAGAATCAGAGCTTTGCACCCGTATCCGCTTGTACACTACAGGACCGTTTTTTACTTGGTTGGGCGCTAGCATTCTTATTTGAGTTGTTTCTGAAATATATTATCTTAGTGAGTCCTATAGACATAGAAAAGATAATAATACTACGTATAGAACGGCCACACTGTTCCCCCCACCAATTCCGGGATTCCTCACACCGCCACCGATTTTGATTTGTCGAGGCGTCAGTCTGAGCAAGGATGCTACACGCGTACGGCTACAGAACAATAGGTACTACTTTCGAGGAGAAGAACATCAACTTCATACATTTATGATAAAACCAGTAGACACCGGAGGTTCAAATTTACGTAGGTTCTTATTATGTAGGTATATTATAAATATCTATATATTCGTATTTTAGAATTCATTTTCATAAATGAAACAACGATATATACTCGTGCGTAAATAACAATTAGTTTGTAAAATATTTTAAAAAACTTTCACGGTAAAACATATAACACAGCAATTAGGAACTTGATGTAAGTACCTACGTAGTATTTATATTCTTTTGCTTGATGTCGCTCTAACGTGCGAGCAAGACACAGAACAAATTCAAGTCGACTGGACCTGCGGACGACGCGACGACGCAGCGACTGCACCGAGTGCGAGATAGTACCTACACTTGATAATGGGCTATTCTTGTACTAATTACGGCTGCTTATCATGCAGACGTGACAAAGATAGGAGTTTTTACGGATTCCCTAAGGATACCAAGAACTACCCACTTACCTCGAAGTAGGTAGTTCTTGGTAACGCGATGACATACACTAACTACCTATGTGCCTAGCTATCTATTGTCTACTTTAGTTATATGTATAGCTTGTTTGTTGTTTGCTGTTTCTGTAGACGATGGTTTACGAAATAGCAACTAATATTTTTAGTGTTAAAAGCTTTTTGGGCAAATGTACAAAAAATATTCATATGGTCCGTACGTAGTACGTATGTACGAAGTAACTATTATATAATCTGTGATACGGTGATTACGGGCGACAATCTTAGACATCACGCACACAAATGCATGTATACAAAAACGACATGTATGTAGTGACTGTGTCAGTGTCGGTCAGTGTCGCTAGTTTGTATGGAGATTTAGTCGAGTGTCAGGGGTGTGCTATAGAATCAAAAGTGTTAGTCAGTACTTCTCTCTAATCTCTATCAATCAGCTCAGCTGATACAAATAACATTTCGAAAGAGGGTAGTGATAAGGTATAGGCCATAGGGTGTTTGTTTGTGAAAATTATTGTGACATTAATACATAAATAAATAGTATGGATAAGTTTTTAAACTGGTCAGAGTAATTTCAATATCCCTGTACATATAAAACCATTCTAAATAATTATAGGTCTTAGGGCCATTTTCACCAGTTCCTGACAAAGTCTCATCATCACCCAGTTATCTGACCAGTTAGATGACTCCATATAAAAGCTGTCAAAATTCTGTCAGATAAGTTGCCAATAGGGAACAGGAACTGGTAAAATCGGCCCTTAGGGTAGTACAGACAAAATCTGTAAGATACTTAGTTTTGAATACTATTATCTGGTTAGTTAGTTTCTTAGTTAATGGCTCCTGTGGCTTGTTGCCATGATTCTGCCAATGTCCGTTCATGCGTCGGTGTTCAGGAGTGAGAATTGGCTGCATTGGGTTGAAATAGAAAGCTTACATTAATGTATCAATAATAATCAAGGTATGCTATATCTCAGCTTCATCATCATCATAATAATCAGCCAGTGTCAGTCCACTGCTGGACGTAGGCCTCTCCCAACATACGCCACTGAGCCCGATCTTTGGCTAATTGGGAGGGCTATGCCCTAATCGCCACGCTGGGCAGGCAGGTTGGCGATCGCAGGATGTAGCTCCTCGCACCGGTGATGCTGCTGCCCGTCAACGGTCTGTAGTATAAATACACCATATTTTAAAATGGTTATACCGCCATTTGTCGGTTGCCAGAACAGATGCACCTATGAATTAGGTTACTAGGTAATAACTATCTATACATCCAATTTGATCCAAATTTACTCAGTTATGTAGTACTCAGTATGTTTGCATGATCTAGGAACAAACATAGAAACATTAACTTTTATATTATTGAGCAGGATGGAACAGTTCAAACAATTTAACACTTTGACTGCGGCACTTTTTCGCATATTTTAATTTTTTAAATTATTTTTTGTATTTTTTTTTCGTAGCTGTGGCATCAAATCAAAACTAAAATCCAACAGCAGAGGGTTACACGCACCCCTTGTGAAAAAATTAATTAAAAAAAAAATTATTATATTTATTTTTTAATTTTACTTCCAATACCAAAATATCAAAAAACGCACAGTGTGTGTTTTCAGCAGCGAATGTGTTAAGTAAGGTTAACAATATTAGGCAATTTTACTGATAACTAAAAAGGTAATTTTTTTTAACACTCAATATAAGTTAAGCCCCCAGAAACAAAATATATTTTGTGTTGATTTAATTTGAAAATAAGTTATAAACAAGTGTTAGTGGCAATACATAACACTGGCTAGTTGATTCTGGAGTTTACATTTCTAGTCTATACTTCTATAATAAGATTTATATGTAATAAAATGTTCTAATCTGTGTCCATCAGTATTGTGAAAATAAATAAAGAAAATGTTGAATATAAAATAATCTTATAATAGTATTAAAATATATTTCAATGTAAAAGGTTTGAATAAGTTAAAGAATATAGCTGCAGTGATTATTGGAAACAAAGTCTTCGAATAATTAATGTTTCCCAAGGACCATTAATTATGGCTTCTATGATCTCCATTCATGCTACTCATTCATTGGACATTACATATGTTCGGTATGTTCTTACATGACAAATTTCTTACTTTGCGGTGATGTATTAGGCAGAAGTTGTCAGCAATTTTGTTTACATTATTTGGTTAGGGGTTATTAGGTTCGTTTGTTTGTATGAAACCTTTCATGATAAGAATTCAAAACAAGTTTTAAACTACTTCTTCCTGAAAAGTGGTCATACATTGCATCGAATCACGACATACAGCACAATTTACTAAAGAATCCCTTTCCACGCTAGGTAGAAATATCTACGAACCATCGTATTTTAACATGGTGACAAAAACGAAACCTAGAAATTACGGTCACTCAACCTCACGACACCCAATTCATGGAGTTGTACAGGTACCACGTGTCATTGTGGGCTATTTCATTGCTTCCTTATGCAAACTAAGCAGATCCATGCTACTTACGAGAGTTAGAAGGAGATGCGGTGATAGTCACCGGGCCACTATTCACGCCTTGAGGACCATTAGGTTTTTTCTGGAACCTATACTGCCTCAGGTAACTCAGCATGCTTTGACTCCTATCAGACATTCTGACATGGATCGGTCTAAAAGTTCTTGTTTTGTAAATAATATCAAACTAAACTTGTCAGTTAGCAATTTAAAATGATTTACGAAATAATTGTCACACCGCACAGCACGGAAACAACACTACGGCCATTTTTATCGTTTTAATCCGCGAGATTGATGTAATCTTAGTTAAGCCAATAGAAAAATGACAGCTTAAAATTGCGCCCAATGAAATTCTTTTTTTTAAATTTTAGACGAATTACATCAGCCAAGCTTATTTTCAACCAATACAGAGTTTGGTAGAAAAACAAAGGCTGCCAGTAAAAAAAATGTTTTTTCCGTAGAGAGTAAATTAAATTGACAAGACATTAGCGTACGCGAATGAAATAAATATAGAGATAACCCGACTAAAATGATGAAAACGTGATACATATGCCAGCTATAAGATAAAATGAACAACGTAATTTGTTGTTCTATTAGATAAAATTAAAAACGTCATACATGAAAGCGGATGAAAGCCAATGGGTGCACTAGAACTAGGAGCCAGAGCTGGCTCCAAGCAATAAAATCGAACTCGTTTAGCGAATGTGACGCCCTGAGGTCGTGAACGGGGTTAGAGCGTTTGGGTGCACACCGAGCGTAGGTCGTGAACGCAACCCTGAGAAGGATAAAAAAAAATTTGTCCATCTCGCTCTCTCATAATAGTGATTGTATAGTTTTATCCTTCTCATATTAATATTGTTATTTTAATGCTAGGGGGGCTATCAAGAAGTTTGATAGAGATTGAAATGAACGAACATGACAGAGATGGAGCTATACAGCCTACATAACTGCATCCCCGTAAATTAGTTCATTTCGTTCATTCAATGATCAACGTCCACGGTTTTTTAGGGTTCCGTACCCAAAGAGTAAAACGGGACCCTATTACTAAGAATCCGCTGTCCGTCTGTCTGTCCGTCTGTCACCAGCCTATAGCTCATGAACCGTGATAGTTCGGTAGTTGAAATTTTCACAGATGGTGTATTTCTGTTGCCACTAGAACAACAAATACTAAAAACAAAATATAGTTAAAAATTAAAGGGGGTCCCCATACAAAAAACGTGTTTTCAAACGCCATCTATCTAATTAGTTTCGGCAAAATGACATAGATGGCGCTAGTAAACGAGCCCCGTCTTTCTAGATCGCGACCAAACCAAATATTCTTGGTAATATCAATTAATCAAATATATGAGGTTGAAACTCTATTATGTTTCGTATTGTACGGAACCCTCCCTAAGTGTGCGATAAGAGGCGCGATGCTGACTCGCACTTGGCCAGTTCTATTCTAAAGAGCCTACTACATCACTCAATTTATAATAAAACCACAGACCTGCTACATACTAAACTAGATCGCGTACAACGGCCCCCATGAGACCGACCTTGAACGGAGTTTGTCCCTTTCTTTTGTATGGACAACTTATATATATATACCATACATATAGTAGAGAACATATATAGCACTAGCAGGCAGTAGCAGGTTGTTAGACAAGGACACTTTTGACACAGGACTTTGAAATATTTAATTATCGGAAAGTATTAGTTTCCGCAAGTTAAAACTTAACACGAAGACTTCGTGCAATAAGACCTTGATGTGAAAAAAATGCTGACCCCCAACTCGATGTCAGGTAATGTACAACTTAGCCCTGCATTATTATAATAATATTAGTTCAGTCAGTTTTTTTATACAGATAGGGCATTTCGCACATTCAATAATGCGCACTCTGCGGTTCTGCCCGCTAAACGATAAACAAATACTCTCATAAACAAAGCGCGGGCACCACCAGCTAGGTAATCGTAGCGATGCGATTACACTGTGCAGAATTTTTATTAAAATTTAGGAAATATTGCGGTTGAGACCTTTCCATCACGGACGCCATATTGCTTTGTGGTCATGACGTCAGTATGCGAGTACACAAATGCAGTAATATGATAGTTGACAGTTGACACTTCTGTTTTACTTAGCCATATGACGTAATAACATGTCGACTACTAGCGTGGCGACTACTATTTAATGGTGTTATGAAACAAATTGAAAAAGCTGAAACAATTCAAAAGAATTGAATTTTAAAATTTAGTTTGCTATTTTATTAACCAAAATAAACGTTTTCCGACTGCGTTTTGCATATGCTATCTCAATAATATATTTTTAGATTTTTTCTCATATAGAGTAAAATACCCTTACCTACCTTAAAATATTGTGCTGACTTCGAATACATCTTTCGATTTTACAATATACGCATAAATATATACAGTATTACTCACTCTAAATAACCGGTAAACTATTCAATATAACTAGGAAATTTTGCTTTGTCTCAACTCTAGCATCCATTGCTACCTCATTGACGGATAACTTCATTTCAGTCAGTCCTGCTGTCAAATTATTAGGTGCGGCCATGTTGATCCGTAGTGAATTAAATTGAGATAATTTGCTTTTAGGGAATTAAAATTGACACAATATGCCCAAATGCGACCTCAAGACCAGATATATCCCCGCGACATTCGCATGGACATTACTTCTGGGCACGACATTCCTGTTTTTTTATTTTCCGTAAGTACACAATGTCGTCGATCAAGGTTTAGATTTTTAACATTGGTTTGTCAACTTTCACACAAAATTGTTGATATTTTTCTATTATTATCTTGGGGCTTGGGACACATTTAGGCGGAGCGTAGTTACATCTCGGAAGCTTCCCTTTGTTGTTCATATGCACACATGACCTTCTGATACAGCTTCTAAATGAAGCTGTATCAAGTAGTGGTTACCAGAAGTAATTAATGTCATCAAAATTAGCATAAAATCTTATTAGACTTAACATTTTACCTTTATTTACCTATTATTTAGACTTATAATTTTTTGTAGTAAACAAAACATTAAAAAATTTCAACACAAAGTGAGTCTACTCTTAACCTTTTGAGTGCTAAATTCACTTAGACGTGACAAGCACTTGCGAGCCCTGTACGCCAGCATCGTCTATAGAAGACAAAAACCGTACAAAGCCATACCGCTTGGCGTACAGGGCACGGGAGTGCGATTTTAGCATGGCGCTCAAAAGGTTAAAACCACAACAATATGTCTGTGCTTCAACATTAATTGTTGTGAGAGCCTACATTGTGACTGTTTATATCATACACAGTGGTATGTAAATTATCCAAATGTGGTATCTAAGTATTTATGAAATTATGATGCGTGATGATTAGCATACAGTTCTTTATATTTGTAATAGTATTCATAGTTATACATAACATTTTTGATGATTCAATGTTGCTAAACATGTAAGACATACACTTGATGGCAAATTTCAATTTAAGCATTATAATTCCCTTCAGAATGGACTGCGTTGGCAAATTTTGAGGGCCCGGTGGCGTAATTGGGAAAACGGTTGGCTTTGATGCCAGAGGTACAGGAGTTCAAACCGCCGTGCACCAATTAATTTGTCTATCAAAAAATTTATGTGCGCTTTTCACAGTGGCCCTCCGGTGAAGGAAAAACATTGTTAAGAAACCAACCCCCGAATGGTGGTAGGACACTATCTAGGATCAGCCTGGCCAGCTACCACCCTCAAGTTAGAAAATCTGTCATCAAACATCTAATGTGTTCCGGCAGCTATCCTCGAGAGCCAGTTCCCATTCTAGGCCTAGCGTGCTTACCATCTTCGTCCGCATCATCACTTACCAACAGGTGAGATAGTGGTCAAACGCTAGCCTATAAAATATTAAAAAAATATATATAATATCTAGTTTTCCATTGTTCATATAATAGTCTAATTACTTTATATCAGATGAACTGCTTGTTTGCTGGCCTCTTCTAAACTAGCAGAAATCTAGAAGCATATTATTTCAAGCCTATTTTGCTTCATAGAGATTATTTTTATTTTACCGTCACACTCTTCACATGCTTTATGAAACTAGTATGATCGGACATTGGCAGAATTGTGACAATTAGCCTCAGGAGGCATAAACTAAAAAACTAACTAGTATCGGATCATTAGTCTTGGAACAAGCTAAACTATGGTATGCACTGTTATCATCAGCAGCATATACTTATCCGCCGTTGCCATTATTGCATTATTATGCAACCCATTTATTTTAATTTTTGTAACATTAAAGGTGGGATTCCGCAGGACACGGCAGACAGCAGACGGCATCGGCAGACTGTGATGGCATGTGCCGCGACCGCAAACAGCATTAGTTTGCAGTATTCATTTGTATGAGACCGATTCCGGCACACAACTCCCATTGCCTCGGGTCATGTGATGAATTGATTCGCACAGATCTGCTGTTGGCCATCTGCCGCTGCTGTCTGCTGGCTGCCGTGTCCTGCGGGATTCCACCTTAAGCATATTTAAGTGCATTTTATCTATGCAATTATTGTTATTTTTTGAAAAATTATTTACTATTATTTGGCAACTATTGTTCCACTGTAGGGTTGGGCTATTTTCTACTTAATCAAGAAACAGACTGAACTTAAACTAAACAAAAACTAGTCCTTCAGTAGAACTTAAACTCAGCAAAATAACAAATGACACCAACTAATGTACAACGCAACCAAGTTTTTTTCAGTTGTAAGGCCAAATAGTCAGTGATATTAAAGTTGTAGTAAATGTTGGCCGAGCGTTGCCAAGCAAAGGCCAATACCAACACATATACAGCATGCCTTGCCTTGCCATAGTGTGGTGTTGATTGCCTTGTTGGCATGAGCGAAGACAAGCGCCAACATGTATAGAACTAATTTAAAATAATAATGATGACGATTAAATAAATAAGCCGTGGGGTGCAAATAAATAATTATTTATGGTTAAACTTTTTGTAAAACCTTTCTATTATAAAATAACATCAAAAAAGAATAAGCTAAATCAGTCCACCTGTTTTCATGATATCGCGTAACTAAGGGAAATAGAGAATAATTTTTTAAAAACCTGAGAAACCATATTGATTTTCAGACTTTGCTACCCCACTTCACCCTCTTAGGGGTGAAATTTTGAAAAAGCCAGAAACACATATTTACTTATTTATTTACAGAAGTATTTTGTGAAAAGTAAAAAAGACTATGTAATCTTGTTTCTTCATACAAATTTTGAACTCCCGTTTCATCCCGTTAAGGGGTGAATTTTGGATAATCCTTTCTTAGTGGGTGTACTATGTACTACGAGAAATATACCCTCCAAATTTCAAGTGTCTACAACCAGCGGTTTTGGCTGTGCGTTGTCTCTAAGTCATTCAGTATGTCGGCAAAGATTGCTATAGTTCTCATACTATGTTAAGTACCTAGGCAGAAAACTGCATAATTCCACCTAAAAGATCGGAATTATACTTGTCTGGATGGGAAGAGACCAAATACTGATCAGTTAACTGTAGTCGAATCTACGCAGCCCAACTATTGCAATCTGTCTTCCAAAACTACTGTACTGAACTGTACACCTAAATAGGTAGTAACATTTTATAACTTTCCCCCGAATTGAACGTTACCTAGCCCAAGGTGCTCACCTTGACCATTAATGTATTTTTTATTGATCGTTGTGATGCAACATAAATTTCTTTAATTAGATTTCCCTTTTCTTAATGACTGAGCCCTACTGGCCATTTAATTTATTATTAATGTCTATTCTAATGGTATTACTCATGCCTCTACCTAGAATATACAGGTTGGCAAAAACGTCTTGAAACTTTTCGTCAACTATATCGCAAAGCTTGAAGAGGAACGTCTTCAATGAGTGCGTTCCTGTTATGACATACGGAGCCGTGACTTGGACGCTCACGGTTAGACTGGCCTACCAATTGAAAGTTGCACAGCGAGCTATAGAGAGAGCTATGCTCGGCGTTTCTCTGAAGGATAGAATTCGAAATGAAGTCATCCAAGAGAGAACTAGGGTAACCGACATAGTTTAGAGGATTAGCAAGCTTAAGTGGCAGTGGGCGGGACATATATGCCGCAGAACCGATAACCGTTGAAGTAAGCGTGTTCTGGAGTGGAGACTACAACTCGGCAAACGCAGTGTAGGACGCCCTCCAGCTAGGTGGAGTGACGATGTTTGCAGGGTAGCTGGTAGCGGTTGGAAAAGGACAGCTGAAGATCGAGCTCAGTGGCGTGCCATAGGAGAGGCCTATGTCCAGCTGTAGACTAATACCGACTGATAATGATGATGATAAAAGTATAATACAACTAAAAAGGACGGAAATAAATTAAAAGTTTAAAACTTTTCAACACAAGCTTTTTGTAAAGATATTATCAGGTGATAATAAAAGCACTAATGAAAATAATACATACTAGTTCAAATTCGACTGTATTTGTCATAAAAGAGTTCCAGTCCCTACAGTCCCAACATCTTCTTTTTAGGGTTCCGTAGCCGAATGGCAAAATACGGAACCCTTATAGATTCGTCATGTCTGTCTGTCCGTCCGTATGTCACAGCCATTTTATTCCGAAACTGTTTGGACTACAGAATTGAAACTTTGTAGGTAGATGTATTCTGTGAACCGCTTTCTGATTTTTATACAAAAATAATAAATAGAAAAGTTTAAAAGGGGGCATCCCATACATGGAACAGAAACGAAAAAAAAAATTCTTCAAACCTATACTGTGGGGTGTGTGTCTATGGATAGGTCTTTAAAAATGACATTGAGGTTCCTAAAATCATTTTTTCCCAAAGTCAATCATTTGAAAGATAGGCGCGTCTAAAGTGGTAAAATGTGCCCCCCCCCCCCCCCCCTTCTAACTTTTAAAGTATGGGAGTGAAAAATCTAAAAAAATATATGCTGTTGATCACTAACAACGAAAATTGGTTTGAACGAGATACAGTCAGCAGTTTTTGAGATATGGCGACCGCAAAGATAACTTTGTTTTTCATACTAACACTAAGAAAAACAAAGTTAATTTGTTAGTTGCGAAAAATCATAGTTCTAGAATACTTTACTGTGTTACGGAACCCTAAGAGTGCGAGTCCGACTTGCACTTAGCCAGTTTATTTTTTCGGAACAAACGAATATGAAAAATATTTTCATCAGCTGGTCAGCTCGATGGTTCATATTATTTTAAATTGACACAATATGTATGCATGCCAAATTTGAGTCCAATCGAAAGCCAGGTAGAGGTTCTAATTTGTAGCTTTCAAGATTTGTCCTACACGAACATACATACATAACATACGGCAAGTTAAATAAAAGCTTGTAAAAAGAATAGATTTAGGGCCAGTTTCACCGGTGCCTGATAGCCCCCCTATTAGGATCTTATTTGACAGATTTTTAACAACTTTTGTATGGTGCCATCTGCCAGAAAACAATCTAAAACTTTATCATGAACCTATGAAACTGGCCCTTAGTGTTTTTAGGGTTCCGTACCCTTTGGGTACGGAACACAACACACAAACGGGACCCTATTACTAAGACTCCGCTGTCCGTCTGTCTGTCTATCTGTCTGTCTATCTGTCTGTCTGTCCGTCTGTCACTAAGCTGTATCTCATGAACCGTGATAATTAGACAGTTGAAATTTTCCAAGATGATGTATTTCTGTTGCCGCTATAACAACAAATACTAAAAACATAATGAAGTTAAAAATAATAGAGGGTCCCCGTACAAGAAACGTGTTTTTTTCGGCATTTCACGCCATGTATGAACGTAAATGACGTATATAACGTAGTTAGGTAAATGTCCCATAGATGGCGTTATATTGAAATGTCGATCCCTAACACCTTTGTTAGACGTTAGATGGCGTTATAAGAAATAAAATGTTTATTAGTTATTATTTTTTCTGGCGAAAAATTATAGTGGTATTTTTTGCTCGATCTTATAAAATACTGTAGTGTGTTACGGAACCCTACTAGTGCGAGTCCGACTTGCACTTGGCCAGTTTATTTTTTAATCTATATGACATTAAAAAAAACACTTAGGGCCAGTCTGTTATCCGGTATTATAATATCGGATAGTAATAAGCATTAACGCTTACTTGCCATTCAAACCACATAGAGGTTGCTAAGAAGCCTTATTTCTAATACTCGTAATTAGCAAGTCTCAACATGCAGGTATCATCATGTATATGTATATAAATGTATAATAAGCTTAAATTTGTTTCCTTCCCGTATGATTCATATAGCAACTATAACTTTTATTTCATAGAAAACACGACCTTATATAAGTTGAATTGAGGAATAATTTAAGATCGTTTAAAAAACTAAACGAATCGACTTCAAACGTCGCGTCTAAGTAGCCAGTAGTTAGTAGCATGTCATCGATGTATATAAATGCATCGTAATACAAATGTTGATACATTAAAAACAGCTGGACCGATTTCGTTAAAATTTAAATGGGACGACATGAGAAGGGTGGGTACCCTTTGAAACAAAAAATAATTTCTCAATTCGTTGGAATCTTTATTTTTTATGTATGTTCACCGATTACTCGAAAACTCGTGAACCAATTTGGAAAATTCTTTTTTGTTTCAAAGGGTACCCTTCTTATGTGGTCCGATCCTCCTCCACCTTTTTTGTGAAGCCGGTTAAAAAGCAAATTCTATTGCTTGTGCTTCTATTGCGTGCAGCCGGCGTTCATCGATTTATAAGACTTTTATCACGTCAATGATTAAGATAGTTTAAAACTAAAACAACCGACTTTCATGCCCCGCGAGTCAATTTCAGTAGCAAGTTTGAGACGTTTATCTTCATATACTTATAATCTGGAGATACTTATCAGATTTCGATGAAATTACAATGGGACCACCTCGGAAATGTACCCTAGCGATTAAAAAATAATCATTGGAATCGGTTCACACACACAGTTATCGGAGTAATCGCGAAACATACAAACAAATAAAAAATATTTAAAAAAATAGTTAAAAAAAACTAAAAATCACGCTTTTTATAGAAAACCGAACTAAAAAATAGAAAATAAATTTTAATAAATTTAAATTAAGAATAGTGTTAAAAATTTCAATAAATATATATTAATAATAGTGTGAATTTAAAAAAAAGCGTGGGGTGCATTTAAGATATTATCAAAATAATAATCACTCTACTCATATCTGTCAATAAAATATTTATAACTATTGACACCATGCACCTCACGCTTTTTTTTAATTTTTTTTTATTCACACTATTATTTATTTATATTTATTGAAATTTTTAACACTATTCCTAATTTAAATTTATTAAAATTTATTTTCTATTTTTTAGTTCGGTTTTCTATAAAAAGCGTGATTTTTAGTTTTTTTTAAACTATTATTTATTTTCTACTTTTTAGTTGAAAAATGGAATATTTTTTTATCAAATTAGTGTATTGTCATCGGTCCTCGATAACAAAATTTGAACGAAATCTGGCCGTTTAAAGTGGGTCAAAATCGCGCCCATAGAAGTCGGTTACAAACATACAGGTGAAGCTAATAAAAAGCTAATAAAAACATTCAGATGAATTCAGAACCTCCTTTTTTTTGAAGTCTGTTGAAAAAGTCTTATTGGTCTTCCAACTAACCATATCATCATACCATCATCAAATGAGTTACTCACCATTCCCCCCATCCATGTTTTACCACCATTAATTTGTTTGTTGCAGATGTCAATATTACGTCCAGAGAAATCCCTGGGTACCTGCATACCAAGGTGTCATAACATTTTTTGTTTTGGCCAATTTTACGCTGGCCACTTTCATGGACCCGGGTGTCATACCAAAAGGTAAGTCTTCGGACAACCAGAAGTGCCGATGTGCGCCATCGCTTTATGGTGTACGTGCCATCTTCCCTCACAAAACGTTTTTCTTCATAATTTATCATAGAATAGAATAGAAAAAATCTTTATTGTACACAAACTTAAAAAGAAACAAACTGAAATTAAGCTACTTAAGTTACTAGAGGCAATACAATGGGCGGTCTTATCGCTTGAAGCGATCCCTGCCAGAAAACCTTTGGATGGACAGAATTGTTAAAAGAAGTTGACGGTAGTACAATGCGTAACATGGTACTAAAGAGCGAAAATATAATCAAAATAAAAACAAAACAATTAGAAATGCATAAGCATCATATACATGTATTTTCTTACCAATACAAAACAAAATATACATACACTTACATATCAGAATACTTATATAAACAAATATATATATTATATATATATAATCAATAATATATATGTATACATATTCTATACAAACAAAATATATACATATGCCTATAGATAAAAAATATATATATACTTAAGTACAGAGTAAACGTGTTACATACTATTAAGTGATAAATAGTGATTTTTCATCATACGTATAATAATCCTACTAATATTATAAAAGCGAAAATTTTTAAAAATGTATGGATGTATGTTTGTTACTCTTTCACGAAAAAACTACTGAACCGATTGAGCTGAAATTTGGTATGAAGATAGCCTAGACCCTAGAATATCACATAGGATACTTTTTATCCCCATATTCACACGGGAACAATGTCTACGCGGGTAAAACTGCGGGGCACAGCTTGTATCGTTCTTAATTTGCCGTGGAATGGATTCTTTGTCGATGTCTGTATTTACCGGTAACTATTATCTATAAACCTGCGGGACCTTGTGGGATCGAATCCGGAATGAAGTAATTCGCCATAGAACTAAAGTGATCGACATAGCTCAACGGATTAGCAAACTGAAGTGGCAGTGGGATGGTCATATCTGCCATAGGACCGTTAACCGTTGGGGTAGACTGGTTCTAGAGTGGAGACCGCGAATCGGTAAAGAAGCGTAGGACGCCCTGTGACCAGGTGGAGCGACATTCGCAAAGCGGTGGGCAGTGACTGGAACAAAGAGCCGAAGATCGGGCTCAGTGGCGTGACTTGGGAGTGGCCTATGTCCAGCAGTTGACTGATACCGGCTGATGATGATGATTATAACCCTTGGTCTTCAAATCGCGAGTAAACAGGTATCTTATAGGTAAGCGTGCTATATACCGCTATATACCGGTAGATTCAACAGCCATTCAGTTTTCCCCTTTTGTCCGCAGATTTTCTTTCTAGGCTTGCCATTTTTATTTTTATTTAAACAATATTATGCAGCTGACAGACGGACTATCAGTTCCATTTGGATCATGATATGTACTGTGATCGGTATGCGTTTCTCTATGTTGTGTTTCACTATTTCACTTTTTTATTTTTTTTATATAAAAATTGTCTGAAGTACTGAAACACACAGTTACATGTATGGTGGGTTTTAACCTACTTTAATTTTTTTTTAATATTCTGACGTAAACGATTGGATGACAGCTGAATGGTTCATTACTTTTTTTTTTCTAATTCAAAGCGTTAAATTATGCTTTTGCTATGTTTACTTGATAATTGGTTATGATTTATTTTATGATTTATGATTTTGACGTGTATATGTGCGTATAGTTATACTGCCTACATACTGAATAAATGCTTTGATTCTTTGATTCTTCTTTGATATCGTCGATCGCATCGTATTCGGTCAACGGAATGTGATTCATCTGTATTTATCACACATATGAACCGTATTATAAACCGAACGTCTAGCCTTTGCCTTAGGTATTTAACTCAACCTTAACCCTTGAACAGACATTATCGACAAATCACCAGTAACGTTAACCCTCAAACAGACATTAACGTCAAATCACCAATAATTTATATTGGCATTTAAATAAAAATAACGTATCCATAGATCGTTATCTTCTTAACCGATTTCAAAATAGGGGGAGGTTCTAGATTCGTCGGATGTTTTTTTATGCCTACTCCAAGACGCCTGGTCCGATTTAGATAATTCTTCTTTTGTTTAAAAGGGCATATACTTCCCAGGTGGTTCGATCGTTCAATTTAATCGAGATCTGATGAGTATCTCCAGAGATATGGAGATAAAAACCTTACTGTCTGATCAGTGGGTCTAGTCTAGTAGTTACTAGCCTGTCCACGAGACTGAGGGTTCGATTCCCACACGGGACAATTCTTTATGAAATGAAATGAAATATTTATTCACCATAAATAGAATACAATTTAGATGGTATAACAAGAATAATGAGATCCTTCTATTCAGCTCTTAGGTGAGCATGTGAATTTTAGCGCTATTAATTTGCAGTCATAATAATTTATAATCTATATATCTATATGTCGACATTTAAATTAAATACAATATTATTTCATTTTTATAATAAATAGAAAGTATCAATATAATCGTACATAATAATAGTAACTACCCTAATATTACAAAATATAACTATTATTGATTGAACATATCTTTTACAGTATAGAACAATTTGTTCAGTAACCAATCCTTTAACTGTCTCTTGAATTTAACGTAAGGCAGCTTTTTAATATCTTCAGGCAATTTGTAATATATCTTTACACACATAAAACAATTTTTACTTAGTACCGCTGTTCGTTGCGCTAAGTCTAGAACCAGTCGTTCACCACGTATGTGATCTACTATTAATTGTTACGAGTCTGGGTGTAATTGTGTCCGTGATTTCTATGTTTGTAAAGTTCCCCACGACACAGGATTTCGTAGTGCACGGAGTATTAGTCTTTTAATTGGTTAGTAAAAAAATTGGTTGGTAAAAATTCGAAGTCTGTTCTTCAACCGACTCCAAAAAAGGAGGTTCACAATTCGTCTGTATGTATTTTTTTGGAGTTCCGTACCCAAAGGGTAAAACGGGACCCTATTACTAAGACTCCGCTGTCCGTCTGTCTGTCTGTCTGTCTGTCCGTCTGTCCGTCCGTCTGTCACCAGGCTGTATTTCATGAACCGTGACAGTTGGACAGTCGAAATTTTCACAGATGATGTATTTCTATTGCCGCTATAACAACAAATACTAAAAACAGAATAAAGTAAAAAATAATAGAGGGTCCCCATACAAGAAACGTGTTTTTTCCGGCATTTTACGCCATCTATGTACGCTTAGTTTGGTAAACGTCCCATAGATGGCGTTATATTAAAATGTCGATCCCTAACACCTTTGTTAGACGTTAGATGGCGTTATAAGAAATAAAATGTTTATTAATTATTATTTTTTTCTGGCGAAAAAGGATAGTGGTATTTTTTGCTCGATCTTATAAAATACTGTAGTGTGGTACGGAACCCTACGAGTGCGAGTCCGACTTACACTTAGCCAGTTTATTTATGTAACGCAATTACTCCGTCAATTGTGAACCGATTTGAATGATTCTTTTTTAATCGGTAGGGTACGTTTCCGAGGTGGTCCCATTGTAATTATCGACCATCGGGATCTGATGAGTATCTCTAGAGATATGACGATAAACGTCTCAAACTTGCTACTGAAAATCGCTTTACTTTTGTACCTCATATCAATGAACTGTCCAAACGTATACGTTGGCTGACAGCAGTGTTTAGAAGTCTGCGAGACAGTGCACAGTGGGACATATTGCAAATGCTGTACTACTCGCTGTGCCAATCCTTGATTACGTATTGTATCACTGCCTGGGGTGGAACAAGTAAAACGCACCTAATGACTCTTGAGCGATCTCAGCGAGGATTGCTCAAATGAGACTGCCGAGTCCTTACAGTCAGACAGCTTTATATTCAACAAGCTGTACTGTACCAGCATACCCTTATTAAATATGATCCCAACACAGTAAAGCGAATATCACACAATGTGTGTAAAATACAAAAGTGTAATACAGCTTTTGCAAGAAAATTCCTAAACTTCCTTGGACCGTACCTATACAACAATATAAATAAAGTTAGCAATATCCATAGTCTAACAGCGCACAAAGTTAAACGAAAAATATTCGATCATCTGATCCATATGGACTACACTGCCACAGAAAACTTACTTACTCTTATCGAATAAATAAAAAGTAATCAAATACACAAACGCTCACTCGCTCACGCGCGCAGTCACACACACACACACATACACACACACACACACACACACACATACACACACACAAATTTATACAAACTACTAACCAACCACGTATTAGGTATAAATTAAAATAAATTTCTGAAATTGATTGTCATTATAGTAAAATTTAATCTAATCTAAACTATAATTTTGAAATCTACCAATTCAAAACATTTTGTATTTTATTTTGATTTATAATTGTATAATTACAGTAATAATAAATACTGATTGTTACTCTTAGGCATCAAACTGAGTCCTCTAGACGGTAGATAACTGGTATCCTATACCACGGGCCTTTGAGCCTAGTTTAGGTACCAGGGCTTCGTTACATCATGTACACTATTATGCCTTTTTCATGAATAAATTATTATTTCATTTCATTTCATTGTAAGGGTCAGTAAATTTGTCACCCGCGGCAGGAACATCGTAGGGGCCATTAGCGCCCACGGTAGGGTCATTTTTGTTGTCTTCATGCGTTCATAGGTTAGTTAGACCTTAATTTTACACGAGGTCTAGGGTAGTGCTATTTTTCTGTGGGTAAAAATGGGTGACCATTTATGTTCATATTCATATACATATGGTAGGTACTTTTCAGCTGTGGCAACCACGCTTGTCGCTAATCTGTACGCCAAGATCCGGCATTATATTATGTGACAGTTAGAATGACGGGTTGACACAGTTGCACTCTGTGGATTACATACATGTCGCTTGTTTAGAGAATAGTCCCACTGCTCTCTTCCAAGCACGATACCAAGGTTTTTAAAACCGCATCGTCACTTTACATCAGATGAGATAGTGGTCACAAGTCAAGATGATCAGATCAGATGAGATAGTGGTCACAAGCTTGTCTGGAATCGGAGGATTAGTGATACGAGGCGCACTTGGACAACTGACTTTAGTCCGATATGGTGCCGTAACTTGGTGAATTATGGATTGGATCTATATTCACCAAGTTACGGCATGATTTTTTTTACACCGAACTGGCTAGCACTTGACCACTATCCACCTGATGTTAAGTGATGATGCGATCGATGATGGAGCGTGCTTAACCAGAAGATACCTATATATATGATGTTCGGTGGCAGCCAGTATGGGAGACGAGTTGGGATAGTTGCACTCCGTTGACTAAAGTCTGTTATCCAACGCCTCGTCTCAGTACTGCCTATTAATCCCAGACAAGCACGATTCCATCTTAGACCGCATCTTCACTTAACATCAGGAATTCAGGACAGATACCAGTCAAGCGCTTGTCTGTCAGAAACGAAAAATCTTGAATTATCTTTATCTTTCCCTCTCCCCCTCTCCCTCTCTCCACCTCTCCCCCTCTCCCTCTCCATCTCCCTCTCTCTGTCTCTAACATACGGCTCTCTTTCCAGCCCCGCCTGACGAGGACAGAGAGGACGACTTCCGCGCGCCCCTGTACAAGAGCGTAGAGGTGAACGGTATAACGGTGCGCATGAAATGGTGCGTCACTTGCAAGTTCTACCGCCCTCCGAGATGTTCGCACTGTTCTGTCTGCAATCATTGTATAGAGGTTAGTGTATATTGTTTTTAAGCAGAGAATAAAGGTTATTACAGAGTACGAGCTGAAGTCCATATTTGAATGCTCATTTGCTGTAAAATTGGGCTTTGACACTGCGCCAACTCGCCCAATTTGCGGCCGCGGTGGCTCGGTCGCGGTCAGGTAATAGTTACAGTTGTAGTTCCAAACAAAGGCGTCCAGTGGCTAGAGGCGGCGATCGCATAGATTTAAGCAAAAGTAGACATTCCACAAATACGCACGAAGCAATTTGCTTCCACATTCATCATACTTGTCTGAGTCTATGTTTACCGATAAGTACCATCTAGGGGTCTTCAAGTCGCGAGTGAATAGTTAGTTATCTTCAAGGCAAGCGTGTCAATCACATCGTCATTTAACATCAGATAAAATAGTGGATATAAAGTCAGATATCGAGTTACGATGCCTAGAAGCCCTGTCACTTAGGCTTGGGGCACTTGGCCTTTATCAGTTAAGGTAAAGGCTCACTTAATCCGTCATCAGGTCATAATCATCAGTATAATTGGATATCGCCGCTTGGGAAGAAGAGAGCACGCACTCCGTCAAATGATCATCGCATCGTCCAAATAATGCCCAAATATTGTAGTATGAGATTGTAATCTGAATAGTTCCAGAGCCGATGGATTTTTGGTGTACGTGTACCGTTCTTTAGGCTAATGCAGTTTTATCGGTTCCTTATAATGTTTCTGATAAATACAATACAAAGTCCCCCGCTGCGTCAGTCTGTGTGTCCGCGATAAACTCGAAAACGACTGATGCTGACTCATGCGGTTTTCGCCTAATGGACAGAGTGATTCAAGAAAGGTTTAAGTGTATAATTCGTTAAGGTTTTGTGTAAATTGATGGAGTTATGACGATTATTGTCGAAGATGTTAAATTCATACTGGACGCAACAAACTGATGCAAAAAATCTAGGTATAAAATGCTCTAAGAAGTCTGGGCGGGTCGCTTGTATCAACAAAAAATAAAAAGAAAACAAAATAAAACATAATTAATATTATGCTCTTCTCTTCCAGTCACTGGAAGAGAAGAGCCGAAGATCGGGCTCAGTGGCGCACTTGGGAGAGGCCTATGTCCAGCAGTGGACTGATACAGGCTGATGATGATGATGATGAATATTATGCTACTAGCTGTGCCCCGCGGCTTCGCCCGCGTTAATAAGTATCCTATAGCCTAATCCATAGTACTGGCTATCCAAATACAAAATTTCAGCTAAATCAGTCCAGCCGTTTGACCGTCAAGAAGTCCCAAACAAATAAACAAACTGACTTTCGCATTTATAATGTGTTGATAGGCGGTCTTATTGCTAGCAGCAATCTCTTTCAGACAACCTTATACGAGTTTCTGGTAGATACTCGTAAGTCTCTAACAGGAACCGGTGAAACTAGCTCTAAAGAACTAAACTCATGAGTCAATAAACATAGATGTATTTCTCTTCCAGACGTTCGACCACCACTGTCCGTGGGTAAACAACTGCATCGGTCGACGGAACTATCGTTTCTTCTTCTTCTTCCTAATATCCCTATCTATCCACATGCTGAGCATCTTCGGCTTCAGTCTGTACTCCATCATGAACAATAACAGCAACAAGACTCTGACGCAGGTGGAGCCTATTGTGTCGTATCCTTTTATATGGAAAACATGGAGTCCTTTAAAAGGGGAGTTAATAGAATCTTGACAGGTCAGCAACGCATGAGTGACACCCCTAATGTTGCAAGGGTATGAACCTCCTATGAAGGAGACAGTGACCACTTCCCATCAGCCCCCTGATTCTCAATCATTTGAAAACCTGTTCGGATTCCGAAGCTTCATTTTTAATTTTAAATATTGATAAGTCCGTGAGCTATTTTGTTACGGACACCTTTCCAATTAGAATAACTGATTTTTTTAGAATTGAAATATCAAATGTAACCGATCTGCGCATTGTGATGATTGCAAAGATACGAGTCGAAGCAGAGACAGTTTCCGAATCCAAATTAGCTGTAGAATGGTTGAGAATAACCGTGCAGGTGGGCCGTTTGCTTGTGTGCTACCTATATCATAAAAAAACAGCTATAACTCTTTCATTATTTAAATTATCTGTCTATCGATATATTTTCTGAAGAATCCGGAACGCCTTGATCCGACAGAGAACCAAAGTCATCGATATAGCGGATTAGCAAACTGAATTGACATTGGTCCAGCCATATTAGCTCATGAACCGATAACTGCTGAGATAAACGACTTCTTGAGTTAAGAACGCGGATTGGCGTAGCGTAGGAAGCCCACAGACTAGGTTAAGCGATGATCTTCGTAAGGTGGCTGGCAAGAGCTGGTTGAGAGTAGCCGAAGATCGTGCTCAAGGGCGTGCAGTTGGAAATTCCTATGTCCAGCAGTGGACTAGTATAAGCTGATGATGTCAATAACTGATATGATTTCGTCACGCTGCGTGATTTGATAGCGCGATGAAATCCACTTGATTTTCTGTATCCAATTTGGTGAAATCTAGGCGTCAATATCAGTTGAGATAGAGGTCACACATTAGCTTACCATACCTAATGTTTTCGACCAACTCCACAAAAAGTACACGTACTTAATACCAAAGTCAAAGTCAAAGCATTTATTCAGTATATGGGCAAATTAAAAATTTGCACTTACACACGTCAAATTACATTAAACATTATAGATATAACAGAAACATAACTTATTGCTTTGAATTTACAAAAAAAAACAAAGGTATTGAGCCATTCAGCTTTCATCTAGACGTCGAACGTCACACTTAAAACACATGTTTAATTCCCCTGATTAATGTAGGGGTTACCTTTACCTGTACGATTTTTCCCTGCACTAGGTCTTTATTAATAGATCTAAACCACAGAAAATATAATAGTCCTACGAACATGCACTCTCTGACAGCAACTCTGACTGCAAACATGCGAGATTAAACCTAGTTACAACGTCGATAACGTTTAAAATACGACTGTCGGTTGTATCGTGGACGATACGCGAAGCGGTATATAGTATAAAACGCTAGTAAATGACGCCTGTCTAAACACCCTTCCGTTAAGGGTCTCTATTAACCCTATAATAATTACCTGAACCTTACCCCCAGAATGGTAATAATGGGTATAATCGCTTTGCTAGCGATCCCAATATTCGGCCTCACTGGTTTCCACATGGTCTTAGTGTCCCGTGGTCGCACCACAAACGAACAGGTGACCGGAAAGTTCACCGGAGGGTTTAACCCTTTCTCGAGAGGATGCTGGTATAATTGCTGTTACACGCAGTTTGGGCCTCAGTATCCCAGGTAATATATCTATATATATGTCGCAGCCAACTATCTTAATTAGACGTTAAATCAACAGCCTTTACTTTCAACTAGCGGCCTGAATGATTTTCAGTCGTAGCGTTTGTTACACATTTAATAAACTGGCTTAGTCTGACATTAAGGCAGCACACTAGAGAACAGTGACCACCGGGTGACCAGAACCGTCGCCATGGCGTTTAAATGCAGGTACAGACCTTCAAATGACTGAATATCATTCATGGCACTAGTTGAACGGCGCTGTTTAGAAAAGAGGCTAGGCTGTTGATTGAACGGCTAATTAAGCTAGTTAGCTGCGACATATATAAAACACAAAAATTGTTTCCACCTATGTCCTTAATATTTGAAATAAAATTGTCCTCCAATTAGAACCCAGTCAATGCCACAACAACAACAAAAAATAAACTCTCTTTCTTTTCTTCTCAGTGTTAAAGAAAGAAGTTGATACAAGAAATCGCAGTTTGAAGCTTTGAAAAGCGTGATGAACTATTAATGTGTGGCATTGACTGACGCGAGGTTAGCCTTCTAGCTTTGTACAGTATCTTTAACTGGAATTTAAGTCTCACATGCATATTTAACTGGACAAAGCATCATGTGAATATATGTGAAAATATGTATGTGAGACTCAACATCTAATAGCAGAGAATAGTATTTTGAATTGCATTGTAATTTCGTAATTTAAAAGACGTCACCCGAGTTTTTGACTTCAAATCTTTCCACGAACTTAGCGGTCTTTTTCGTCACCGCGATTTACCGCCAATAAAATATATAACTGGCATATTTAACTGGACAAAGCATCTTGTGAAAATATGCATGTGAGACTAAACATCTAATAGCAGATAATAGTATTTTAAATTGCATTGTAATTTCATAATTTCAATGACGTCACCCAAGTTTTTGACGTCAAATCTTTCCACGGACTTAGCGGTCTTTTTCGTCACCGCAATTTAGCGCCAATAGAATATATAACTTGCATATTTAACTTGGCAAAGCATCTTGTGAATATATGCATGTGACACTCAATATCTAATAGCAGAAAAAAGTATTTTGAATTGCATTATAATTTCGTAATTTCAATGTTGCCCCCTGAATTTGTTCCATGGACTTAGCGGTCTTTTTCGTCACTGCAAATTAGCGCCAATAAAATATATAACTGGCATATTTTAGCAAAAAGCATCTTGTGAAAATATGCATATGAGACTTAACATCTAATAGCAGAGAATAGTATTTTGAATTGCATTGTAATTTCATAATTTCAAAGACGTCACCCGAGTTTTTGACGTCAAATCTTTCTACAGGCTTAGCGGTCTTTTTCGTCACCGCAATTTATCGCCAATAAAATAATAAATACAATCTTTTCGCTTTTCTTCCGCTTGGGGTCGAAACCATGGGCCCGTGGGGTCAACTAGCACGCGGTTTTGTTGGGGAGCTGTCTAGACGCCTAATCGATGTCTCCCACGACCAAAGAGCTGGCGCTTACCTCGGGCAACGCATTAGTTTCGCGATTCAAAGAGGTAATGTTGCCAGCTTTTTGGGTACTCTACCAGCAGACAGCGACCTAAATTCCATTTATTATTTGTAGTTTTTATTTGAATCATTAGTCATAGTTAATACAATCCGTTAAACTAAACTGAAGAAACCAATAGCAAGAAAAGGATTTTGGCGGCTATGTACATATTTACTAATTTTCAGTAGCAAGTTTGAGGTGTTTGTTTCCATATCTATGGAGATACTCATCAGATCTCAATGAATTCACAAAGGGAAGCTCACCCTCTCAAACAAAATATAATTTACCATGTCGGTTTATAAATGGCGGACTGAGAAAAAGAGTCTCGACAGACGGACAACGAAGTGATCCCATAAGGGCAGTACCCCTAGTACGAGTTTTTATCGTAAACGCTTTTGACAGATCTCCCATAGTTTTCGACTTATTCTAGCTCCCTGATTGGTCTAAATTTAGTGAAGTGTAGTAACCACTAGAGACGCTGTACGGTTTTTCATACAAAGTTTGTTCGATATACGATATCGAGTTTGGTATGAAAACTCGTACTAAGGGTACAGGCCTCCCTCACTCGCCCATAGCTACTGCGATTTATACCTAAACTTTCGTCAACTCCGGCGGTACTATCTGCCAGTCGGTTGTCACTGCTCACGCGCGCGCAACGTATATTATTATTCAAATGACGGGATAACTGCGCATTCGTATTCTATATTAGAAACGATTTAAGATTTTCATAGTCATTTTGCGGGTTTGACAAAAAACAAGCATAATATGTTTCATTTTTTTATGCTAGCGATACTAAAATGACAAAACGGCGTAAAATTCACTTTCTCGACTTCAAATTCGACTCTTAGTTAGGAATTTTGGTGTTATTTTGTGAGGTTAATAACTTTTCATTACTTAATTCGTAAACTTTTTTTTTTATTTCATTTAGTCAACCCTTTACTGTATCAGGCGCGCGCCAGTACATCGCGCGCTGAACGAAGTAATAACAACACTAGGTCGAGCGCCTTAGACGGATTTTTGCTTGTATTGTCTGAAATAAACGTTGGTATTGTGTTTTTGTAGGGGAGTGAAATATCTGTTACGTAGTAACTATTATAAAATCTGTGATAAGGGTTCCTTTTTTCCTTTTGAGGTACGGAACCCTAAAAAACAGTCGAATTGAGCATAATGTAGAAAATAAAAAAATAATGTGCATCCTTAATTGTTGATTAGGGTAACGCACTAACCTGATTGCATATTACGAACTTATCTCCCAAATAAACCACAACTTTTGTATGGCATTCTATGTCAGATTATCGTATGAAACACTATCTAATATAACTAATATAAGATCAAATATTATATTTCTTTGAAGTGTTACACACTTAATATTTTTGTAAATTGTTAAACACAATCCAAAATTTTACGTACCAACGGGACCCGTTGGTACGATGAAATTTTGGATTGTGTTTAATAATATAAGATCGTTTAAAAAACTAAAACAATCGACTTCAAACGCCGCGCTATTAATTTTCAGTACCACGTTTGAAGTGTTTATCTCTATATCCCTGGAGATACTTATCAGATCTCGATGAGATGTTATGGTACCATTCTAGGGATATCTCCTTTCCAACAAAAAAAAAGAAAACTTAAAATCGGTTCATACACAACTAAATTATCCGCGAACATAAAAAAAAAAAAAATTCGAATTACGATATTTTCGAATTTTGATATTTTCGAATTCGTCCAATTGAGAAACCACCTTTTTGGAGTCGGTTAAAGAGTGGCCTTTAGTATTCGATGTTTTCGTCTCGACCGTTACACTCCTATATTAACTAAAATCCGTTAAATTCCAGCCTAGTCCGCCCATCGAAATACATGTACAAGGGCGGCAAGAAGCGGCGGGAAGCGGGCGGGCATTCCGCCTCAGCAATATCGACGATAGCGACCGACACTCAGCACCAGGTAAAGACGTACACAGCTGATAATGGGAACGCGCACCGGCCGGTCGGACCACACGCACATTACAACAAGGTGAGAGCCAGACCTGCTTGGTTTATGCGGCTTAAGTACTATCACTAGGCTGCGATCACGACCTACGCTCGAACTGCAACCTGTGCAACCATACGCTCTAACCTCTCTCTCTAACTCGGTAAGCAAATGTGACGCTATGAGGTCGTGAACGGGGTTAGAGCGTTTGGGTGCACTCCGAGCGTAGGTCGTGAATGCAGCACTGTTTGGTTGGGCGATCAAGGTTTAACCTAGAAATAGTTTACTTAGATTCAACTTTAAGCACAGAAAACATAATAGTCCTACGGACAGAACATACACTCTGACAGCAAACATGCGAGATTAAACCTAGTTATAACGTCGATAACGTTCAAAATACAACCGATATGGTTGTATCGTAGACGATACGCGAAGCGGTTGGTATAAAACGCTAGTGATTGACGCCTGCTTTAGGGGTACCCTTTAACTACGTTACCATGGAATGGGGAATATGTCCTCACTCTCTCGGTTTTGTGTTCCTGGGGTAGGTGTTTACATTGATAGCCATGCGTCTTGTGTTTTCGCAAACGTTCAATAGAAGGAGATGCAGCTAGACAGGTATATCTGCTTCTCTTTTCATCGCTATTCATGTAGAGTCTACTGGCCCAAGTTCAGTAAAATTTTAGAATATACAGTTTTAGTAAGGGCAGGTACCTCTTCGGTTGTAGCTACAGTAAAGGGTCTCCTTAGAAGATTTTGTGGGTCTATTATTTTTTGCTACTTTGTTTTACATGCAATAACAGAATTAGAAATAATAATAAAGATAGTTTAAAAACGAAAACAACCCACATCCATGCCCCGCGAGTCAGTTTCAGTAGCAAGTTTGAGACGTTCATCGTCGTATCTCTGAAGATACTTATCAGACCTCGATGAAATTACAATAGTACCACATCGGAAATTTACCCTACCGATAAAAAATAATCATTCGAATCGGTTCACAATTCAGGAGTAATCGCGCAACGTAACATACATACAAAAATAAACTGGCCAAGTGCAAGTCGGACTCGCACTAGTAGGGTTCCGTACCATATTACAGTATTTTATAAGATCGAGCAAAAAATACTACTACTATCATTTTTCGCCAGCAAAAAATAATAATTAATAAACATTTTATTTCTTATAACGCCTTTAAAAACAAAGAGCTAATGCTAATAATGTAAAGTCTGTATTCATTTCTTAGTCAACTATTAACAGCAAACCATCGCCCAACCAAACATGAGCTTCACTTAAAAATATTTGGTCTACAACGATCATATTATCTGCTATTATGTCACCAACGATTTTATGTACTAACATCTTTAAATATTAGATACTTTATTAAATACCTACTGATTATATTAATTTTTTATTAATATTTCTCACAGTATTACCAAAACTTGCAAAAGTAATAGCGTGAAAGTTCTTTAACCGAAACCATAGATCACCATCGAGCTTTGTAGACAAAGTCGCTATAAACCATAGACACGTAGATGAGTACCATAAATGAAATGATACAGGTCTTATTTAGACAGCAGGCATAAAATAGTAGACCATTTAGTTATCATGCTTCGTAGAGCAAAACTTCCTTCAATTCACAATCAAAATCTTCTAAAATAGTGGAGAAGTCAAAATTACGTATGCTAAGTTTTCGTTTTCTTGAAAATACACTTGAAGATTAAAAACACATTAATTCTTCATCATATTCGTAACCACTAAGCCCCATTAAGGTCTCTCCCAGGATAGTCACTGTGCCCGATCTTGGGCTCTTCATTTTCAGTCACTGTGCTTATGTCCCACCGCTGTGTGTCATAATATTCTGAACACCAATCAGAATAAACCGGGAGCTGGTAACAGAAAATACTTGGTCATTTGTACCAGTATGGCGGTTCTTCAGGAGTCTAATTACGGAATGACAAAAAAGAAAATGATGGTGATAGCGCTGGTACCGGCGGCCCGATCTCGTGGGCGTTAATCGAATGTGTCACACCGGAGAAGTATGGCATTACGCTACCGCATACTTCTTTTTTTTATCGACTATCGGAAAATACAAGCATTTTTGTGGAACAAACCGTTCGACACTATTATTTATTTGACACATTCGATTAACGCCCACGCGATTGGGCCGCCGGTACCAGCGCTATAACCATCATTTTCTTTTTTGTCATTCCGTAATTAGATCCCTGAAGAACCGCCATACTGGTTACAAATGACCAAGTATTTTCTGTTACCATCTCCCGGTCTATTCTGATTGGTGTTCAGAATATTATGGCAGATTGCATTATTTTGTATTTTATTTAATCAAAATAATTATTAATCTTGCTTATAATTATAAAATAACTACAAAACAAAAATAACTATACAAAACTTTAGTAATTTTTATTTACTGTCGTCATGCCTACTGCGTATGCAAAAGATATGTTACCATGCAACATTTACTTGCTTACCCTTGATATAAACTCTCGGCGCCGATTTAAACTTCCGACCTTTAGATGCGTAGAAGTAAATTTTTTGGTCGGTTTGGTGCGGCAGAGGAGCATGGTTGCCCGTGCTCGGCTGTGATTGGTCCGTTAGTGACAGTTTGCTTCCCGCGCTGTCATCACGCGCTGTGATAGTACCATTGACTTAATATAAAAAGACTGTGCACTGCAGATGTTTTGTCAAATTCAATTTAATCCGGTTGCTTTAAACATAAGGTTGTAATTGCTTTGTACAACAAAACGGCCCAAAGGAAATGCACTTAGGTGGGAGTGTGTCCTTGTCTAACAACCTGCCAGTGCTGTATATGTACTATACTATATGTATAGTATATATATGTGGCAGGCAGATAGCTTAATTATTAGCCGTTGAATTGTTCCTATATAGTGTGTTGCCTTAGAGTCCCCGCAGACTACAGACTTACTATCGGCCGCTAGTTTAGTCGAGTTGGCCTGTTCTTGCGCACACTGTGCGAACAAAACAGTTGGGTTGGTTAGTTTGGGTTAGTTTGAAGGCAGTCGTGAAGCCCTTCAAACTTTTGTATCGGCCGATACTGAATCACTGTAATGAGCGCATCTGCATACATCTGATTAGAAGCCGACTAAACTATCGGCCGATGGAAAGTTTGTAGTCTGGTGGGGACTCTTAGTGTTCCTAGTATGTTGCCTTAGTGTCAGACTAATGAACAGGCTAGGCAAGTAATGAAACGTCATCAATCCAAGTCATTTCCCTAGCTGTTTGATCAAATAGCTGGATATCCATCAGGAATCTAGTTGAACGGCGCTGTTTAGTTTAGAGGCTAGGCTGTTAATTGAACGGCTAATTAAGCTTTCTGCCTGTGACATATACATGTGGTCCATACAAAAGAAAGGGACAAACTCCGTTCAAGGTCGGTCTCTTGCGGGCCGGTTTTGCTGTTTAGTTCGTTGTCGAGTTTTATATAGTACAACGTCGTTGGATAGTACCGATGCACAACAATACACATCTGCTTTTGTTAAAAATACACATTCACAACCCAATGAATAAACGTTATTGTAAAAAATATCGTATTAAATATTCTCAAGGAAACGAAAGCGCTTGGCATTTATAAAACTTCACTTTGAATCGCCTGTATGTATTTTCCACACTTGCACTTTAAACGATGTGAATTGAAGAATATTGTCTGGCTCTCTCTACTAATCTATGTCTCTATTTCAAGGTCAAATTATTAATATTCTATTTTACACCTTATTTCACACGAAATATGGTCCAAAATAGCGGACACCTGTGATTCTATTTGGTTTTACAAATGTGTGATATAGTTTTTAGATATTGTGTATATAAATAGCTATTTATATTGCTTAATTTGACTAATGCAATATGCACTGTTGTAGTTAACAAATTTCTTCTTATGCACTAGCACAATTTACTACCTTTCTTTTACAAAACTTGTTATTGTGTAAATATTGATGGAATTTGTATATTATGATAGGTTATTTTTAGGTGTAGCCTCGTCGTAAGCTAATATTATTGTTAAGTAGGCCGTAATAAAGTCTGCCAATTAGGTCTTGGAAACCAACTTAGGAAACCAACGTTGTTTCTGTTTCTATCAATATATTCATTTTAAAAGTACTTAAACTTTAGTCGAATAATAATATGCCTGAACCAAGGGTATTTGCCAAAAGTTTTGGTGTTAGACTAAATTAATAAAAGATTTATGAACAAGAAAAAAACTGTAAGAAATACTCAACATTGGATTTGTATTACCGCATCACGATCATATCTTAAAATCAATAACATATACAAATAAAGTTATGTTTTTGAAATAACAAAATGTCGCGTCAATATGTGCATTTCTCATAGTCGAAATGGCCTATAGTCGAAGAGGCAATTTGGCATACCGTTAAACGGCAAAATGTCTCGTAATCAGAAGTCAATGGCTTATGAAAATAATCATATTATCTAAGAATCTAATACTATAAGAATCTTTGTCCTGACATACTGACTGACTGACAGACAACGCACAGCCTAAGCCGCTGGTCGTAGAGACTTGAAATTTGGAGGGTATATTTGTCTTAGTACGTAAGGGTGTACTAAGAAAGGATTTGACAAAATTCACCCCTTAAGGGGATGAAATGGAGGTTCAAAGTGTGTATGGAGAAACAAGATTAGATAGTCCTTTCTATTCGAAACCTCACACAAGTGCTTCAGGTTTCAAAATTCCACCCCTAAAAGGGTAAAACGGGGTAACAAAGTCTGAAAATCAATATTGTTTCGGATTGCGCTGAAATTTGGCATGCATTTTTCAAAATTCACTCTTTAAGGGGATGAAACGGGGGTTCAAAGTTTGAACCGATTTGGCTGTAACTTCTTTGATGTCTTTTATGACGGTTTTTACAAAATATATATTTTAAGTAAATAAAAGAAGCCTGCAACGCGGGCGAAGCCGCGGGGCACTTCTAGTTATACTATATAATATATTATGAAATTTGTATTTAATAAAAAAAAATTGATATTATCAAAAGACAATTAGATCATAACTATTTAGGCAATGTGGCTTATCATAAAAGATAATATGATTCATAACCAATTGACAGAATGGCTCTTAACCACCAAAAGGCAATATGGGCCATGATTAAAAAGTATAAGTACAGTATGGCCTAAACTAGAAGGAAATATGGCAAAAATCTCGACGTCAATACTACTAATACTTAAAGGCAAACTACAATAGTCAATATAGGTTATAACCAAAAGGCAATATGGCATATAACCAAAAGACAATATGTCATGTAACCAAAAGACGATCAACACCAATAATATAAATGCGAAAGCCAGTTTATTCATTTGTTTGTTTAGGACTTCCTTTACGGTCAAACGACTGATTTGATTAGATTTGAATATATAGCTGACATTTTGTACAGGAATAGCCAGTATTGTGAATTAGGCCAAAGGATACTTTTTAACGGCCGTCGAAGCCTCGGGGCAGCTAGTATAAACATAAAGGTACCAACCACCACCCAGCTCAGTAGCGGTAGCGTAGTAGATGATCGCAGTTCGTTCCACAGCTGTCTCCGGGCCGGGACGAGCACGAGGGTGAGATGGAAGGGCCGGGGGCTTCGCAGAGCGCCGACTGCGAGCCCACACCGCCGCCCCTTCAGCGCCGGGGCTCCGGGGCTAATCTGTTCCCGCCGCAGGCTCGCCCCATGCATTATCCACGGCTTAGTCCGATGTCTAGGAATACTACGTAAGTATAACTAATATAAATGATAGTAAACTCTAGTTAAACGACACATTCATAGTAATTGCTTGTAAATGTGTTTCTTTACAGTATAAGAGTTAAAACAAAGCCAATCCCGCTGTCTGTACGCTTAAATCTTTTAAACTACGCAACGGATTTTAATTCAGTTTTCAGCAATAGAAAAAGTGATTCAAGAGTATGGCTCATAATCAGGATTTAACACGGGAAAAGCCGCGGGGCGCAGCTAGTATATGAATAAAACTGAACTTTTAAATGAAACGACAAATGTATAGTTATTGCTTGTAAATGTGGCTTTCAAGAAGTAAAAAGAAGTTCTGTCAGTGCATTATTCTTATAGTGGCCATATACACTACGAGAAATCGTTACGATCAGACTGTACAGTTCGACAGTCTGATCGTAACGATTTCTCGTAGTGTATATGGCCACCTTTACGATCAGTCGGCACAGTTCGTCCGATTCCGATAAATCAATTGAAATTTTCGTATTGTTCCGTTCGACTGTACAGTCTCAAAAAATCGTGCGAAACTGCACAGTTTCATAACATACATGTAGCGATTTATCGGTACCGTTCGAACTGTACAGTCTGATCGTAACGATTTCTCGTAGTGTATATGGCCACTATAAGTCTCCATTAGTTCACCATATTTCACATTACATTCTTCTGCCACCTTGCCTGTTTAAACAAAGAATAGAAGAAGAACGGGACACTAAAACAAGAGTCATATAAGACTGATTTTATCTAGAAACTGTCATCTATCTTGGGTATGGTTATATATATGTTCTAATGTACCCCAGGAGAGGGGGGAACCCTCCTGAAAATGAACTTCGCGAATGACATCCATTTTAATGATGATGGTAAATGTTGTTGCTGCTGCGAGCAGTGTTCTGCATCCAGATCTCGGTTATGCAACCCAGCACAGCTGTCTATGGTTCTTAATTCGTTTAAGTAGCGATATCAAGGCGGCGTTGAACGAGCGATACTTCCGTTTTTAAAAATAGCCCTATAGGTTTTAGCCATAAAGCCAAATGAATGGTGAACTAATAGATAAAACCTAACTTATAGATAATCTATGTATAATTCTACAGGTATTTTCTAACCTCAAGTCACCCGTATCTATTACATCACGTAGCATTGCGGTTAGCTGTGAAATGCGAAGCCAGCTAAGTGCGGTCACTGAAGTTTCAAACTTTGATTACAGTACAATACTGCCTATGCGTCTCATTTTGTTTTTTTTTGTTTATATATCGTTATAGGATTGACAAAACGATTCTGGAAAATGACGTTTTTATTTAAAAAATAATAGTTCGATTAAACATCGTAGGTGGCGTTGATGCGAACCTTTTGATATGTCACTGTCAGAAGCGTCAAAGCGAATGTTTGTTTATTTGTTTTAGCGAAAATGTTTAATATTTATTAAAGCAAAGGTGAGGCGTATGTCCAGCAGTGGACAGATGTAGGCTGATGATGATGATGATGAAGGCAAAGGTCGTCAAAAATTACAAATGTTATAAATATATTATAAAATGGATAATATAAACAGACGGTATAAACAGACTTCAATCGAAAACGAATGAAAAGAAAAAAATGTGGTTTGTCATATTTATCCGGTATGACAGTGTCAGACCATTCATTTGAAAAGCTTAATCTTATAGGCTATCGTTTTAGCACTATCGCACCTGTTGATAAGTGATGATGCAGTCGAGGATAGTAAAAGAGGATGGGAACTGGTTATCAAGGACAGATGCCAGAACACATCAGATGTTTGGCGACAGATTTTCTGACTTGATTCTGGTAGCTGGCCAGGCGGACACTGGATGATGTCCTCCAACCATTCCGGTGGTTGTGAGTTTCTGAACAATGTTTTTCCTTTACCGGATTTTTTATATAATATTTTTCCATTGAAATATCCATTAGTACAAGGCGGGGATTTTACCAATGATCTCATTTTTAACTTGTAATATATCATTATCATTGTATATTTCCAGTCACACAGCAACGACTGGCTACCGTGTAGTGATGGAACCATTACGGTGCGAGGTGGCCACTAATGGCGCACGACCGTCGCCTACAATGCAACAGAGGATCAAATCCCTCGGCGTGCCCACGCCGCTCGTTGTCTCCAGCCCTGTTCGGAGGTATGTAGGGGGAGGGCAGGGTAGTGGGAGTGGGGGAGGGGACGGATTGGGAGTAGGAAAAGGGGAGGGTTGGAAGAAAGTTGAATTTACTTGATTCGAATAGTTGGGAGCATTGATATTGGAATTTATCGCGCTGAAAATGTTACTCTCATTTCGTTGACACGTTTTGATCATGTTACTTTGACTGTGGTCGTGAAAAGACTGGCATTTGTAGCATTAATGCGAATGAGAATAAAATGCGGGTATGAACTGATACTACATATTACAAGAACTTTCAATGGGATATTCGCCATGCTTTTCTAAAACGAATTTCCGACTTTTCTTCTGCGATGATCATAGATGGCGCTGGCAACAGGGTCGAAATATCGAAAACGAACTAATCAAGTTAGTTGGTAGTTAGTTGAGGAAGAATTTCTGTATAATATTTAAAATAAGAATTGTAGATTTGTAAGCGTTTTTGAAATACAACTATTTCAAACTTTTTTTAGAGACGTGCCCCCCACTTTTACTCCCCACATGAATTATGATTTACACTAAACGAGATTGTGTTTAGAAACTCGACTACTCTACATTATTACATATTGTTATTAAAATGTGTTATTAGCTTTAAATTACATATGTTGAGGACCAATTGGCGATATTTACAAAAGGAAGAAAATTATCATAATTAAAAAGAAATAGGTATTTATAATGATTTCCCATTGTGTCATTGCCTGTTCCTTTCATTTGACTAAACTTTCACATTGTGCTGTTTTGTTGGACGACTTTATTGATTGAATAATTTCGATGTAATTTAACAAAAACCGTCTCGTTCAATTGCCGACTTAATAAAATCAAGTGCAAAGCTCCTACGCACATTGTGTTATACGGTACGTATACATACGATACTTGATAGTTTTATTCGAAGGTGAGTAAAAATCAAAGTGTGTACCGCAAAGTTCATGGTTCGTTGTCTTTCGCTCGCCTTCAGACAAAACTATCGAGCAATAATATCGTGTGTATGGAGCTTTATATAATATTAAATTTTATCGTCAATCGAATCCCATTGATGAAAAGAGAAGGAGCTATACATCCGTATCTCTTTCTCATTATGTCTATGATATTGGATTGATGATAAATTTGGAATCGTATAGCAGATCAAGCTAGCTGCACATCTAACGCCCGATTTATCTTCTTTTTTTCTTTGATAATTTACAACGATGAATATGATTATAATAATATAGTTAATATGTTGCTAGCTTTATAAATTCTGGATGTTATATTACAAGGTTTGAAAAGTCAGCAAAAAAAATGCCAATATACACAAACACCTTTTTCTAGTGCCAATCGATCCGGTTGCTTTTTAAGGATCAAAACACTCGGCACCAACTGAGATGAGGGTACTAAAAACGTCACAAGCCGAAAAAACTTTTTATATGTAAAAAGTTTTTTCGGCTTGTGACGTTTTCATTTTGTATATACAAATATGATGAACAATTTTCGCAAAAAAAAATTTTTTTTTGCGTTTTCGACACAAAATTAAATCAAAATAATGGACAGTATCCTCAAAACATTTTACTATGGCTACACTGGTTTCAACCTGTCCAAACGGTCCCATCTCAAATTTCCACCTCCTGTATATCGTTCTATAACACTGGCCTAACACTCCAAATAGCAAATGTATATTTATCTAATAGGTCATGTTCTTAGCTAAAATAAATGTCTAACTTTCAACAATTTAGTCGCCCAACAATCAAGCCGCACTGTGATAGCCCGAACTGGACGAAACAAAATCCCCTTACCCCCCAATGCATTGCTTAAATTTAGTTTGTTTAAGTGTTTTTTTGCATGTAAAATTGTTTGCATCACGTTATGTGGATAATAAGGGGACACTTGTTTATATTGTGTATATTGGTGTAAACTGCGCTTTATTTTCACGTGTGGTTTGCTTACTTAATTTTGTGAGATATGGCATGGGAATGCATGACTAAGACTCAAAAAAAAAATGTTTCTATGATAATGTTTAAAAAATACAGGTGAATTTAGAACTGCCTCCTTTATGGCAGTCGATTAAAAAGTTTTTAATACTTACTTGGTTAGTTAATTAGAGAATTTAAATTAGCGGCTCAGTAAAAAAGAAAAATATATATATATAAAAAATAATAAACGTCATTTAACTTAACATCATATCACACAGTGGTCAAACGCTTGTATATTCATTGTTCCCATTATATGCCTAGCGTGCTACCATCCTGTACCGCATCATCACTTATCAAAAGGTGAGATAGTGGTCAAACGCTAACCTATATGATATTAAAAAAAATATTGTGGTAGGACTTCTGCTAGTTCGCCTGGGGCGGTACCACCACTTTGCCAATTAATATTCAGCCGTGAAATAGGAATGTTTTTCGGTTGAAATGGCAAGGTGTCCAGTGAAATTACAAGTCATGTGAGACTCAACGAGTCTCAAGGTATCAGGCAAATTGCAAAATTCTGGCAGTCCAGAATGTTGCATGCCGCTGTATCTGTAATAGGTAAACGTCATCGCTTACCATAAGGCGAGCGTCGTGCTTGTCCTGTTACCTTTTACTATAAAAAAAAACAACGACATTTTTGCTTTAATAATGTTATATACCGGCTGTAATTCACGTACATTTAGTCGAATTTTTTCGACCTAGGTTTCGAGCGAATCCGTCGCTCTTCCTCGGGAGTGTCACGCGGTGAGATCGCGATGTTCACTCTGAACATCGTGATCCCACCACGTGACCTCACTCCCGAAATAATGATACAAATAATGTAAAGAAATAAATGAAGAAATAATGTTACAAATTCTAATAATATTAAAACAGACATTAATTACTTATACTCATGTATAAAACTTTTTTAAACTCCGTCATAATAAAAATTAAGCAACTGAACCCACGAAATTAGTTTGCATAACTAACAATAACTGAACAGTAACATATCTAACTCTTGTTTTATTTTTGCAATATAATGTATTTTATAGTAATATGGATGCTTTACATGGATAAAGGCTTTAGCAAGCGTTTCAAAGAAGATAGAAAAAAATATATTTACCGTCAAAGTTAATTAATGAACACCATTGTCGTTCCTTTGCACGCAAGCTAAGATCCGACCTTTATCCGATGTAAACTGAAAAATGTTTGCAGGCACTGAATAAATCGAATATATTAGTCTCTTTTTCTCCCTTCCAAAATCTGCAAGCGAGAGAGGGATAGTTGTAGAATCAGTTGCTACTGATATGCATCTAATATGTCAAATATAGGGGGATCAGAAGACAATTCGATTTGTAGCTCGATTCGTTCCGTCTCACGCTCTATAGGATTTAGAAATGTGTCAGAGAGAGACGAAAAATACTCAGTTATATCAGTGCTAGCAGATCAAGCTTACTATAGTTGTACAAATATGGTTTTTGCAATGTGTGATAAAGGTAACTTGTCAAATCTCATTGAAAATACAGCGGGTCATCTTTTTTCTCTTTCTATATCAATATTATTATTGAATTGATATTGACAGTGAAAGAAAAAATCGCTCCCTATTCAATGACAATTGTATATATTTATAGGCCTTGAAAAATGATTTTGGTTCGTGCGTTTTATTCTTGCAAAAAACTACTGTATTGCTAATGTGATATAGTCGAATTTGTATATGTACCAAAAATCTATTAGCCAAAGTCTATATTCTACGTCATATCTTTCTCACATTGTCTACCTTATAGGAGGCTTTATCACAATGTCTAAAACATTATTTATTTTAATATTACTTAGTTGAAGAGAGCGAGAGGCCGCTATAAGTTTGTAGGGCGGCATCCCGCTTTCAACAGCATAGTATGATTATAAGAGAGGCCCTGCTACACCCCAATATAATTGACTGTAATAAATACAGCTATCCAGCTGTATAGCCTTTTCGATCGGAACAGAAGGCGTTTTCTTAAAAAAAATAACGAATTCTGTCACACGTTACTGTCACAACAATTTTGACAGAGGCATGTTTAGGTTAAAGCGCCAATTTTTAGCACATGGCCTGTTATTGGCACCTGAGTTTAAAAACAAATCTATAACTATTTCTTATTAACTAGTCATTTAGACTCACACACATGTGAGATAGTGGTCAAACGCTAGCCTATAAGATATTTAAAAAAAATATATATGCCTCTGTCATATCATGTCTAATGTAGAATTAGTTTTTATTTCATTTAAGAAGACATCTTATTGGCGATGGTAGGAAACTCAGCAGTACCCCAATGTTTTAGAGGTTGTTGAAGCCCCCAGTACTTCTAAAGTGAGCTTTAATGGGGTAGAAATAAGTATGAATATAAAAATATGACACGTGTTACCGTTTGTCCGCTCTCGACGTCAGGTGGACATGACGCGTACAGGCTACGATGGTAACTTGCATTGTGTTTGTGTGTGTGTTGTTTGTTTGTGGGTGTGGATTTGTGCACTTGGGAAATGCAACCTTAAAGTCTTAATAATGGAATTGATAATTCCATATTTATAATTTTAATTTAAAAAAAAATACGGTTGTGTTAATTCTGTGGCGTAGCGTTGACGATTCATTTGAAAGTGCAAGAAAGTACTGGTCTTATTTTTAATTTATAGTATCTTTGACAATACATTTGAAAGAGCAAGAAGATACTACCCGTCTTTATTTATTAAACAACAGACTAATTACAATCTAGTAGGAATGGATTGTGAAAGTAATTGATTTTTTTATTGAAATAATATTCGTAGTACCAGAGATTCTGCTCTGAATTATGCTATTAAATGTCACCATAATAGTTCCAATGCGAAAATTGTTTATTGAACAAAGTTTTATGTAGATGGCGCCACCTGTATTTAATTTAAATATTAAAATTGCACTCACGTAGATATATCTGTTCTATTGTTCTATGAAAATTATAGACAATGCCATTTCAAAGTCGACATAACAATAGCATACATTTTTATTCCCCAATCTGAAAACAGATAAAATTGCAGATTATAAAAATCAATTCCTAAGTCCACAGATGCACATTCAGTTTGTAAATACATTAATTTTAAAGGCTATCGTCGACATGTAACTGAGTGCAGCGCTTCGATTCACTATTATATATAAAGGAGAGTTATGTCTGTATTGTTTACTTCAGACTAACACTCATATTCATAAACAATACTGTGAGGTGTCACAGCGTTATCGAATAGAGTCCATTCGATTATTATTTACAATACTTGAGTAGAATCAGTCCACCACCACCGTGCGGTGGTCTGATCTTCTTGAATACGGGCGTAAGTCAAACAGACTATAAATTTACCTAACCGAAAGTGACAGTTTAAATTTTCACGATCATCATAACAGACTTATCTACATTCGTCTGTCTTTTCTCCGTTACATAACTTTGAAGTGTTGAAATCAAGAGTATAAAGATATTTACTGAGTAAGCATGGTACATAAATTGTACCATCGCGTAAAATCAGGTGAGAGTGAAACTAAACATCTGCCCAGTCTTCTAAGGGCCGATTTTTCATTTCTCAGAATAGCGGCCAGATGCGATACCAATGCGATATATTTATCTGCCCATGTAAACCCGTATAAAACTATCGATTTTTCAATGTGATTTTATCAGTCAGTTAGATATCTGTAGTGTTTTTGTAACTATCTTCACGCCAATAGTGTGGGAAAGAGATAATCTTACGCAGTGCTATAGATGTTAGAGCGAGAGCGACGATTTATAACCATTTGAAATGTTGACAAGGAGATTTTAAATTTGATTTTTAATTCGGCCAAGCATGATTTTTTAATATTTTTTTTTGTTTTATTATGGCTCCGCACAATTAGTGTATTTAGCCAGTTTCTGGCCAATTGTATGGAGCCTTAATGACATTTTTTAAAAAGTAATGACATAACGTCATGATTTGACGTCAAAACTTGTCACAAACATAATTTATACCACAGAATAGTCGGCTATCAGAGGCACAAAGAGCCAGATAAATTAACTCCTCTGGTAAGGAATTTATTCCCTGGAATACCTCTATCTGTCTATTGAAAAATGCGAAAATATGCTATCAGTGGTATAAACCCTATCTGTTCGTGTAACTGAGGAATGTAAAATCGGCCCTAATTATAGAAAGTTTCTCGTGAGTCTATGGTTTGACAGTTGGGCATTTTCGCGCCTTTAAGAGCGGCTAAAATACGCCAAGATGCGAACTGCCGTAGTAAATGCGTGTAAAATTAAAGCGAATCGACACAACGCTCTGATGTTACTTAAGTCGACGAAAACCTTTAATAACTGCATTGTTTATTTGCTATGCTGACACTGTTTAATTAATAATAATACACTTTATTTTTCAGTTTAAATTATCTAAAGTTTCTTACGTAAAAATGCGGCACTTCTCATAAAAAAGTTATATAATTGTATTATATTATGTATCTATGTTTTATTATAAAAATTGGCATGATATTGATAATTGGCATATTTTTGCAATATGTATTTTGGTTTGATATTATTTGCAAGATAATTGTTTTATATTGCATCTTGAATTGTTGATATAAATATTTAGTGGGTAGTTTAAAACTTTATTTAGTAAATTCTGTTTTCTGACAGTTCAAATAATTAATGTTTTTCTATTTGCTTTACTTCTTTCAAACTTATTGTAGTAACTTTTAAAATGTTCATACATCACCACCATCGGCCTATCTCAGTCCACTGCTGGTTATAGGGCCACACCTATGGCACAAAACTTAGCTTGATCTTTAGCTATTTGTTTCCAACTCTCTAGGCTGTAAGGCGTTGCACAGCCACACTACGTTTATCGAGCCTTGGTCTCCACTCTAAAACACGTCTACCCTAATCGTTATCGATATCGACAGAATTTTTGAATCAATCAATCATTCAATAGTACAGTATAATAATATTCGGGTAATATATAATCATAGATTTATTAAAATTAGACAGATGGCGATGATTTACTATTTATTTTAATGATGTCAGAAGGCAGATTTTACAAGTAAACCTTTTATTTTGCAAGCTGTTGTGCCAGAAAGAAACGCAGGCGTAGGAAGAAGCACTATACAATGGCTGGTGACTACTACCAGAGATTGCCTATGGTCGACTTGTGAGCACAGACCATAGAGCATAGACTAATGTTGACTATACACTGGTATGGGACATAATGTGATGTTGGCCAGTTTAATGCTGTCCCTAAAGGCAAGGACTCCACCGAAACGGAGAAGAGATAATGTGTATCTCGAATCTCTTTTTCATTTTATTGGAGTGCAGCCTATAATGTAATGGGCGTTTTGACTTTTTATTGAATGTGTTGCATCATTATCGAGTACAATTAACTTATGTAATCTATGTAATTAGACATAACACTATATGGATTCCATGAAAAATACTTATACATTTATTATGTCTATACATTTTGTATTAGTATTGAATTTTATGACGCAGTGACGCGCAAAAATCTGGTTTAGCATGTCATAGAGTTTTCAGTTTCTAATGCATAATTAACTGCAATGTTTTTATCAATCTTATACAATACAATAACTTAATTGTGAACTTGTTAGTGGCATGCCATAGGAGAGGCCTATGTCCAACAGTGGACGAATACTACTACCTACAAACACTGCGAGTAATTTTTTCGAATTAAAAAAAAAACACTTGCCCACGATCTCACTCGAATGCAAAGTTGAATTGAATCGATGAAGTAAAACGATTTACTAAATCATTTTTAACTTTATTGAACGGTGGCAACATACATTCAATAATTGTCAAAAACAAAGACCCCTGGCCAGTTTAAAATTAATATAATGTTCTGACTGTGTGTAGATAGATTGATAATTTCCTTTTGTTTATCATAAAAACATAATAATTCAATCATTTCAGCCATTGTAAGTGTAACGCCCACGTCTGCTATTTGTATATTTTGTTTCTATTGACTACAAAGAAAAGAGGCATTTAAAAAAATTATAGTTAAATACATTTTATCTGTTTGATTTGTGATGAAGTCTGAAAGAAAGCTAAATATGTTTGATGTAATCTTTCAAAGAAACTTATTTTAATATAAGTTTAATAAGAGCAAGCTTTTTTTTGTTGCTCGTGCTCTACATATAACTAAAGTTTTTTATCGATTTATGTTTGTCATTTCGTTCATTTCAGTCATTGCCATTTTCTATCGTAGGCCACCAAGGGTGGATTATATTTTAAAGCAATGTTATGTTTTCACCCATATCATCGGCATAACTTGACAAATATAGAGAATCATTTTGATAGAATAAGTTATAATTTTAAAATATTATAATTATGTGAAACATTTTCTTAACAATGATATACCAAATGTTAAATAAACTAAAACTAACCTATAATAAAATAGGCAATGAAGGCCCTATATAAATGTAACTAAAAGCCGATGGAAATCTTAAAAAACATTGAGCGTAACTTTCGGACATCATCAAATACATACAGACCAAAAAGCTTTAAATACATTTGTACAGATTTTTTTAAATTATCTTCGTAGTCAATAGGGAAAGCATGCAGTAGTGTGTAGTGTACATGTGAAACGATGGCATGACGCCTGGGGCCGTTTCGTCCGAACACCAGTTCAGATATTACGACGACTGAGCCGTTACCTACTGTGCTACCTAGAGCTTGTTTTGTAGACCCTCCGTGCTACCTTCACGCCTTGAGATTAGGTTTTATTCTGACGCTTACAGGCTCTCAAATAGGCCTGAGTGGTTGTCGAACATTCTCTTACTTAATGGATTTGATACTGTAGCACCGACAGCGTTGAAATATTGTCAGCTCTTATTATAGTGTAAAAGGGATGGTATTTTTAGAGCTGGCACATTGATTTTTGCTTAGCGATTACTCTAAATGTATGTCGATATACGTACGAAACAGAAGGCGAGTGTACCGGTTTAGAGAATGTTCAACAACTCGCTCTTTGCCATTATTAAAGTTTGTTTTTGTCAAGTAGAAGGCGTAAAGATAGTACTGGAAATGCCGCGGTGGTAAAACGTCAGTCTGTCTGTAAATGAAGTGCGTGATCGGACGGCGCGGCGGGTCGCGACCGCACGCGTAAACGCTTCGCCCCGCAGCTCCTTCTCCTTCTGTCCGTAGGGCGTACGATAACGTTAGCTCGAGCTCCGACGAGCTCGTGCGATTAAACCCCTGACGTCGCTGCGCCTGACAGGTCGAATCCGGGCACGCCAACTGCGCCGCGCCGGCCCGACTTCATCGGTGTGGGCGGCGCCGAGCGCGGCGACTCGCAGCGCCGCTTCCTGTCCGAGGGGGAGCTGCTGCGAGCCGAGCCAGCGGGCGCGCCGCACCGCCCCACGGCCGACGACATCCGCGAGCTGGCCGCCTCGCCGCAGCGCGGGAACTACCTGTGGGCGGAGCGGCACCACCTCCCTCCACGCGGCGGCGTGCCCGTGTTCCCCCCACAGCCGTCCCCGCTGCCCCGGCGCCGGCCGCCGCCCGCGCCCGCGCCGCACGCTCTGCCCCCGCGCCCGCCGCGCCCCTTGTCCTTCGTACGAGCGCTAGAGGTCCAGGACGCGCTAGAAGCCCGCGCCCCCCCGCCCGACCCCCCCGACCGAGCCTCCGTCTACGACTGCAACTACGAAATCTCCGTTTGAAATGATCCCAAAGACTTATAAGTAATACGCACAAGACGCCGTGCGCTGGCTTCTAGCATTTTGTACGGTGGACTCGGAGTTTTATATGTATGTATATTTGTAACTGACTTTCCGACCGTCGTCGATTGTACATAGTTCCCAGTGTTGTGATTCATATATGACATGCTGAATGTTGTACCTATAGAGATATGTTACGTCGAGTGTTTCTCTGGTTTTGTATTTATGATTGTTTCGTGGCTGTTTTTATTTTATTTAAGTTTTAAATTGACAGAGGTTACGGAATTGACTGATTTCTTAATCTGCCTCGGTTTTGAGTTCCGCTAGAGGAGCGATGGGGTTTGTTTCGGCGGTTTTGTCTACGTTTATGTAATGGACGCCTACGAGTGGTATATGTGCCAAATATTCTGTAGTCACCGATAGCTTAGAGCACGCGCTTTTGTCTATTTTCTTGAGACTATTATAAAATTGTTCCTAAGGTGTTTCTTGTGAATAGAAATCGACCATATTTCAACCGTACGACTCGACTGTTTAACTTGTTCTTTTGTTACTAAAATAATAACAATATTATAATAATAAACAATATTTGAGGATTTGACCCTACGTTTCAGCTGCCGATCGTTCGATTAGTCGTTGCTGTCACTTTTGATGTTAGTAAATCAGAAAGTGACAGCAAGTATCCCAATGAGATATTAAAGCTAATGACTGATTGTGTAACTGAACAGGACGATACAGCGTTTCTGAACGAAGTTCACATTTATGAAGTACGTTAAATTGCTCTGAGTTTGGTGCATTGATAAGAGATGTTTTTATTTTGGATTGTCTAGGTAAACGTATTGGCACTGCGATTGTATGCAAAGTTCGCACTGACAGATCTCATTGGCGAATTTTAGTATATTCCACTTGCTGTACTTAGATTCTTGTATATTACATAATTTAAAACATATTTTAAATGTGCACAGTATAGAAATTATATTTTATCTGTGGAGATTAAATTTGTACAGACATTTTATATATTAAAATATGAAAAACAATGCATTGAGGTATATTTATCAAGCGATCGACTGATTCTTAGTTGATAACTATTAAAAAATAAGTTCTACTATAATTAGTAGAAAAAAATTACTTAAAATGTTGACTTCATCAAGTCAATATTTTAAGTAATTTTTTCTTGACTTTGACAAAGTGCTTTAGTTTATTTATAGGACAAGTTGCTTTGATCGATACAATGTTACTCTTTAGTTATTGCTCGTAACTGAACTAACTGTGCATTTTTCTACGCGAATTTAAAATAGAGTTCTACTAAATTTTGTAGAAAAAAATTACATAAAATGTTGACTTCATCAAGTCAATATTTTAAGTAAATTTTCTTGACTTTGACAAAGTGCTTTTTGTTATAGATTATTTTAATAGGACGAGTTACTTCAATACGATCGATACAATGATACTATTTATTTATTTTCTTGTAACTAAATTAATTGTGCATTTTCTACGCGAATCGAAAAAAGTTCTACTACAATGAGTAGAAAGATGACTTAAAATGTTGACTTCATGAAGTCAACACCTTAAGTGATTTAATAATGATATCATAGTTTAATTTGAATAATATAGATTTTCCATTTAAAAGAAAACGCGTATGGTATATTTTTATTGAACTTCGGACCAAATGATCAATATTATATTCATATGGTTTCTATTTAATGAGACATTTCGCGTTTTGAATAATATAGACTCTATAATATTATTTAAAATTCACGTGAAAACAAGTTGTCTCTGCCTACCCCAACCAGAAAAATGCGTAATTTAATGTATGTATGTATAATTCAAAACGCAACATTTCTCATTAAAAAGAAACCATATGAAATCAGTCATCTATGACTCCCTATTTCATGTTGTTTCTGTTTTCATAAGAACACTCTAAAGAAATAGGAAGCAAGTCTCTTCTTTTCTTTATATACTTAAGCATAGTATCAAAGTCGCTTGTCGCTTGATAAATATCTACACAAATTGTAAATAGTAAACACGGTTTTCTATGTATTAAGTGTTAAGGTTGTAAATAGAGAAAAGTTTAAGAGTATATAAGTAAAGTTTTGTATAGTATATGTGTAATATTTGTTTTTGATGTTGTTAATATGGAAATTTGAGTGCTGACTACATAGTTATATTTAAAAAAACAAGCTTTATTTTAATATTTAAAATAGTAAGGTTGTTTTTGATTTAAAGTTGACAGTTGATGAGACAGAATTACAAAATGACTGCTTAGTATACCTACTCGTAATAATTTAGTTGAGCATATTCAAGGATTCTTTTTGTCATGACTTGACTAAAGCCTGAACATTTTAAGTAAAATAAATATTGCTTTCTGTTAAAGATAACTAAGCTAAAACAACAGTTTTTTTTTAATTCTTTGTAAGAACAAAGAATTAAAAAACTGTTAAATAATATTATTAATAAGAATTAATAATATTATTTAAGACTACTATACAGTTCTATTTATATACTAGCTGCGCCCCTCGGCTTTGCCCGCGTTTAATCCTGGATATAAACCTTCCTCTTGAATCACTCTAACTATTGCTGAAAATTGTATTAAAATCCGTTGCATAGTTTTAAAGATCTACGTACAGAATAAAGAGAACATAAAGAATACCAACTTTAGATACCGCGTTAGTAGTCTTTTGTGGGACGTTTACCCTTAGTACTTTTTTAAAATGTCATTCACCCTATCTATAATTAAATTCTTAAATTAGTGCACCTTATAGGGCGGATTTGCGATGGAATTTGTTTTGTGTAACATTAATAAAGTAACATTTCATAACAGCTTCTATACAAAAATGGCTTATGAGTTATGAGGTTGTGACAGAAGTGAGTAGGAGGATTAAAGGGAGACCTTTCCAGTAAGATGGCAATACCTTAAACAAATAATAAATACTCGAGTACAGATCGCGCGGCGAGTTTGGCTTTGACCGTTATTGCGCAGAAATCAGAAATTGGGTATCAACGGGGTATAGCGGGGTGCGGGGCGGGTGTGTAGGCGCACGCGGTGCTCTGATTGGCGCGCGGGGCGGGTGTGTAGGCGCACGCGGTGCTCTGATTGGCGCTCTGACAGTTCCCAGCGCAGTAATCGAAGGTCAAAGCCAAACTCTCGCCGCGCGATCTGTACCACTATATGTGAATTCGCTAAAAAAGAGCATTAGTTATGCTCAAAACAATCTGCCCACCTTATCCACCCACTTTGACAGTTGATTATTAAATTAACTAAATGACGGGGACGCAGCTATGCAGGCTGTATAGCTCTATCTCTGTAATTTCGTTCATTTCAATCCCTATTAAATTCAATTATAGCACCGCAGGATGTAATCGACAGAGCAAATAGTAAATGAGTGTAGCATAGCGGTTGTTTTGTAAAGGCGTTGGTATTGTGACATTGACAGTTGAGTTGAACTGAGTATTATTAATGTAGCTATGTAGCCAAAACTCGGATAAATTAAGTTTATAATGACGGTAAGTCGCTGGCCACGTTGTCACGGTAATGTAATCTATAATATTACCATGACGTCGCGACGTTTCTTGCGTCCTCGGTGAACGGAAAGAACAAAAGACACGAGAAAAGCTGTTGAATGCATGCATGTTAGCGCGTCGCGCTCGTGGCGTCGAAGAAAATATATACTCGTGTCAAACCTTCGCTGTCCGTAGAGCAATAAGTGTGCGAAAGAGATGCCTATACAGTGCTCTCTGTCTTGCAGGTCTTATGGAAGATGATGTTCCACTATCTTATCTATAGTAATACAATAAAGCATTTTATAGTCGCGCCAGCGTGGCTTTCGACAAAGGCGCAATATTCACAAGCGCGAGTATTTCGAAGTTTTATTTATGAAAAGTCACTCGTTCAATGTCTCGATATCGCCGCGTGGAGAATAATTCATGAAGTGTCTTTTGAATTTGCGACGAGCGAGAATATCGCCGCAATGCCCTCGTTTGTGAAAATGGGGCCTAAGTGCACCGTCTCTTCTGTGCTTATTTGCCTTACTGTTCACAATCTGTGGCAAAAGTTTAAACTTCCACTGTTAGACCGTTTTAGTTTAACTGTGAAACAACTCCACAGAATTGTGTTGGGACTCCCAACTTTATTTAAGACACATTTTTTTAAATTAAAGGATGTGTACGTGACTTGCTGAAGACCAAATCCGTAGTCTCATATAAAATTAAAAAACCTTGACTGAAGTAAAATACAAAACTATAATTTTTAATGTAGTCGATCTGATTAAAGACTATTAGACCAGTATCATGCAGAATGCTATCTCCCTCTCCCACATATGATCGCTATATCCTTCCCTCTCTTATTTTGACAAAGTTGCATTACAGTTGCTCTGAAACGGTATATTAAATCTGTACTCAGTTCATTTGAGATTGTTTAAGATACATATCAATATGTATTTTTATCACTACACAAAGGTAAACACGGCCTACATTTAATAGAGAAATATAAATATTATAAACAGATCCCAAGGGTATTTAAATATTGTGTTTAAATATAAAAACAAAGTATAGACTAATATAACATTGTAAATATCTATATAAAATTGTACAGCTATATCAACCCTTTGCTTCGGTAAACATCTGTTATTATTTTACGTTGTTTATATAATACAAAATATTTTAATTTGAAAAATCACTTCACTAAATGTATATTTATACTGCAAATAACTTTACGTGCGATACGTAGACCTACTAAGAAGAGGGCCCTGAGACATGGCAAATTAAATTAATCTTGAAATTATAACGACGCATTTACCCCTCCTGATGTTATGGTTTGTTCTTTAGGTCACTTGGCTAACAAACCCGTACAGGAGCACAGAATAAATAATAGTACAAGGAACAGGGGCTTAGATAAAGTAACCTACCTACCTACCAATTTACTAATTAATTGTAAGTTAAACTAAACTTCTTACCCTGAAACGGCCGTATCTAAAAAGTACGACTCATGCTGAATTATTATCCGTAATAGATTGTATTAGATTGCTATTACAGCAGCAATGCTCTCGAGGGAGACTCAAAAGACGAGCGTCTCGTTACAGAAAATTTAGTTTTTGTGCTGATTTACTGACGGTTTCTATATTCGATTGATCCGGATTTCCTCTGAAGATTGCATTTTGACGTTACTTCTATATTTAAGGCTTTTCAGCTTCACCATCTATTCATTCTCAGTTGCCCTTCTGTGAAGGACAACATCGCGAAAAAACTCCCGGCCTGCTATAGGTTGTTAAAATACAAGCAAGCTTGTATCGATCAAATAATGCTTTATAATCACCATCAGCCTATCCCTGTCCACTGCTGTACAATGTACATAGGCCACCTATGACACGCCACTGAGCTCGATCTTCAGCTCTTTGTTTGTTTGCGTATGTCATCGCTCCATCTAGCTGGAGGGCGCCCTACACTACGTTTACCGATCCGTAGTCTCTACTTTAAAACACTTCTATCAACAGTTATCAGTTATACTACAGATGTGACCATATTATGTCAGAGAACCAAAACATAGCTCAAAGGAATTAGCAAGATATAGTGGCAGTAGGCTTTTTCATGTGAATTCCAGATCGATCTAATAAAGGTTCCCGCCGATTAGCATCATCAATAGTTAAGACACAAATGTATCGTTTAAATTGCGTATAAAACACTCCAATTACTAATTTACCCGCCATACTTACTATTGGATAAATGTAATTGAAATCAAATTTACCCCATCTATAAACATTCCGTTTACCAATATTCTTACAAATAAACTTTAATATAACGTTGTTTAAGTCATTCATCATTTTGACATAATTTGTTTAAGTTTTGTACTTAAATTAGGACTATGTACCATTGTTAAAATAATAATATCATCCATCACATAATAAATATTAAAGTTATTATTTAATAACCATTTAAAAAGGCTATTGAAATTAGTTTAAGACTTTTAATTCACCAGATGTTTTGATTGATTTTTGTGACATTAATATGTATTTTTAGTTTTATTAGCAAAGCAAAGTGACAATTTTCCCTCGACCGGGTAAATAAGTTTTATTAAGCGTGCTAACATAAAATCTCTGTATATTTATAACTCTATGGGGATTTGACTACGATAAAAGCTAGCATTCAAATTATTTTAAAATCTCGCTGTATAATATATACCAATAAATGACTAATAGTGATTATACGTAATTTGTTTAAATAAATAAATTGGTGTAAGTACTTGTCTGTTATCTTTTTCTAATGTGTATGGGTGAGTATCGGTATTTATAGCACAATGCCATGGAAAATATAGCGCAGTTTGACAAAAAGGGGTAGATAAATGTCCCGATTTTGTTTTCAGTAAATAAATCTCCTAAACCAGTGGTTGCTAGCGATTATGCAGGGACAACTATTTTTGATCAGAATACGTGCGTGGTTGTAAAATACATTTTACGTGGCGATACCCAAAATCGTTAACTACTTTACTTGCAAGGTTGAAAACATTGCTGTGAAGACAAATTAATTGACCCTGACTTTGTTTCTATTCTATCTCACTCACACTTACCGTAAGAACAGTCTGTAATATTATGTGAAACACTAAAATCAAAGTGAAGAAAAAAGTAAAAATATTCAAATATGTTTATAATTTTTGTCTTTGCGCCTTTAGTGATGACAGTCCCCAATTATGCTGAACTAAAATGACAGCTCTGTGTTAGAAGGTCATCTCTGTCTTTTTCAGAGATGAGAATAAGACATCACTATGTTTAGAGCTGTTACTTTTAGTAGCTATCCTTGAGAGCCAGTTCCCATTCTAGGCGTGCTTACCATCTTCGACCGCATCATCACTTACCAACAGGTGAGATAGTGGTCAAACGCTAGCCTATAAGATATTTAAAAAAAAAGTTTTATTTGTTTGATACTCGATTTAATTTTATCTTAGTCTTATTTCATGAAGCTATCCTTTTGTTGATGTTATCTTTCTAAATGGACAACAGACTTAACTCTTCCCTTGAAATATCGTAATAACCATGTACAAATCTAAATAGATAATACTTAAATACCGAAACTAAGTGAACCAAAGTGTAATAAATCGTTTTAAATTAAAATAAGTAATTTATCAAGTACATGTAAGATTTTAACGAATAACAGCGGTTATGAAAATGCAAATACCGGAAATAACCTATCGCCAGTATCGGCAGAAACAGTTAATCGGAAATTGTGGATTTTATTGATGTAGGTAGACGATGTGCAATTTTCGAAGTGAAATCAGCCAGTATATAAATTGTCATTTTATTGTAAAAGTTAAACAAACTTCGGTAAAGATACCAATGTTCAACATTGTGCATGATTATGGCATTGCCAATTATTAAAGTGTACTTTATCATGTTCGGCCGGTATTAGTCAACAGCTGGACATAGGTCTCTTCCAAGACACGGCACTGAGCCTGATCTTCGGCTCATATAATGTTATCTTAAAATTTACTTTCGCAGAATTCATTCCTGCTTTTATTGAAATATACCTTCATAACAATGCTATAATTATGCACAGTAACGTGATGTTTTGTGATAATAATGTCAGTTTGTCACAGTGACAGTGATGAAAATTAGTAACTTTACCCCTATTTTAGCTTTAATTAACAAGGTGACGCTTCGTTGGGACACTATAGGTATAGCTACCTGCATCTTGAGATAAAAAACACACATGTTTTAGACTGGTTTCAGACTGACTGATTTCGTTTCAAAATCAGTTTGGGACTGAGTCCGAAACACATTGAAAAATATTTTTGTAACAATTAATGTAAACTGTTCAACCTATAGAAAATAAAAATAACTAGTTCTATTATATTTATTGTACAAAAGTATTATTGTTTTGTTTTTATTTTATAATAGTCATTGGTTGTAAATTAAAACTGCAGTTAAGATAGAAATGTTTTGAGAAATACCTCCTCAGAAATCGTTATTACCTAATAATTGTATGTATGTGACAGTGTTTTATTTTTGTATTTTGATAAAATTTGTGTAAATAATTTTCTTATTTTATTGATAATAAACTCAATTAATCAATTTGTGTATTTTTTGTGTAATACCTACCTACTTTGTTTCTTATAACCTTGGTACCTCTACTTGGTACCTGCTAGGGGCACGCCCCCTAGCATGGCCTTATCCCCGGGGGAAAGAAAATTATTTCCCTGTTTTTCGCCACTGACAGGAGATCAACCCAACAATTTAAACGCTTGGTGAAGTTTAACCCCGTGTTTTGATTTTGTTTCGTATTAAAGAGTTTAAAAAGTGAATTGATTAAAAGTCAGCGGGCGTTTATAATTGTCGAATAACTTTACTTATAATTTGCTTTCTCCAGCAAACAAAACATGGATAGATGGAAAGAAAAATAGTCCCCTTGCCATGGTAGCCCTGCTGGGGTATGTAAAGTTACATGAGGGGGTACGTGTGGTAATCTATTGACTATCTTCTAACAGACCGCTGGAGTACATTTAGAAGCTAAATTTTCTTTGGGGTACGCGAGATAAAGTGTTTTTGAAAGGGTACGTACGCACGCAAAACTAATTCGGAACCAGTTCTTTACAGCACTTCGTTTTGTGTTTACATTATTATTTAATTTTTTTGTTGATAGTTAATAATTGTAATTAAAAATATATATAACAAAAGTAATACATCTAATACTATAAGAATCTTTGTCCTGACATACTGACTGACTCACTGACAGACAACGCACAGCCTAAACCGCTGGACGTAGAGACTTGAAATTTGGAGGGCAAATTTGTCTTAGTACGTAGGGGTGTACTAAGAAAGGATTTTTCAAACTTCACCCATTAAGGGGATGAAATGATGTTCAAAGTTTGTATGGAGAAACAAGATTAGATAGTCTTTTCTATCCGAAACTTCACACAAGTGCTTGAGTACATAAATAAGTAAATACGTGTTTTAGGCTTTTTCTAAATTCCACCCCTAAGTGGGTGAAATGGGGTAACAAAGAGTAAAAATCAATATTTTTTTCGGACTGCGCTAAAATTTAGCATGCAGATAGTTATTACGACGTCAGTTCACTCTGAGAAAGGATTTTCCAAAATTCACCCCTGAAGGGGATGAAACGGGGGTTCAAAGTTTGTATGGAGAAAGAAGATTAGATAGTATTTTATGTTCTAAACTTAATACAAGTACTTAAGTAAGCAAATACGTGTTTTAGGCTCTTTCGAAATTCCACCCCTAAAAGGGTGTAATGAGGTAACAAAGTCTGAAAATCAATATTATTTCGGATTGCGATGAAATGTGGCATGCAGATAGTTATTAAGACGTTAGTTCCCTCGCAGAAAGGATTTTCCAAAATTCATCCCTGAAGGGGATGAAACGAGGGTTCAAAGTTTGTATGAGGAAACAAGAATAGATTGTCTTTTATATTCGAAACTTCACTCAAGTAGTTTAGTAAATAAATAAGTGTTTCAGGCTTTTTCGAAATTCTATTTCTAAAGGGGTGAAGTGGGGTAACAAAGTCTGAAATCAATATTGTTTCGCATTGCGCTGAAATTTGGCATGCAGATAGTTATTTTGACGTAGATATCCGCTAAGAAAGGATTTTTCAAAATTCACTCTTTAAGGGATGAAGCAGGGGTTCAAAGTTTGGATAGTCATTTTATTCGACATTTCACACAAATACTTCTGTAAATAAATAAGTAAATACGAGTTTCAGACTTTTTAAAAATGCCACCCTTAGAGAGTGAACTGGGGTAACAATGTCTGAAAATCAATATTGTTTCGGATTGCGCTTTTTTGGGATTTTCTTAGTCTTCTTAGTTACGCGATAACATGAAAACATGTGAACCGATTTGGCTAATTTTTATTTGATGTCTTTAATGAAAGAATCGTTTTTACAAAAGAAAAGTTTTAATGAAATAAAAGGAGTTTTTAACGCGGGCGTGGCAGCGGGGGAATTCTTGTATAAATATAAAAACATTAAAATTTGAAGTTCTTCGGTTTTTTTTTTGTAAAAGGCCATAAGGGTATAAGCTAAGTAAATCTGCCCCCCGAAGATATTTAACACTTTCGCTGCTGAAAACACATACCGTGTGTTTTTATTAACGTTACGCGAGTGCGGGCGCACACACATGGTGTGGGAGCGAAATTTACGTTACGCCAATGCGGCGCCACACAGACGGTGTGTGTGGCGCGCCGCTACTACAGTGCGGCTCACGCACCACCTGTGTATTTCACGCGCGCCAAAAACACACCTGGCGTGTAATCCGCACAGCTGTACCGACAATTTTCTCACAACTGGTGTGTGCGCCCGCACTGCTGTTTGATTTTTGTTACGATCCAACGCCAGTGCTACGAAACACACATGTCGTGTGTAGATTAGCATCGCTGGAAAGTTGCAAAAATGGCGCCGCAGTCAAAGTGTGTCATATTTATATGATATGTAGGTACTAATAAAATATGTTTTTTGAAAGTTTGAATTATTTTTTTTTAAATCAAAATACAAAAACTTGTTTGCTTTTTCATTTTTTGCTAAAAAACCAATTGTGTTCATCATCATCATCATAATCAGCCGGTATCAGTCCCCTGCTGGACATAGGCCTCTCCCAAGTCATGCCACTGAGCCCGATCTTCGGCTCTTTGTTTCCAGTCACTGCCCACCGCTTTGCGAATGTATTTGCGAATGTTTACCGATTCGCGGTCTCCACTCTAGAACCAGTCTACCCCAACGGTTATCGGTCCTACGGCAGATATGACCAGCCCACTGCCACTTCAGCTTGCTAATCCGATGAGCTATGTCGATCACTTTAGTTCTCTGGCGAATTACTTCGTTCCGGATTCGATCCCGCAGAGAAACACCGAGCATAGCTCTTTCCATAGCTCGCTGAGCGACTTTAAATTGGTGGACCAGTCGAACCGTGAGTGTCCACGTCTCGGCTCCGTATGTCAAGACGGGTAGGACGCACTGATTAAAGACTTTTGTCTTTAGGCACTGTGGTATATACGACGAGAAGACTCGATGGAGTTTTCCAAATGCTGTCCAGCCCAGCTGAATTCTTCTCTAGATTTCCTTTTCGAAGTTATGTTTGCCTAGTTGGAGCGTCTGCCCTAGGTAAACATACTTAGTGACAACTTCGAGTGGGATTCCATCTGCGGCAATCGGTTCCGGAACAACGTGCTCGTTGTACATGACTTTGGTTTTATCCAGATTCATCCGGAGACCGATGCGACGAGAAGAATCAGCTAGGCCATTCAACATCCTTTGTAAGTCCTGCAGCGTCTCTGCCATAATGACGATGTCATCTGCGAATCGTAAGTGAGAGATGTACTTGCCGTTGATGTTGATGCCACAATTTTTCCAGTCCAGCGTTTTAAACATATCCTCCAAGGCGTTAGTGAACAGTTTCGGGGATATGGCGTCCCCCTGTCTCACTCCTCGACGCAGGTGGATATGATTAGTACGCTGGTTCTGTACTTGTACACTCATCGTTGCGGCATTATACAGACATCTCATCACTTCGATATATCGCCAGTCGACTTGGCAACGCTTCAAGGACTCCAAAACAGACCAGGTTTCGATTGAGTCGAAGGCCTTCTCATAGTCCACAAACGCTAAGCACAGGGGCCGATTGTACTCTTCGGTCTTCTGTACAATCTGCTGCACTGTGTGGATGTGGTCCATGGTGTTGTAACCGCTTCGAAATCCGGCCTGTTCCGGAGGTTGGAACTCGTCGAGTCTTCGCGCAAGACGGTTCGTGATGACCCTTGAAAAAAGTTTGTAGACATGGCTCAGAAGCAAAATCGGGCGGTAGTTTTTCAAGAGGGTTTTGTCTCCTTTTTTGAAAAAACAAAACCACCATGCTCCTGTTCCATGCCTGTGGAGTTCTCCCAGTGAAGAGAACAGAATTGAAGAGCTGTTGCAGCTGGCTTACAGCTGGGGCTCTTCCAACTTTTAGAAGCTCCGTTGTGATTCCGTCTTCACCTGGGGCCTTTCCATTTTTGAGCTGTTTAAGGGCCATCACGATCTCATCTCGGCTGACTTCGGGCAGGTCTTCTGTGAAGTGGCGGGTCAAGGTGGCTCTACAATCCTCAGTATCGGGTACGGGCCTTGAAGCATGCGATGCGTAAAGCTTGCCTTAGAAGTCTTCAACTTCTGACAGAATCTCCGACTTGGATGCGACGACGTTCCCCGTTGACGTTGTCAGCTTTGTGATGTGGCTTCTACCCAGGCTGGGCGAACACTTTCGACCCCCGATTCTGCTTAATTGATTCTTTAATAAAGAGCGTGTTAGAGGATCGGAGGTCTTGTCGTACCTTAATGGTTTTGTTGCGCACCTGATTAATTGACAAAGCTGACAAAGGGTCTGTTCGTGTCTCTTCCATTAGTCGAAGTGTTTCTGCCGAAAGTTTGGACTTTTTGCCCGTACGCTTGCTCTCGCAAAACTTTGTCCCTTCATCCCTGAGGATTTCCACGACTTCTTCGAGTTTCTGGTCTACGTCATCTGTTGTGTCCAAGGCAGCGAATCGATTTTCCAATTTTAATTGGAATGTTTCGGATCCAACTACGGTTTGGAGTAGGTTCGGTCGGAGCGTAGACTTCATCAATCGGGATCTTTCGGCTTTGAAGTCGATATCCAGAGTACCTCGTATAAGTCGGTGATCACTTCCAGTATTGAACCTACTGATCACTGAGACGTCTCTGAATATGCGCAGTTTGTCCGTAATGATGAAGTCAATCTCATTTTTAGTCAGTGTCGGGGCTTTGCCACGTCCACTTCCTTTGTTGTTTGTTAGAAATCTCAAACTTTCAGTAAACACATATTTTACTATACAATATGCATGCAAATAGCATGTTTTTCAACATTGTGCTGTTTTCCTACACTCAAACTCCAGTCATATCCTACTAAATACAGATCATTCAGGTTATATAAATCTGTATTTCGTATGATATGAATCATGGATTTACCATATACCGATCGTGCACAGCAGATACAAATTCAATTTAATCCGTATTCTCTTTTATGTTCATAAATAAGGTTTTTATTGCTATGTACATCATAACGCCCCCAACGAAAGGAACCTAGATGGGAATGTATGTGTCCTTAACACAAGGACACATACAACAACCTACAACCAGCCAAATATGTGGTCCATACAAAAGAAAGGGATAAACTACGTAAAAGGTCGGTCTCTTTCGGGCCGGTTTTGCACTTAGTGCACAGTCTTTTTTAATATAGTAAAATGTCGTTGATACGAACATAAGATTCTCCCAATGCAAGCCACTGAGCTTATCTAAGTAGTTTCAATGTACGGGCCTTAAATTGGTTGATCAAATTGGATGGTGTGACATTTATTACTCCGGGGATTACTACGCGTAGAAAATAATAATTCGGTAACTACCGATTATCCAAGTCAGACAACTCTAAAAGTCAATGCAGCCATAAGTTAAAATTTGGATGACAATCTCTCAAACATGCTGTCAAAGTCATTTATTTTTTTTTACTCTAGCAATTCAGTTTCTTTTCTTGTCGACAGTTGAAGGGAATGTGAGTTTCGCAAATTTTAGAAAAATTATCCACGAAAATCTACGGTATTAGTGAATTTATGAGGAAAACCTGAATCTCCTTACCAAATATATGATATACCGGTCATCTTAGTGTAAATATTTTTCAACTAGTCGTGCAATTACATACATAAGTCGACACCATAGTTCGTGTTGTTTCCGAGTTATCAGTGGTTATTTTTCTAATATACTCTGAATAAACGCAAGTTCTAAACAAAACAGTACGAGACGAGTGAATTGTTACTATAGAAGCTCTTGATATAGTGTTAACGTGTTAAAAAGAGCGCAAATTGTGATATTGAAGGTTAGTTCGTTTTCCCCAGATCCATCCAAGATGGGTAAGATCATGAAACCAGGGAAGGTGGTGCTGGTCCTCAGCGGCCGGTACGCTGGTCGCAAGGCCATCGTCGTGAAGAATTACGACGAGGGTACATCGGACAAGCCGTACGGACATGCTTTCGTCGCCGGTATCGACAGGTACCCCAGGAAAGTACACAAGAGGATGGGCAAAAACAAAATTCACAAGCGCTCTAAAGTCAAGCCCTTTGTCAAGGTTAGTTTAAAATTTTTGGAAACGTCCCATGAGTTTGTTTTGTAAATAAGTGGCAAAAACAGTGAACATGTTATATTGTTGAACTGAAATACTAGGTTACAGTGAGTCTCAGAATGCCTGTAACATAGTAATTCGTGGATTAGTTTTTGAATATTTGGTGTAGTGAGTGAGACCCCTAAATCACCAGGGTTATTATTACTGTGCAAATCGGCAAACATAGCATTGGACGCCCTGTGACCAGGTAGAGCGATGAAACTATCAAAGCAGTGGGCAGTGACTGGAAATGAAGAGCTGAAGGTGAGGCTCTTGGGAGTGTCCTATGTCCTATGGACTGATAATGATGATTATTACATATAATTAAACTTGTTTTGTCTCTGTGGCCTCAAGTTACAAAGATGCAGGGGTTTTATTATTACATGCTCGTTAAAAATTAGTATTAAAAATTATAACTGGGTCCAAAATGGTGAGAACCCTATTACGTGGGTAATTTGTCGATGACATTTGCTTTCTTCACAAATGTTGCTAGTCAGTAACCAAATACAGTGTATAGTATAAAATAGGTAGCTATATAATAAATACGCTTGTTGGTAGTAGTTTGATAGTGATATTATTTAAAGATTCTAGGCTATCATTTCACTACTATTTCGCCTGTTGGTAAGTGACAATGTGGTTGAGGATGACAACACGCTAGGCCTGGAATGGAATATGAAATAATCATTCGATCTCTCATAGCACAAATGCAGCTTTATAGAACATTTCTAGTTGCGCTGCATTGCTTCTGCCAATATTAGAAAACCTTTTACCCCTAATCTTGATCCTGGAGTGTCATGCTAAATGGGTTACAACTAGTGGATGGCTTTGGCCGTGGATTTTTTTGGTTTGGTGACTGATTTTCTAATTAGAGGGTGGTAGCTGGCCAGGCGGACGCTACATAGTGTCCTACCACCATGGGGGTTTCTTAACGATGTTTGTCCTCCACAGGAGGGCCATGGTGAAAAGTTTACATAAAATTTTCGATAGAAAAATCCATTGGTGCATGGCAGGGTTTGAACTCGGTACCTCTGGTGTCAAAGCTGACCATTTTGCTACTACACCACTGTACCCACAGATATTTTTCTTTAAATGTGCTGTGAGAGATTCATGCCATATTTCATGATTTTAGGTCAATGGGAAGTACCCTATAGGTATAGATTTTCTTATGAAATTGCAAAATATATGACATAGTCGTGTTTTTAAATATTTTAGGGCCAGTTTCACCTGTTCCTGCCTTAGATCGTGGATAGAGTACTAGGTGGATGTGGCATTTAAATAACAATAATAATATGAGAAGGATAAAACTATACAATCACTAGTATGAGAGAGCAAGATGAACACCATTTTTTATATCCTTCTCTGTATATGCGATTAAACTGGTTCCAGCACTGTGTGGAACCAAGTTCTAGTGCAACCCATTGGCTCTCACCTGCTGTCATGTATGACCCGACCAAATTACGTTGTTCATTTTATCTTATAGTTGGCATATGTATCACGTGTTCATAATTTCAGTTGGGTTATATCTCTATAGCTATTTCATTTGCATATGCTAATGTTCTCTCTACATATATATATACTTTCTCTATGTCTTAGATAGTTATCTGACACATGACGCCTAATAAAAGCTGCTGTCAATAATCTGTCAGATTTCTTTAGCCTTATCAAGAACGGGTGAAGGGCCTGGTGGCGTAATCACGAAAACGCGACCGTTTTCGTGATGCTTTGCTTGTTGTTGATGACGCTTTGATGCTGTGGTACCAAGTTCAAAAAGCTGTGCACCAATGGATTTTTCTGTCGAAAAATATATGTGTGCATTCTAGGCCTAGCGTGCTTACCATCTTCAACCGCATCATCACTTACCAACAGGTGAGATAGTGGTCAAAAGCTAGCCTATAAAATAAAAAAAAAGAAACTGGCCTCAGTCATGTTAACTAACAAGTTTCATCATTTTTTCATTTTTCATTCACAAGTTACGTCATGTTTTTTTACACAGCTGATAGAGATAATAGATTCGAGTATACAATATAAATTTTAACTTATACCTCTATATGTCCGAAAAAGGGTCTTGACAGACTATAAGGTTTCCTTTTACAACTGACTTCCAAAAAGAAAGAGGTTTTCAATTTGTCTGTATGTTTTTTTTTTGTAAGTATGTTACACGATTACTGCCGTCTCAATTGTGAACCGATTTGAATGATTCTTTTTTTAATCGATAGGGTACGTTTCTGAGGGTGTCCCATTGTAATTTCATTGAGATCTGATAAGTATCTCCAGAGATATAACGATAAACGTCTCTCAGGTTTGCTACTGAAACTGACACGTGCGGCATGGAAGTTGGTTGGTTTCGTTTTTAAACTGTCTTAATTATTGCTTTTGAGGTATAGAACCTTTACATCAAAACCAAAACGTCCTTATCTAATAGGAATTAGAATACTGTACCCTTAGTACAAGTTTTCATACCAAACTCGATATCGTATATCGAGCAAATTTTGTATGAAAAGCAGTACAGCGCCTCTAGTGGTTACTACACGTAACTAAATTTAGATCAATTAGGGAGCCAGAATAAGTCGATAACTAGGTGAGATCTGTCAAAAGCGTTTACGATAACAACTCGTACTAAGGGTACAGACCTGTGATTAACCAATATCTCTTCAAATTTCAGGTAGTGAACTACAACCACCTCATGCCAACCCGTTACTCAGTAGACCTCAGCTTTGAGAAGTTCAGTCCGAAGGACCTGAAAGACCCCGCTAAGCGCAAGAAGCTCCGTTTCAACACGAGAGTGCGATTCGAGGAGAGATACAAGAGTGGAAAGAACAAATGGTTCTTCCAGAAGCTTAGGTTCTAAGGTGTAATTTTAAAAATAAAACGTTACGAGAGTAATGCATTTGGTTGTTTCATTGTTATACTAGCAATCTGCATGGGACAAAGACGGAGTACCTAGTTGCTTGTTTATAACGGGTAAAGACTTGCATTGAATAACAGGCTACTACGGAACCCTACAATGCGCGTGGCCCGACACGCACTTGGCCGGTTATTTAAATATAAAGTAAACAGTAAAATTGCAGGGCTACATAATATGTCTCGAGGCGCAGTGCAGGGTGTTGACACTTTAAAATAAATTGTTTGTGTGCTACATACAGTACCTATTTGTTTTAGGCACAAAATGTACTATTAATTATTCTGTGGCATAGGTCAGGTGAGTATTTTGCTTGTCTCGTCTTCTATCATTAAATTGCGTTTTAACTAGAGATGGGCGTTGATTAAACGAACTAGTTAAAAAAAACCGTCCATCGACTGTCAACGTTTCGACCGTTAATCGTTTACCGATCAACTAGTTGAATCCATAGACGGAAAAATTCAAGAGTATAGAGAAACGTTTCAGTTGACGTCAACGAACGGAGGCGCGATTAACTGTCAACTTGATTTCGAACGGTAACATTCGTTGTTAGACGGCTAAATTCGATGGTAGAAAAGGGAATTGCAACTATGTAGGTAATTTTTACAAAAAAAAAGCAGGACATAATGTATGTATATATATAAATGCAAAGACTTCGTATTTAAATTTCTTAGAAATTTACGTCATGATGATCATCAAAACTAAAACATACCTACTTAAAATCAAAATATAATTATTGCTGAAAAAATAAAATACAATTAATGTACATCGCTATTGGGATTTAAAAGATTGAATGAACCAATACTACGATAACGGTTGAATTCATACAAGCACTGCGAAATGGACTATAGTTAAAACATCAACTAGTTAATCAATTCAACTAGTTAATCGACTAGTTGACGGAGGTTAATTCAACGGTATAGTTGCGTTGACGAAAAATACGACAACGACCCATCGCTAGTTTTAACCACTATCTCGCCTGCTGGTAAGCGATGATATGGTCGAAGATTGTGAACACTCAAAGCCTAAAATGGTTGACTCAAGGCCTGTGAGCTGCTGGAACAGCGTAAGGTTATGGCGGGATATTTCTCCTTGATCGGGTTAGCTACTTTTTGGTAGCAAGTCGGGCGGGAACATAGATATGCTCCTACCACCTGGTTAAAATGTTGCACATTGCACCCTTATTTGCGTGATGGAGATTTTTCTTCACGACACCTACGTGTTTAGCCCGCAAGTGTCCAGCTGGCCTCGCCCCGTAACCGTTCTGTTTCCGAATAAGATCGTTTAAAAAACTAAGAAGAACCGACTTCAATGCCACGCTATTAATTTTCAGTACCAATTTTGAGGCGTTTATCTCCGGAGATACTTATCAGACCTCGATAAAATTACTATGGTACCACACTTAGGATATCTCCTTTCCAACAAAAAAAAAATCAAAATCGGTTCATAAACGACGAAGTTATCCGCGAACAAACATTAAAAAAAAAGACGGTCGAATTGAAAAACCTCCTCCTTTTATTGAAGTCGGTTAAAAAGGAGACGCGCGAATCTCGTTAAAAAAAAACAAACACTAATGTATAGAATATTGCCGTAAACTTTCAATCAGGCGTTAAACTGAGTTTAATTATGTTAAATATAGGTTTTCTACTACAGTAATTTCAAAATAATAATTACTATGAATATTTTGACACTTGTTTTATAGAAATTGCACCAGATAATGTCGGTTCGGTTGCCGAGCGGTCACGGAAAGTGAATACTAATGTGACGGTGATGCGCATCAACTTGAAATCGACTGTTTAATAGTTCGTAATATAGAAACATAGGTAACATGCTTTTATTTTCTTGAGGTACTCAAAAGTAGATACACTTCTGGTAGAATTTAAACAGCTATGCAAAAATAGTATATTACGATACGTGTGACTTAATTAGTCTATTATTGCACGGCGTGAAGTTACGCTATGTAAGTTATGCTATGTCGTATGCAAAAATAGTATCGTATATATAATAGCTGTCAGTGTGACATAAACCCGCACTTTTCGCTTGCTACAGTTTTCCGTCAAATAGATGATTATTGTACGGCGTGAAGCTCGCACTCGAGCGCAGCGAGGGTGCTAAACGTGCAATAATCGACTATTTATGTCACGGAAAAGCGTGCGTAAAGTGCGGGTTTAGGCCACTCTATGCCATAATAATATTTGTTGTAGCGCTGCAGTGAATGACGCCATTTAAAAAAGTCACGGTTGCCACCACTAGAACTACGTACTGCAGTATTTTAAGAGTATTTGCAAGGTAGCTAATTTGTACAGAAAGCGGTTCAAATTGAGATACCATAAATGCACACGTTCGGTAAATAACACGATGTTGAATAAATTGTTGCTGGGGTTTTCACATTATTCTCGTATATTGAATGCCGAGCCTTTTCCTATCTCTGATATATTTGTTGCCTATCTATAGCCACAGTTTTATCATACTCGCGGGGAGGGGCGGCGCGGACCGCGTCCCACAATCTCGCTTAGTTTGTGGGAACGCACGAGGGACGCCGTGAACGTGTTAATGCACGAGCTAGTTTTAGTTACTAGTTTTATTGGTGGATACTAGTTCTGTGTATGTATGTATGTTCCGACACCAAAGTACAACAAGGACTTAGGAGTTTTGGCGGGAACGTGGAAAAGTGTGTGTGATCTCATTGTATTTTTTCCTAAAACTTGTGTTTTTCCGCGTGTTAATATGTAATAAATGTGGATTATTAACCATTAAGTGCCGGTGAATGTGTGCGAGTGTAGGGAAACAGCACAATGTTGAAAAAAATGCTATTTGCGTTCTCACCAAAATTCCACTGAAAATCTTCAGTAAACACCACATCTTTACTGAAGGTATGATTTAGACTAGACTTTTACTTGACAACTGACCTGAAATGTGACTTTGACCCATTCTACGACGAAAATTCATAAAAACTAGAAAAATTTCAATACTTGACACTGGCTAAATACACTAATCGTGTGGAGCCATAAAGAAACTAAAAAAAAAAACAAGGACTTACGGTTTCATTTATTAAATTAATACGTTTTTAATTACATATTACAATATAAACATTATACATTACAATATATAATATTTATTTTTATAGGTAATTTAATAATTACTCATACCTAGGTATTTAGTGAAATTGAGTTGAGGTTAAAGAATGACTCCGAGAAGCTTTTTGAAAAAAATTACTATCGGCTTCATTTATATTTGGTATTCAAACTATGGATTGTAAGTATTTACGCATCATGTAGCTATGATCTGGTGGGAACCAGAGTAATAGTTTTACAATCATATACTTATCAAATCAATAATATTTTTTGTCGCTTTATATTATCAGCTCGTAGATTTTTTTTGACAACCCTTGCACATTTGCGGTTGATAGCGTAAGTACTACACACTCGCGCGGCGGGTGTCGTCCAACATCAAAGGCGATTCTCAACTGTATGATGGTAAAACTGTGCTATAACGACCTAAGAAAAGCACGAAGACGATATTAGTCATAATCATGTCAGAATTAATAATCACTAAAATTAAAAAGGAAACAAGTTATAGTTATAATAACGATTTTTTATTTCAATAATTTATTCCTTTATAAGCAGTCTATATTCCGAATACATACAAGTGAGATAATAATGCTGGAAATAATATAAAGTCATCATGCTACAGTACAAAATATAAATATTGCTTTAATTAAAATTAATATATCCTGGCACCATTACATTGTATCGTGAATTATAATAATGACTAAATTAGTATAGAAGAAGCAGTCCAATGCGAAACGGTGCATTGAAATGTTGATTTTTATTGTGTAAATGAACTATCGGTCACTGGAAAAGGAACAGAGTCAAAGGAGGTTTTGAATCAGGATTAGTTTTCGTAGGATAGTGAATGCTGCAAAGTGAAACTTTAATTACATCATGCAATCTTAGCTAGGTATATTCAATATATTTTACAATCAATTTAATAAACAATCATTAAATATCATAATTAAAACAAAATATGTTATGTAACTACAGACATTACCGTGTGCACAGAGATCATATTAAATGTTTGACAAAATGCAGTCCGCAGCTCTGTGGCGTTCAGTAGATAGCTACTGACTGTGTGAGAGTGAGATAGCATAGGCTATCTCACTATAATAATAATCTTACAATCAAATTAAGGCGTAAAACATTGGACTGTCGCTGTTTCGCAATATTGAGGTAATCGTAATTAAAATATAAAATACAACTGCCCAAAATACGGTGTACAAGCGTCTATAATTATTCTTGGGTACCATCTATTGCGATTCTAAGGTAACTCTATAATATTTTTTTAAGTAAACGCCTCGTGGAAGCCAGACATGCACTTAACTGTAATTTTGACGCTAGTAATAAGCGACAGTCGACCTAATATAGCCTTACAGGGGCAGATAAGAAACAGCTACAGATCTTTTAGCTTTCGCCTTTAGCTACCGAATCACAAAATACAAAAGAACAACATAGACACTAAACAATATTTTCTTCATTATTTTTTTTTATTATAGAGGTAACTGGAAAAGCGAGACGCTCGCGTTGACATTTACTTCAAACATAGATTTGTAATGTGTTACAATTTCGACTGTATCGTTGAAGTACCTAACCGAGTATAATGCAAACTTAATTGGCGGCTGTGAATCTAGGCGCAAGACGCTGCGCAGTAGCACAGAATAATGAATAGTACAACTAAAGAAGCGCGCGTCCGATCGAGAGCTCGCGTGACACTGCTGACTGAACTTGTAGCCGGCCGGCTGCCGCGTATGTACTAATATTTTCATAGCTACAGCGCGGAGTGCGACAGGCGTGGCAGTAGTAAGTTCTATGTGAGCGCGAGCGGGACGCACAGAGGTGAGGGGGACGGGACCCGCCCCGCTCCCCGCTGCACACCCGCGCACTCCCAGAGGAGTGTGTGCGTGTGGGTGTGATACCTCTGTTCACGATTTTGATTGGATGACGTTTTGAGTTTAGAATACCTACGCTATGTCAATCCCATACTGTACTTCACAGCCAGATGGCATCGCATGGCTATACGAGGATCGTTATTATTTTCATGCACATAAGTTTATAATACAACTTAAAAGATCAAGATTTATAATTTAAATTATGATAAGTACTTATAACAACCAATCTCATAAATTAAATATTATCCATTTTATGTTCTACTGCTGGTTTAGTCTCTTATTAGCAAATTTTATATTATTGGTACAAAAATAAGCTAGCGTGTTTTTAACATCACAAAAATTGTTTATTTTAATCAACAATTTTATTTCATTCCATAGTAAGTAGTAAAGTTTTTTTTTAAATGAAACTTGGCCAACTTCAAAGATAATTTCTATTTTAAAATGCAATTAGCTAATAAAAATATGTATTTCGACTTAACTCACTAGATGGCTTCTTTGTTGTTAAAATTCCTACATCCGTCAACTGTCCAGCCAGTACACAGAGATTTTTTTAAATTTAAATTATTTTTGTTTGGTAAAACAATTTTACTTTACGTTTTTTTTTCATGACACAAGATGTAGGATATCCATTGCAATTTCTTTCCTCAAAGAAGACATAAATTTCAGTGAAAACGCGTGCATCTGCCAAAACTACGATAAAAGCGACAGAACCAGGCGTTTCATATGTAATTCTAGGCGTGACTCTTTTTGGAAAACGTTCCGTCTTTTTTTCCAACCAACTTCCAAAAAGGAGGAGGTTCTCCATTTGACTGCTTCCTATTTCGTATGTTTGTTGTTACCCGTTTACTCCGCCAACTGTGAACCGATTTGATTGATTCTTTTTTGCTATGAATATGGTTCGTTTCCGAGGTGGTCCCATTAAAACTTTATCAAGATCTGATCTACTTAAACTGACACGCATGGCATGTGAAGTCGTTTTTTTTAAATTTTTGAACTTGAAATAAAAGTTTTTAAGATTTCGCCTTTAAAAAAACATCAGTATGCTAAACCAAACAGTACAAAAGCTTCGCCATTTACAGTCAAGAACAAAACATACATTATCAGCTTACATTAATCTCTGATCACAATCACGCGGTTAACTTGGTGACTCTCTCGTCTAGTTTCTTGATCTCCTTGTGTATAGAATCTACGTTCAACGCGAAAACCTCTTGAACGCCCTGCAAGAGCTCTTTGTTGTTTTGAACTCCGCCCGCGATCGTGCTTTGTAGAGTTTCCAACTCCACCAAGGATTTACCGAAGTTGCTCGCTGAAAATATAGAGAATAGTATTTTATTTTTAACCGACTTCACAATAAAGGAGGAAGTTCTCAATTCGACTGTATTTTTTTAAATGTTTGTTACCTCAGAACTCCGTCAAATCTTGACCGATTTGAAAAATGTTTTTTTTTGTTTGAGAGATGATGCCTTCCGTTTGGTCCCATTTAAATTTTATCGAGCTATGACTATTATCTCCGGAGATATGGAGATCCGCAACATCACCGTCCAACCGTTGAAATAGTGGTCAAACGCTAGCATAGATGATATTAAAAAAAAGAAAGAACAATACAAGGAATAGCCGAAGATCGGGCTAAGCAGTGGCGTATCTTGGGAGAGGCCTACGTCCAGCAGTGTCAGTCCACTGACGGACACCGGCTGATTATGATGATGACAAAAAACAAGTTTTTTGCAAACTTTCCACGAAACAATCACTTATTGCCAATCGGTTCGCCTAGTTCCGGCAGTAACTTAGCGTTATGTGGTTTGGACTTTAAGTTATATCGACGATACGTCTGACTTGCTACCAAAAAATAGCTTACCACGATCAAGGAGAAAATCTGTCGCCATAACCTTACAGCACACAACCCTTGAGAGTGAGTATTCGAGGTTTAGTAGCGTGTTTATCATCTTCGAGCACATCGTCGCTTACCACGAGGCACGTTATTGGTCAAACGCTAGCCTATAAGAGTGGCGCCATCTGTCATAACTGTTTAGAAGCAAACATAGAGAAAGTATATAATATGTAGAGAGAACATTAGCGTATGCGAATGAAATAGCTATAGAGATATAATCCGACTGAAATCATGAACACGTGATACATATGCCAGCTATAAGATAAAATGAACAACGTAATTTGGTCGGGTTATACATGACAGCGGGTGAGAGCCAATGGGTGCACTAGAAACTGGCTCCATACATTGCTGGAGCCAGTTTAATCGCATACGCAGGTAAACGATAAAAAATTGTTGTTCATCTCGCTCTCTCATACTAGTGATTGTATAGTTTTATCCTTCTTATATTATCATTATTATTTAAATGCCACATCCGCTTAATATTAAATCCATGGAAGCGAATAACTCGAATGAAATAATTTCAGATTTGACGACAGATGTCGCTCACTCGCTCTGCTTTAATGAAATTTATGTTACTTTTAAGTGTTATTATTTACACTTCATATTTATTTATGTTTTAGTAGAAGGCGTGTTTATCATCTTACCAACAGCAGGGCTAGCATGGCGAGGGGACTATTTTGTCTTCCCACCTATCCGTGTTTTGTTTGTTGGAGAAGGCAAATAATTATAAGTAAAGTTATTCGACAATTATAAACTCCCGCTGACTTTTAATCATTTTTTTAAAGTTTTTAATACGAAACAAAATCAAAACTCGGGGTTAAACTTCACCAAGCGTTTAAATTGTTGTGTTGATCTCTTGTCAGTGGTGAAAAACAGAAAAATAATTTTGTCTTTCCCCCGGGGATAAAGCCATGCTAGCCCTGCTGGTCAAACGATAGCCTTTATAATATAAAAAAAGGTGGTGGTTAGTAGTAGTTAGACAGTTGTATACTATAAAATAAATGTAAATGTACCTTGATGGTGAAGTGCTTCTAACGCCTCCATACGTTCTAAGATCTCTGCATGTGATATACCGTCGATCTGTTTCAACAGTTTGTAGAGCTCGTTCACCTAAATACAGACATACATCAATAATCGTCTTACCAACATTATGAATGTGAAAGTTTGGATGCTTCGGTAAAGATCTAGAATCAAGTCGCCTTCGTAGGAAGATAAGAGTAGTCGGGGGAGGTAGAGGGAGTTGAGAGGAGTCCTCTCCACATTTAAATATTCTTATCTTTCATTTGTGTCAAATTTCTTTCTGGCGCTTTGCCGACCGCTACTGCAGAGAGCGCGCTTCGCTCGCTCGGTTTGCGCGATGTGTGGTCACTGTTCTACTAACCTAACCTTCACTTTAGGGTAATAAACATATAAAATAACTGTTTACTGCCAATTTTTTTTTAAGAGAAGCGTCTGTCAATGTCAATAAAATGGCGGCTTAGCGTCACTTAGCAATCACTAGTATGAGAGAGCGGCTCGCTCTCTCATACTAGTGATTGTATAGTTTTATCCTTCTCATATTATTATTGTTATTTTAATGTCAGATCTTTTTAATTTTCCATTTACGCGGCTTAGTTTCTTTTCACGCACTTTGACAATTCTGAAATTGATAAGGAATCAAAGAAAATTACGTTTCGTCTTACACATTCGCAAGTTCTATATTAGGATTTTAACGTAATTTCAAGCAGCAAGTTTTGCTTGAAATTACAGGGCATGCGAGACTTAAGATCAATATGTCTCAAAGTAACAGGCTTATACACTGACATGTATAATTCTTGCTACCGAGAATTTTGCATGCCGCTGTATCTGTCACAGGTAGACGTCATTGCTTACCATCAGGCGAGCGTCGTGCTTGTCCTGTTACTTGATGTCACAAAAATAATTGTTGTAATAGTATTTAGTTACCTTAGCATCGACCTCTGGATCGTTAGGTTTGACGGCTGCCTTCAACGCGTCCACGTTGGCGAGCAGCGAGGTGACGCGCGCCTCCGTGCTGGTCAGATCTGAGCTGCGCAGCAACGCCGCCTGTGCTGACAGCCGCGCCGCCGCGCCGCACAGCGTCGCCTGGAGTACGACACACACTTTATTCTTGTCTTACATTTTATCTTTTTCAAGTCTCCCAAAAAGGAGAACGTTCTCCATTCGTCTGTTTGTTATTTTTTTGTTTTTATGTTACGCTACGACTCCGTCAATTGTGAACCGATTCGAATGATTCTTTTTTAATAGGTAGGGGTACATTTCCAAAGTGGTTCCATTGTAATTTCATCGAGATCTGATAAGTATCTTCAGATATGTGACGATAAACGTCTCTTGCTACTGCAACTGACTCGCGCGGCGTGGAAGTCGGTTGTTTTAGTTTTTAAACTATCTTAATTATCATATATGATAGGCGTTTAACCACTATCTCGCCTGGTGGTAAATTATGAAGTGGTCGAAGATGGTGAACTCGCTAGGCCTATAATGGTGTAACTCTCAAGACTTGTGCTGCCGGAACACTATAAGACTTAGACTTGCTACCAAAAAGTAGCTCACCATCGTCAATGAGAAAACCTTGTTTCATTCCCATTGGTGTAGGCAGAGACTACTTCCTTCCACATGCTAAGGATCCTGACATTATTCTTTCGCTTCTTCTTCTTTCATGAGCGCCTTCATACAAGCTCGCCGGTTATAGGTACCATCGCGTACAGTTGTGCGTATCCAGTTTCAAAACATTTTCGGTTGCAAGTGTCGATTATTTTTCTAACCAATCAGAAGAGACAAAACCAAAAAAAAAAATTCTTACCAATCAGAAGAGCCAAAACCAAAAACAAAACATAATTTTTGGCTTTTTCCCTTCTTCTCATCGGTCAACAATGTCAACATAGACAGAAGCGAGATGCCAATTCAATAAGAATGCACAGGAAATTATTCCTTAAGGTGGATACGCACAAGTGAAGGCGATTGTACATTTGACTTGGCCTTTCTTTACAAAGTCTCCGATCTGGTCGTGTCGTGATACGTTCGCCTAGGTCGGCCTCTACCAACTGGCCCATTTACACTCGTCTCATAAATCTGTTTCGTCAGTCTTTCTTCATCCATCCTCTCTAGATGTCCAAACCATCTAAGCATCCCTTTCTCTATCTTTGTCACTACATCTTCTACCACACCACAACATTCCCTTATCTCGCTGTTCTCCACCTTATTTATCAGACTCACTCCAATCATACTAAAGGCCAGTTTCACCGGTTCCTGATAATGTGTTAGATAGTTATCTGACACATGTCGCCATATAAAAACTGTTAAAAATCTGTTAGATTTCTTCATTAATATGAATTCTTCATTCTTCAAGAAGTTTCACCGGCTCCTGATAGTCCCTAACTTAAGTTAAGAACGTTACGTATAAGATAAAGTGTGGTAAAGCTATCTAACCTGTCCAGTAGCTGCCTGAAGCCTTCTGAATGATTCCTCGTCCCTCACGCCGGCTGCCTGCTCCAATTTGTGAAGCCTATAAAAAACAAAATTCATCAACATCATCAGCCTGTGTTAGTTAGTCCACTGCTGGACATAGGGCGTTTGCACATTGGACGATAACTGTAACTACACGATAACTACACGATATCATCGGACTGTTAGTTTGATACAATCACTACTAAATGCTTTCACACAGTGTCGTTGTACATACATACATACATACAATCACGCCTTTTTCCCGTTGGGGTAGGCAGAGACCACCTCTGTCTCATTGTAGTCAACGTTATCGTCGCCGATATATTGTCGTGCCGATATCGCATGACGACACAGTGCGGGGTGAAGCAGGATCGCGGGGGGACATTGTTCACTGCTGCCATTATTACTTTGAATATTATATAACAGTTTTAGAATAGCGCGGTTACAGTCCCACAAGTATAACTTGGCGGTGGTGGTTTTTGGAACTAATTCCGCTCTCTTGAAACTGTGAGTTTGACGTTTGAGAGATTACCGCGACATTATTGTTGATAAATCTGCTACATTAAAATAGTTCAATAATGCCAAAAGTAATTAAAAGTGGTTTAAGAGAAACTGTTATCAAAGTACAAAGTAAAAGCACAGTGGCACACAGCCGCGCCAAGTTATACTTGCCGCACTGTACTTTTGCTGGTGCAATGCGACTAGCCGCATTACGAGCTGTTGGTTATATCGTTCCGTTGTCGTCCGAGCTGACGAGTATCGATGTCGTTATCGTCGCAAGGTGAAAACGCCCATAGTCTGTTCCTAATGTTACAAAACAAAATTACGTACATATACTACAACTAGCTGTACCCGCGGTTTCGTCCGCGTGGAATAGTGTCTATGGGTAGCATTAACTAATAAGACACATACGTATCCCAAATACACCGCACCGCACCACGCCACCCCCCCCCCCCCACTTCCCCCTCCCCTCACTTACCCTCCCCCTCACTTCCACCACCCGTCCCCTCACTTACCTTCCCCGCCCCCGCCCCTCTCCTCGATTCCCCTGTCCTCCCCTCCCCCTCCCGCTCCCCTGCACTCCCCTTATTTTCTTACATCTACTCCCATTAGTCTGGATAACTATTGGTTTGAATCCCATCGGGTAGTGTGAATTTTAGGATTGTATTCATCAACGTACAAAGATATCTAGACTATTTATCGTAGGATTATTATCTTTTCTGTGCTACAGGGCCCAGTGGTGTACTGCGAGAATGGTCGGCTTTGATGCCAGAGGTACCGAGTTCAATCCCCGCCGTGCACCAATGGATTTTTCTATCTAAAAATGTATGTGCGCTTTTACAATGGCCCTACCGTGAAGCAAGAACATCGTTAAGAAACCCCCGACCCCTGCATAGTGGTAGGACACTAGTGTCCGCCTGGCCAGGTACTAACCTCAAGTAATTAAAAAAAAATGAAAATGCCGGATAATTTGCCGGAACATATTAAGTTCTAATTATGTGGCAGCTATCCTTGAGAGCCAGTTCCCATTCTATGCCTAGCGTGCTACCATCTTCGACCGCATCATCACTTACCAACAGGTGAGATAGTGGTCAAACGCTAGCCTATACGATATAAAAAGTAATATTATAATTATTTAATACATACATACATACAATCACGCCTTTTTCCCGTTGAGGTAGGCAAAGACTACTTTCCACATTATTTAATAATATCAATCAAACCACGAATAAATAGTCAGGAAGTGTAATTCAGAACTAATTCCACACAAAAAGTGGCCCTTCTTCAAACCAAAACGACGTAGATTCACAATAAGATTCACTTTCGAAGTTACAAATGATTGGCTTGGAGATTGATTTAAATTCGGAACGAAAGCAGGGATTGGTTCGCGCATGTACTGCAATGTCTGTTATGACAGTTGAGTCAAACGAGACAAATGTCCGACTAATGACGCGCTGGACACGATTTTTAACCCCACCTGCTTGGACACGACTTTGGTTGGGTCTATTTTTTAACGCAGTTACATTTCCTGACTTATAATTTATTCGAAGCAATCATAATTTAAGATCGTTTAAAAAAGCTAAAAGAACCGACTTCAAACGTCGCGCTAGTCAAAGTAGCCAGTAAACGAAGTAACTATTACATAATCTGTACCAGTAGTTAGTATTAAGTCGTCGAGATAAGTGAATGCGTCGTAATATAAACGTTGATACATTAAAAACGGCTCGGCCGATTTCGTTAAAATTTAAATGGGACCACCTGGGAAGGGTACCCTTTGAAACAAAAAAAGAATTTTCGAAATCGGTTCAGGCATCTTCGAGTCATCGGTGAACATACATAAAAAAAAAGATTCCGACGAATTGAGAACCTCCTCCTTTTTTGCGAAGTCGGTTAAAAAGATAAAAGGATGTAAAGTAGTATAGTAGTAAGTAAATAGTAGTAAGTACCTGTGTTCTAACTGCGCGATCCTGGTGGTTTGTGCTAGATTGGTCTCCGGTTTGAGCTTTAAATGTGCCGTAACTATGTCTCCTTGCTTCTTTCTGCCGTTGGATGATAGGTACTCCCTGAACACACATATATACACATATATTTATTTAATTTCTTAGGGTAAGGATTCTCCAATACACAAAAGCATTACAACATAAACAATATTTTATAATATCGTTTAAAAACTAAAAAACAACCGACTTCAATGCCGCGCCATTCATTTTCAGTACCAATTTTGAGATGTTTATCTCAATATCTCTGAAGATACTTATCATACCTCGATAAAATTACCATGGTACCACACTTGGGATATCTCCTTTCGAACAAAAAAAGAATAATCGAAATCGGTTCATAAACGACGAAGTTATACGCGAACAAACATAAAAAAAAAAATATATATATATACGGTCGAATTGAGAAACCTCCTCCTTTTTTTGAAGTCGGTTAAAAATAAAGTGGCCAAGTGCAATTCGGACTCGCACTCGTAGGGTTCCATACCACACTACAGTATTTTTTAAGATCGAACAATAAATATCACTATCATTTTTCGCCAGCAAAAAATAATAATTAATAAACATTTTATCAAAACTAGAGTTGTGAGCCGCGTGCTTATTTCTTATAACGCCATCTAACGCTAAGTTAAAAGTTAAGTGAAAGTTAACACAAAGGTGTTAGGGATCGGCATTTCAATATAACGCTATCTATGGACGTTTACCTAAACGTTGATGATTGATGAGATGGCTTTATATTGAAATGCCGAAAAAAAAACATCTTTCTTGCATGGGGACCCCCTATAATTTTAAACTTTATTCTGTTTTTAGTATTTGTTGTTATAGCGGCAACAGAAATACATCATCTGTGAAAATTTCAACTGTCTAACTATTACGGTTCATGAGATAACAGCCTGGTGATAGACGGACAGACAGACAGACAGACGGACAGCGGAGTCTTAGTAATAGGGTTCCGTTGGTACCCTTTGGGTTCGGAACCCTAAAAAAAACATAAATTGCTGCCAGGGGCAGCGAGGTAGGGCCTAAGCTATTAGGACTGCAGAGTTTATTATAGTCTTTATATTAATCTTACCTAGTATGAAACAAAGTCACTCCCGCTGTCTGTACGCTTAGAACTTTTAAACTATGAAATATGTATAATGAGATGTTTAGTACATATACTACTAATATGTTTAATGAGAGAAGTCACTGGCTCCCCAGTTATACTAGTTTGGGAGCATTCGGGTTCAATAAATCCTTATCATTTAAAAGGTCCTGCGATTAGTATAAAATAAAACCAGCTTATATTAGTAAAAGAAGCGACAATAGCACAATAGCTTAGGCCTGGCGATCGAGAGGTCGTGATTTCGCCCCAGTTCCTCACCCATTGCATATTTATTTAGCTAAGTTGAGGGGTTAATAAGACGACTAGTAATGTGCAAACCCTCATAGCTAAAATTCTTTATAAAATAAATATAATTAAGATAGTTTAAAAATTAAAACAACCAACTTCCATGCCCTGCGAGTAAATTACAGTAGCAAGTTTGAGACGTTTATAGTCATATCTCTGGAGATACTAATCAATCTTATCATATCTCGATGAAGTTACAATGGGACCACCTGGGAAATGTACCCTACTCGATTAAAACAATAATCATTCGAACGATTCACAATTGACGGAGTAATTGCATAACATACATATAGACAAATTAAGAATCTCCTTCTATTTGGAAGTAGGTTAAAAATCAAAATTATATTATAATTATATTTCGATACTAACTTTAATTTTTCTGCTTTAGGATCAATCAGTTCTCCTTCGTCTAATTTGAGTTCTTCGAGAAGTTTTTTCGTGGAGTTGATTTGAGCTGACAACTTTGAGTATTCTTCCTGAAATCCAAGCAAAATTACATTTAAAATTATAAGGACCTACAAGTTATTGTAACTTAGATTTGTTTATTGATTTGTCGAAATAATAATCAATCAATAAAATAAATAATCGGTAAGACGACATATTCAACCACTCATAGGCATAGGTGAACCATCAAATCCCTTAATTCAATAAGATCGTTTAAAAAACTTAAATAACCGACTTCAAATGCCCCGCTATTAATTTTCAGTACCAAGATTGAGGTGTTTATCTCCATTTCTCTGGAGATACCTATCAGATCTCAATGAAATTACTATAGTAACAAATTTGGAATAGCTCCTTTCCAAAAAAGAAATCATAATCGGTTCATAAACGACGAAGTTATCCACGAACAAACATAAAAAAATATATATGCATATGGTTGAATAGAGTAACCTCCTTTTTTGGAAGTCGTTTAAAAAATTAAGGGTTCAGTGACATACAGTTGGTATTGTAGTGGTAGGACTTCTGCTAGTCCGCCTGGAGCGGTACCACCACTTTGCCAATTATTTTCAGCCGTGAAATAGGAATGTTTTTCGGTTGACATGGCAAGGTGTCCAGTGATATTACAGGGCATGTGAGACTCAACATCTTTATGTCTCAAGGTAACAGGCGCAGTGCAGTGACATGCAAAATTCTGGCAGTTCAAAATTTTGCATGACGCTGTATCTGTTATAAGTTGAAATCATCGCTTACCATCAGGCGAGCATCGTGCTTGTCCTGTTAACTTTTACCATAAAAAAAACAAAACACATACAGAAGAATTAAACATATAGAGATGTGTGTACCTTTTCACTCTCAGTAGCCGTATTCTGTTGTTCAGCAACTTGTTCCAGCAACTCTGAGAACTCACATCGCAGACGGTTGTAGCGTTCCATCACCGACTCCGGCTCCCCTGATGCAGCCAGCTCCCATTCCCCAGCTCTACAGGTATCAATACAATAACTCTTTATTACATACCCCGTATATTATATTATAACTTTATAAGAAAAAAAATAAATAAATAAAAAATTAAAGCCTTTATTTAGACAGTATATATAACTAGGTACATTATATGATAGTTTATAATAAAATGTCTAATTAACACTTTTGTACATTTGTGCATTAATTAATTATTAATTTTCACATTGACTCCCTGTCTGTATGTCACTAGTTGACAAAGGCCTCCTCCTGTTGCCACTTATAAGAAACTTATAATAAAATGTCTAATGAACACTTTGTACATTTGTGCATTCATTAATTATTAATTTTCACATTGACTCCCTGTCTGTATGTCACTAGTTGACAAAGGCCTCCTCCTGTTGCCACTTATAAGAAACTTATAATAAAATGTCTAATGAACACTTTGTACATTTGTGCATTAATTAATTATTAATTTTCACATTGACTCCCTGTCTGTATGTCACTAGTTGACAAAGGCCTCCTCCTGTTGCCACTTATAAGAAACTTATAATAAAATGTCTAATGAACACTTTGTACATTTGTGCATTCATTAATTATTAATTTTCACATTGACTCCCTGTCTGTATGTCACTAGTTGACAAAGGCCTCCTCCTGTTGCCACTTATAATAAACTTATAATAAAATGTCTAATGAACACTTTATACATTTGTGCATTCATTAATTATTAATTTTCACATTGACTCCCTGTCTGTATGTCACTAGTTGACAAAGGCCTCCTCCTGTTGCCACTTATAATAAAATGTCTAATTAACACTTTGTACATTTGTGCATTCATTAATTATTAATTTTCACATTGACTCCCTGTCTGTATGTCACTAGTTGACAAAGGCCTCCTCCTGTTGCCACTTATAATAAACTTATAATAAAATGTCTAATGAACACTTTGTACATTTGTGCATTCATTAATTATTAATTTTCACATTGACTCCCTGTCTGTATGTCACTAGTTGACAAAGGCCTCCTCCTGTTGCCACTTATAATAAACTTATAATAAAATGTCTAATGAACACTTTATACATTTGTGCATTCATTAATTATTAATTTTCACATTGACTCCCTGTCTGTATGTCACTAGTTGACAAAGGCCTCCTCCTGTTGCCACTTATAATAAAATGTCTAATTAACACTTTGTACATTTGTGCATTCATTAATTATTAATTTTCACATTGACTCCCTGTCTGTATGTCACTAGTTGACAAAGGCCTCCTCCTGTTGCCACTTATAATAAACTTATAATAAAATGTCTAATGAACACTTTGTACATTTGTGCATTCATTAATTATTAATTTTCACATTGACTCCCTGTCTGTATGTCACTAGTTGACAAAGGCCTCCTCCTGTTGCCACTTATAATAAACTTATAATAAAATGTCTAATGAACACTTTGTACATTTGTGCATTCATTAATTATTAATTTTCACATTGACTCCCTGTCTGTATGTCACTAGTTGACAAAGGCCTCCTCCTGTTGCCACTTATAATAAACTTATAATAAAATGTCTAATGAACACTTTGTACATTTGTGCATTCATTAATTATTAATTTTCACATTGACTCCCTGTCTGTATGTCACTAGTTGACAATGGCCTCCTCCTGTTGCCACTTCTCTGTTATCTATCTTATACTTATACAATCTGTAGCTGTTCTTGTCCATGTTTATGAAGTAACTATTATATAATCTGTGTCCATGTGCCACCTGCTATGGCTTTAATGTCATCAACCCATCGTCTACTAAATGGTCTGCCTCATTTTCTCTTCTTATGTGTTGTGTACCAATTCATGACTAATTTTGACAATTTTTTACTTCTTCTGATTGTATGGCCTGACCACTTCCACTTTAGCTTTTTTATTGTTCTTATGACATCTTTTGTTTTTGTGGTTTTCTTAATTGTTGCAATTTTTATTCGATCGGATAGTCTTTTCCCCATCATATTTCTTTGCATGGAGTTCTGACATGTTTCTAGATTTTTGTTGTGTATTTTTGTGAGCGCCCAGGTTTGGCAGCCATAAGGATGTACAGGATGTATACAGGTATTCAAAGAGTTCTTTGATACATACCCTGTACAAACGATTTATGACCACACTACCTGACACCTGCGACTTAGTTCACGTACACCAAGAATATTTGATCACTGTAAAGTTCTGTCAATCGACATTTCTGTGATCTGAGTTATTTAAGTTATGTGTAAAAATCATCATTTTATTGTCACAAAAATAGGCCATGTTTATCTTCATGCTATAAAGTATCTCTTTATTAAATCTCAGTAAGATCAGATCGTCCTCATGTATCATCGTAATGTACACCTCAGCTCTAGATATGAAGGTTGTCTGGAAGAGATCCCTTCAAGCGATAACACCACCCACTGAGCTAATTTAAGACCTTTTATGTTGTAATCTATATAATGTGAACAATAAAGAGTTATTATTTATTCATTCATCGTCTGTTTAGGTGTGATTTGTGGGCGAACTGTCGGGGCTTTCACACAAGCCAGTGGTTCGTTCAACCCCTGCCATGCACTAATGGATTTTTCTATCAAAAAATGTATGAGTTTGGTTCAGCTAGCCTCAAATAAATTATGTCTTCCGTCCATAAATACCATGATATCCAGGGATTTAGGGAGATATTTAATTCATAGAAAATACTGCCATATAACTCACTTCTAAACAGTTTTTATGAATAACGAAAATACCTATATCCAATCCTATTTTTCCTGCTCAATCGATCTGAGAAGTCGACGGTGCCAGTCAAGAATTTCCCCTTGAACGTGTTGAAGGATTCTTTGACTGACAGGTGGAGGTGCTCGATGCATTCGTTTTCCTCTTCCTCGAAGGGATCTTGTTGATCTGCTTCAGGTAGGTCACCGGTTTCGTACACATCTGGTTGATCATATGCCTGAAAAGTCAGAATCAAAAAGTAATGATTTTTGTGTTAATTTGGTTATAGTTATATAAACTTTGTAACCCCTAGAACTTGTATCAGGTGAGATAGTGGTGAAACGTTTGCTTATCTACCATAGCATAGTAGGAACAGAACTATAAAAAAAAAATATTGTGAAAACTATGTACAAAGCAGGGATGTTAAGATTTTTTTTAGTCTATAGTATAATAATTAATGAGTATTTTTTTAGATATTTTTAATGTATGACTAATTGGTTGCAAACACATTTTATTTCTAATATTTAATTTTCATATGTATTTATATTGATTGAAATATTTTCCAACACATTTCAATATTTCAACTATATATTTTGCTATTGAAGTTGTGGCGACCTCGCCTTATTGTATGATGGTCAAACTCTTTGATGACGGCTTAATTTTCTCATCCGACATATTTGAATGTTTTCATATGTCGATGGTAGAATTGGTTGTCAAGGATTTTGACATTATTTTTCAGGAGTTAATATTTTTCTCTTGCCCAGATCGGCAAGATATTAATGTAAAATACTTGGAGAAATAACTAGCTATTAAAGCATGAGCCTAGATTGATAAGCATCGAGGCCGTCCAGTAACAAATATCACCTCAATTTGTGATGGTCGATTGAAAGACCCTAGTTACAATAATCTTTTTTTCGAATACATAAGTTATGTAATACTGCGTTTGCTTACATAGGAAAGCCCAGAGCATTATGACGGTCTTGTCGGACTAATATCTACCCGGGACCGTCGATAACAAAGCTAAGTACACTTTTCCTTATTTAATCTGTAAGAGGACCACTGCTCTGTTCTCCACCGGGTTATACGCACCAGTCGCAAAACGCCGGAACTGCAAGTGCCATCCCATTCCTGTCTCAGTATTTAAGCAGCAGACGATAGGGTTGGCACACATAAAGGTAACTGGGATTATCCCGGGAAATTTCCAGGAGGTCCCAAGAAGTAATTACTTTTAGATTATTAAAATGATTTTTTAATACTCCTTCTGCGTCAGTTGTAGCTTCACACATTATTAAGCCATAAGACAGTGTGGAAGCGTAATAAACAGTTATGAGGTTTTCAGCGACATGATTTTTTTAGATGTAAAACAGCAGCAATTGAAGTCGATTCTTCTCATTTTGTAAACCAGTCATGTTTGATATGCAATAAAATGTTAATTTATTTATCTATTATTTATAATACTGTTCGACAAATCACAAAATCTCACCTGATGGTAAAATATGACGACTATGGTCTATGACCTACATACATACCACAGTTACAAACAAAGCAGATAGGTACCTATTTTGCTGCGTTGATTTAATCAACTGTGGTAACAAATCATATGTGGTAACTATATACCAATCGAGAAACAGAATGAGGCAAAGTATTACATTTTTGACAGTACGATTGTTGATTGTGGATGCAAACTCGTTAACTTAGTACACAGATGAAAGTAATGCTGAAGAAAAGGCCTGAAAAATCGATGTTGAGTACAATATCAATATGATTGGATGTGGGCTTCATACTTACTATTCCAGGTAAGTTTTCATATTTAGGATCCGCCATCGTAATTGATAGTGTAAATGTTAAATTATTTGTTATGTTTTACAAAATACAAATTTACTTTCCTCGATTTATTATTGAAATATTGAAGCCAGAGTGAAATGACGTCACTCACGACCACCACGACTTCCCGGCCGCACTTTTTTTTTTTTTTTTTTTGTGGACTTGGCCATAACACGGTCTGTGTATTGTGCCACTTTCTTGATATATGTTGCTTAGTTTATTACATATTTATTTATTAAAAACGGGGAAACTTATTTACAAAAGAAAGAATTGCGAATATTATTCGGAATTTAAAAATGATCAGAAAAGCATGTTTCAATATATAAGATATGTACAAAATATATACAATATATACAGTAAGTTAATACAAAATATATTATTTACAGTTTAATATCATTCAATAAAATAAAGTCGGATATGGCTTTAAAAATAAGGCGATTATTTGAAGATAACAGGCATGGAGCATTAATCGGAAATTGAATCTTCAGTAACAAGAGAGTGTCAAAGAAAGAGGAACGGTCATACATAGGGCAAGATAATAGTATATGATTTACATCGGCTACGGGATGTCCACAATCACATTTAGGACTATCTCTAATACGGAGATGGGCTGGGCTACAAACGTGCCCCAGTCGCAATCTTATAAGGACAGTTGTGGCCAATTTGCCAAGCTCCGCACTAGAGAACCAAGGTTTTATTGTAACATTAGGCTGCAGTGAGTAGTAGTAAATTCCTTTTGACAAGGCACTTTTTGCCCAAGCTTTATTCCAGGATTCCTGGAGATGAAGTCTAGGCAAAGTAGCCAGGTCATGGCAGTAGTTAACATAAGGATACGTATCACCAGAGTGTATAGCATCGTTGGCAAGGTAATCAGCTTTTTCATTGCCAATGATACCACTGTGACTTGGAACCCAAATGAATGTAGTGGAATAACCTTTCTGAGAGCATTTGAATAATTTATCTCGGGCGTGAATAATGACAGGCATGTGAACTTTTGCATTAAAAGGACATCGTGTTAGGGCTTGAATGGCGCTCATAGAGTCTGATATAATTAATGTGTGTTTTAGTTTTGTGAGTAATATGTATTCCAACGCTTTTAGAATACCAAAACACTCACCTGTAAATGTCGATGTTTCTGGAGGAAGTTTTATTTTTTGCACTATTTTATACTCTCGGTGATAAACACCAACACCAACATTTTGATTGTTCTCATGTTTAGAAGCGTCGCAATAAATATGATGCCATCCAAACCATTTGTCATCAGTTATTAAATTGAAAGTATTGTTAACACCTATGTCACTTTTTACAAAACCTAAATCTAAATGTGTAATAGGAGAAATAGTTAAAGTTTCATAGTTAGTGGTGTAGAGAGGAAGAATCTTCGATCGATAGGTAGGAGCTGATAGGTTTTTTATTTTTTGTAAACTGTTAATAAGACACGGTGTAGTTTTAAATTTCCAGTATGCACAGGATGAGATAAAGTCTGATAATGTGATTAGTATTGGTATAAGAGGATGCTCTAAAAACTGGAAGGCACGGAAAAGAAACCGGTCAGATAGAAACTGCCGTCGGATGCTTAATGGAGGCTCAGAACATTCTGTTTGCAACGCATTTAAGGGGCTTGACTTCATTGCACCTGTTATTATTCTCAGAGCCTTGGATTGAATGGCATCCAATTTCTTGGCAGCAGCTACTCTACACGGCTCTAACATAAAGCTACCATAATCGAGGACGCTTCTTATAAGAGCATTGTAAATAAGCTTCAAAGAGAAAGGATGCGCACCCCACCAAACTCCTGAAAGACATCTTAACATATTTATACGTTGTTCACACTTTGACTCAATGGATTCGCAATGTGGTATACCTGTAAGCTTAGAATCTAAAACAAAGCCTAAAAATTTTGCTACATTCTTATTGGGTAACAGCGCACCATTGTACCAAATTTCTATTGGTGGAGGATTACGCATCCTGGAGAAAAGGACTGCAACACTCTTATTTACCGACAATTCTAGGCCATGTTCGTCAAGCCAGGTTTTTTGGCAGGTTAGAGACCCTGATACTTTGTCACAGGCATTAAATATTGAGTTATCAATGCAGTAAATTAATAAATCGTCAGCGTACTGTAGAGTTTTAATGGAAATTGGGAGTGAGCGTTCTAGATCGTGTGTGTAAATATTATAAAGTATAGCACTCAAAACCGATCCCTGTGGCAACCCTCTCCACAAGAGTCTGAAGCCACTTGATGAATCTAGTTTTATCGTCCTTCCACTCATAATATTAACCACGAAATTGCTAAGTAGTGCGGGTACTTGTAAGGACTCCAGTTTTTTCTTGAGTAATGGAAGTAAAACGCTGTCGTAGGCGGATTTTATATCTAAGAATGTAGCTACTACTGCATTATTATGTGTAAGAGCCAACCTAATGTCAGCAACAAGTATACTTATACAATCGATGAGCTTTTGCCTTTTCGGAAACCGTATTGCGTGTTAGTTAAAATATTTTTAGATTCTATATACCATTCCAGGCGGTTTTTCACAAGATGTTCAGCTAATTTTGAAATTACGTTTGATAAGGCAATTGGTCTATATGACATAATATCGTTGGGTATTTTATTTGATTTTAAAATTGGAATAATAATTTGGGATTTCCACGTCAAGGGGATATTTCCCGTGACCATAATTGTATTAATTAGGTCGAGTATATAAAGTAGTGCGTTATCCTGAAGATTTTTATAAAATGCATAGGGAAGACCATCTTCTCCGCGAGCAGAATTGTTAGAATTTTTAACAATAGCTTTTAACTCCTCGAAGGTAAATGGAGAGTTGAGTCCTGTTTTATCTAAAATTGGTGGTGGAAATGGAATGGTAGTAAATAACTCTTCCTGGGGAACATAAGGTGGTGATAAGTGATCAAGATATTGATCAGACAATTGATGTGGTAATGAATTTTGTTGGTTACTGACAGCAGACTTGAATTTTCTAATATTTTGCCACACTAATGAAGATGGTGTTTGAGGTGAAATAGACGAGCAGTAATGTCTCCAACCAGAGAATTTTTTCTGTTTGAATAGTTTTTTAGAATTCTCAACTGCCTCTTGGACAATTTTAAATTTATCAATTGACATGTCTGTGTTATAATCTAATTCAGCCTGTTTTCTTTTTTTAACAGCATCTGTACACTCTTTGTCCCACCACGGGGGTGATGGAATAAGGTCCAGAGCAGAATTTTTTAACGGGAACGTTTCGTTTGCAGCTTCCGTTATAATATCAGCCAATTTACTGGCACAAATATGTTCATTGTCTGTTGTTATTTGAGGGAGACATGGTATTTTAAGTTCGACTTTATCACTATATGCTGTCCAATCAGGGTTATTCAATCTATATTTTAGGCATGATTTTCGTTTTGGATGTCTGGGCTTATTCTCAGAAGTACAGATAAGAATTGGGAAATGATCACTTCCATAAGTACTCGGAAGTATGTTCCATATATATTTTAAAGCAAGATTGGGTGTACAAATTGATAGGTCGATGGCACTTAGACCTTCGTTTGGATTTGTTCTACGAGTTGGTCTTCCATCATTTAAAATGCATAGGTTTTGAGTATCAATTATATCAAGAAGTTCACTGCCATGCACATTAGAAGCCGAACTGCCCCATGAATAATGATGACAGTTAAAATCACCCATTATTATGAAGGGCTTGGGAAGAGAATTGATAATTGTGTTAAGCTCCAGTAAAACAGATGAAGATGGGTGTGGAATATAAATAGAAATAAAACAAATGTTTTCTACTATTGCTCCAACTATAGAAAAGTCACTACAATGAGAGGGAAAGGATAATGGGGTGAATAAATAAGATGATTTGATAAGTAAGGCGACACCGCCGTACCCATCATTTCTGTCTTCACGAAGACAGAAATAATTACTTATCCTAAAGGCAAAGCCAGGCTTAAGCCATGTCTCTGCCAATGTAAATATATATGGGTCAAATTTGTTTATTATATAAATAATATCACTTTTCTTACTAACTGCGCTGCGGCAGTTCCACTGGACAATTTTTGAAGAATTGTCCAGTATCGTTCCGAAATGTATTCATTTCGGAACGGTAAGCAGATGGTTGAATCGATTTGTTGTTTAAAGCTTCAATTAAGGGGGCAACGTTGGACGGTAATAAAATATTGTTCTTTTTTAATGTATCAATTAATAGAGTAATAATATCAGTAAGTGTTTGTTGAGAAGTTTGGTCTTGGTTCATAGCATAACCACAGCCATTTTGACTTGGGGGTATATTGTAGTCTTTAATAAGCTCTTGGTGAGCTACGCGGTCGTATCCTGTTGGAGCATTATATCGTGTACGTGGCTTAGGTTGTACAGTTTTTTTGTAGGATGTCCATGTGGGAGTCAATCGGTGGTTAGGCGATGAAGATGAATTTACAGCTGTTGTTGGTTTGACAGAACTTAATATGTCTGCATAAGATTTACCTACTGGTGGGTGTATGTTGCACGCTTCGACATAAGAAATTGACTTTTCAGCCATTGATAATTTAATATTTTTCTGTCGCAAAAATTCGGGGCAGCATTTACTTGTTGCATAGTGAAAGCCAGAGCAGAGACAGCATACTGCACTGTCTTCTTCTCGGTCACATGAATCACCTGGGTGTTCATGGCCGCATTTAAAACAGCGTGGCTTAGAACGACATTGTGTTTTTGTATGACCAAACCTACAACACTTAAAGCACTGTATGGTAGGGTACGTATAAAGTTCAACGGCTAGGGCATTATAACATATGAATATGTGCTTAGGAAGGATTTTTCCATCAAAAGTTACAACAACCGATTGAGAAGGTTTCCAAACCGGAGAACCATCAACTGTCACTTTATAATTCAGACGTCTTATTTTTAATATTTTGCCACACCCTGTAGGGACTGTGGTATTTTCTATTATTTCATCATCAGTCCATTCGGCCGGTACCCCGCGGACCAGACCCATGCGCGTAATGCTAAAGGTCGGGATAAATGCCTTTAATTTCTCAATTGATAGGCTACTGTTATTGATGAAAGCGTTGGCATCAATGGAATTGCTGAATGATAGAGTAATCTTATTTCTCCCAATACGCTTGACGCTTCCATTTACAATATGTTTAATATTGTGCTTTTGTAAAAATCTGCCAAACGTTAGCGGGTGGAGTGTTGAGCCATCATTAGGGGAAGATTGTTCTCGCTGCACATGTACTACGTAGGGGGCACTGTCAGAGACATCATAATGACTTCGACCGACTGGGATGAAATTATTTTGCTTTTCTTTGGAATTTACATTTTCAGTGACCTTGTTATTTTGTAGTTGCTGTTGTGATTGTGGAGTTGGGGAAATGACCGATACGGGTTCGTTTATTACATCATTGTTACTAGTGGTATGACTTTTCTTCCTTCGTTTGTTGCCACTAGTGGAGGGAATTGGGTTGTTTAATATTCTTTGATTTTCTGTATCACGTCTTGTTAGAGATTCATCAATGTCCATTATCACCTGTTCTAACACGGAGTCGTTTTCAATTGTTACAAAGCATCCGGCTACCGGAACGGGAGGGACAGGAGTTGTTCCACCGGGGTCCGGCGGTTCCTCCATGGTGAAAAGACAATAATAAGGACTTACCTAGTTAAATTAAGCACAAAAAATATAAACCTAAACAAGATTTACACAAATATAATATAACACTACTTATCTGATCACTATTTACATAAAATTTACAATTTTAAAAGTTCAAATCAAAAAATCGCGCCCGATAAGTTAGAAGGTTTCCCGCGCTTTTCCCGGCCGCACTTATTTACCCACAGTAGTACTCAAGTAAACCCAGCCACAGATTACTTTTACATTTACAGATTAATTTTTTTGGATAAAAATTGTCTGAAGTACTGAAACATGCACTGGGTTGCGGGTGCACGTAATGGTACGGTTGGCAACCCTACATTAATAAGGGGAATTAAACATGTGTTTTAAGTGTGACGTTCGACGTCTAGATGAAAGCTGAATGGCTCAATACCTTTGTTTTTTTTTGTAAATTCAAAGCGTTATGTTTCTGTTATATCTATATTTTTTGTTGAATATGATCTATTTAATGTTATTTGACGTGTGTAAGTGCTAATTTTTAATTTGCCCATATACTGAATAAATGCTTTGACTTTGACTTTGACTTTGACTATATAGTATACAATGGCTCCACACGACTAGTTTATTTAGCCAGTGTGACCAGTGTTAAATATCTATGATTTTCTAGATGATTAGTCTAGCTTTATATTATATGCCCTCTGTAGTCTGTGTCTGTGTCCTGTGATTTATAGGTAATCTGTGATTTGTCCATGTCCACTCCGTTATTTCATTTTTGTTTTTTCACCTTTTAAAATAATAATATTATATAACAGCTCGCTCAGCTACCTATGGAAAGAGCTTTGTTCGGTGTATTGTATCCCTACGGGATCGAATCCAGAACGAAGTAATTCGCCAGAGAACTAAAGTGATCGACATAACTCAGCGGATTAGCAAACTGAAGCACAGATTACTATATGTGTCGAAAAATGGCTGAAAGTGATAGCGAGTAAACTTGTGGGAGCGATTTTTCGTTTAAATTTGGTTTTTGGCTGTCTTAATCACCATTTTGATTAACTGTAGTGTTTAGTCGTAATATTTTTGTGTCGGTAAGATTTATTTAGTTAGTAATTTTTAAATACATCAGTAAAAACTTTTTACGGGTAGGGATGGATTTTGATCCGCCTGACCCTCCGGACCCTCCGGATCCTTCTAGTGTGTCGACCGCTACTAAGCGACGCATCGTTAGTGAGGAGCATAATCCTGCTAAGAAGGCTGTTACATACCCTGAGCTTGCATCAGCCTCCATAGATACAATTTTTACAGACGCATCATTAATTGTTGGTGGGCTGGCTTACACCAACCTAGATAAAGGTCCCTATGTGGTACACGTTTCCAGGGTTGAACCCGATCTTTCTGCAGGAACAACTTTAAGACCCATCAAATTTGGCCAATTTTTAAAAACACATAAAGTGAACAACATTTGCACTGAGGGCGTTAAAAGAACGGAACAAAATTTCTGTAGAATTTACGAATGCTGATGCCGCAAATAAATTTATCAGTTCTCCCATTCTATCCATATGTAAATACTCGGCATCAATTAATCGAGCCCAAACTCGGTAGGGTTATATTGTTTCATTACAGAGATGCCGTGGCCACCTTCCATTCCAGCTTCATCATCAGACCTCCAGGGTCTGATGATGAAGCTGGAATGGAAGGTTTGCACCTAGGTGATATCCATATCACCTAGGTGCAAACTGCTCCGCAAGTCTAAAGAATCGAGCCCACACTTTGTAGGGTTATATTGTTTTATCACAGAGATGCCGTTGCCACCTTCCAGCTTCATCATCAGACCCTGGATATCATCTAGGTGAAAAGTTATCTTCAAGACGAATCAATCGAGCTCAAACTCGGTAGGGTTATGTTGATTTATTACAGAGATGCCATGGCCACCTTCCAGCTTAATCATCAGACCCTGGATATCATCTAGGCGTAAAGTTCACGTCAAGACAAATCAATCAAGTGTTACGCTAGTCTAATCAATCGAGCCCCAGCTCGGTGGGGTTATATTGTTTTATCACAGAGATTTCGTGCCCACCTTCCAGCTCCATAATCCAGACCCTGGATATCATCTAGGAGTAAAGTTCTCTTCTAGACGAATCAATCGAGCCCACATTCAATGGGTTTATCTTGCTTAGTTCAGAAGTTCCTATGGCTATCTTCCGTCTTCATCGTAAGACCAGCTCCATGGTACCATATCATTGTATTGTCACCGAAGATACGTAAGTTCACCAAATACGAGTCAAATCGGACATCGGGAATTGGGTCTAATTTAGCTTCCAAGATTCCACCCGAACATACATAGTTACATACACAACATACATACATTGCAACTTGCACGTTAAATAAAAGCACGGTAATATTACCGTGATAAAAGCTTGTAAACTAGACAGCGACTTCCTGCCAAACTTTAACCTACCTTTGGTCGTCGTCGCTGAAACTAGAACTGATTGATTGGAAAAAACCAAAACAGTGTGCTAGAACATGTAGTCACATACTATTATTTATTCTGTGACTTAATAATAATTTAGAGTAATTCATATGATGAACAGCTGTTAAAATAATCACCAATTTGCCTAGATCCCTTTTCGAACGTGCAAATCAGGCTAGCAAAGCTCATTTTGACTGGTCTATCGACCACTGTTACTTGTACTATTCATTATTCTGTATCACTGTGTAAGATAACAAGGCCTTGTACCTATAGCACACTAAGAAATTGTGAGTAAGACCAACCGCAAGACCTCTTATGCTTAAAAAGATATACTGTAACAGAGCTCATCCTAAATTGTACGATCTGGCTATAAGGTAAACAAAGCCGCACTCAGTGCACACAGAGACAAAAATCTAACCACAAACAAAAAAAATCACTCACACCAACAAGTTATGTGAATATTTCCTTGCGTTCATGGACCTTAGGTGTTATTAATTATTCTGTGATTTCCGACATTGCCAGTAAAATATACTTTGGTAATGGGATTTATGATGATTATACATTTTCATTTTATGGATTAAACATTTTTAAGTGCTAAAATGTTATCAGGCGGAAGATAAAAATATTTTTTATTACTATAGATTATTTTAAATTATGTTTATTCAAAATTTCTCAGGAATTCAATAAAACACGTAAAGCTGGTCTATTCATGGCGCAATACATTTTTTAAGTGTATGGCTACACACAAAAGGTATATTTAGCCAGTGTTATGCCAAACAAACATTAAAAATAAGTTTAGTCGTAGAGAGAAGCGGTTTAGTGCAATAATTGAATTACTTATTTATTCTCTTACATGAATCTGCTGACTGGCTGCATCGATTTGCACGGCTGAGTGTATAGAAGCTGACTAGTAAATTTATCAGGCAATACATTATGTGCCGTAGGCATAGGCATATTTTTATTATTCAAACCTATAAAAGGGATTGGTTTTCTTGCTAAAAAAGACGTATTATTTAAAAAAAAAAAACAAATCGCGCGCGAATCAATGTGATCCGCGCCGCAATTTCACGTCGTGAATGGCGCGCAAGTGTGGAAAGGACTTTAAATTTCCATTACAACTAATAATACCACAGATAATACCTAAACGTCATTTTTAAAAAAAAGGTTGTGAATATAAGTCCACCGCGACTTCCCGTTTATATACTTTCATCTATGCTCACGACACGACTCCGGAGTCCGGCCGGACTCACTAGACGTGTATGTGTAGCTCTTTACTGAAACGTCTCACTGAGCCGGTTCATCTAACTGAGCCAATGAGCCGGTTCAATTTGCTGGCAAAAAACGGATCATTCGGAACTCGATCTCACCGTGCGATTGATTTGAACGAACTAAACGTAATTGTGGGGAACCCTAAGCACAGCGGTGGAGCAGTGGACTGTATTTCTTCGGATGAGGACTCCGGATTCCCACACTTATACTATGAAGCTTTGGAGCTGGGATTTAAACACGTCTTCAAGCCTTGAAACGTTAATTTATTCTTTCTTCACAATCTTCTTATAGCTACTGAGCTATTCACTAGGCACTATCACTATTTACTATTCTTCCTAGTTTTCCTTTCTTCTTCCTTCTAGAGCCGCCGTTGGTTAACTGAACAATTTGGCACGGTAGCGACGCTCTATTTATACTGTTGTTGGTACTTGCAAAAGAGCGAGAGGTCGATAGTCTGGGAGCGCCCGCACTCTGTCTCGCGGGGCGTGTCCTTGTGTGGGCGCACGCACGAGATGCCGACTTTTCGGAGATATACTCTCCCGAGATGTTGTTTAGTCGAGCGCTAACCATCAGAGAGTGCGGAGCTCTTCCAGACCTATGCTATTTGCAAGTACCAACCTTATTCCTAAACCTAACCTGGTCTAGGTTGACTATCTGTTACATCTGTCTATTAAAGCCGAACATGCTTTATTTCTATCTATTACCTATCTACCTAGGTTGTACGAATGACCTGTCTGTAGTCCTATAAGTCCTATTTTACTGTTACAAACCTTATACGAGTTATATTCCTATGTTCTAATAAGAATCTAACAAAATCTATCTATAATAAGGCTGTCTACGAATGCGATACAATTACAAACTATATGTCTATCTATCTATACGAATATGAACGTTATACATTACAAAGTGCCCTACCTATCCTAGAGTACTACGGTAAGCTAAAACTTATCTTTATTATATACATATAACTATACATCTATCTCTATACGCTGTCGGAGTACGAAGCTGTCTGGAACACTATCTCTATATGCTGTCGGAGTACGAAGCTGTCCGGAACAGTAATAGCATATCAGTTCAGCGTTTTTAGAATATTTCGGATTTGATCCGATATTTTTCATATTTTTTAATTTTAACGATAATATTTAATTGTCAGTCCTAAGCCTGAAAAAGTATGAGTGGAAATCGATTATATAATTAGTATTAATAATTTAACTTCAGCTAATATGAATCGAAAAATAAAACAAAATCAATTCCGCACACTACAGTTATTGTAATATCATTAGGAAATTAGGTTCAAAGAGAATACAATTACTACATAATTTAGATTCGCGATGCCACCGATCGTGGACAGACTTAGTGATCCGATGTTCCAAATGAAGCGTTTCACTGAACCGGTTCACCATACTGATTCAGATTCAGATGATTAATCTTAACCAAGATCCGTTTTTACGCTACTAGGACTCACCACGACCACAGATTACTATATGTGTCAACCACGACAGTCAAGACCACAGACTAGTGCACCATCATCATTTTATATTACGTCTATGCTAATTCGTGACGTGAGTCCAAAGACCTGCTACATATTAAACTCGATCGTGTACTCCGGCCCCCATTAGAACGACCTTAAACGGAGTTTGTCCCTCTCTGTTATACCCGCTATAAAGTTAAGAAATTTAAAAGTTCTATATAACAAGAATCAATACAAAGTAAATTTTACGGACTGGCTTATCAAGTATTCTTGGAGAAGAAAAATTAGAATATTTCATTAAGACCCATTCGAGGAGTTATTGAAAAAAATTGTAAAAAATGATTATAAAATTGAAGAATAAATCCATGTCTTCATTTATATCCATATATGCGTTTATATTTATGTTACTACCTTGCAAATGCGTGAAATGGAACGTAAATACTAGGTAGCCTTAGTCCAACACTAAGGCTAGGCACTAGTGAACAGTGAACAACACCGCGTGACTACATCACTAGAACCGACGCTATGGTGTTTAAATGCAACCGCAACTTTTCCTTCAAGGGGGGAGTTCTACCCCTCCCCCCTGCCCTCCCCTCCCCCCTTAGAATTGATGTCAGGTACAGACTTACAGTACATTCCTACCGCCATTCTAAGTATCATTATTGTTATCATTTCTTTTAAGACGTATCAAGACCTTTTTAGGGTTCCGTAGCCGAATGGCAAAAAACGGAACCCTTATAGATTCACCATGTCTGTCTGTCCGTCCGTATGTCACAGCCATTTTATTTCGAAACTATTAGGACTACAGAATTGAAACTTAGTAGGTGGATGTATTCTGTGAACCGCTTTCCGATTTTTATACAAAAATAAAAAATATAAAAGTTTAAGGGGGGGCATCCCATATATGGAGAAGAAACAAAAAAAAAACGTTCAAACCTATACGTTTGGGGTGTCTATGGATAGGTCTTTCAAAATGACATTGAGGTTTCTAAAATATTTTTTCTTAAAGTCAATAATTTAAAAAAAGATAGGCGCGTCTAAAGTGCTAAAATGTGTGTCCCCCCCCCCCACTAACTTTTAGAGTAAGGGAGTGAAAAATCTAGAAAAAATATATTCTGTAGATTGCAATAAAAACGTTCAACTAAAATTGGGTTGAACGAGATACAGTTAGCAGTTTTTGAGATATACCGACCGCAAAGATAACTTTGTTTTTCATACAAAGACTATGAAAAACAAAGTTATTTTTGTAGTTGCGAAAAATCATAGTTATGGAATACTACTGTGTTACGGAACCCTACGAGTACGAGTCCGACTTGCACTTGGCCAGTTTATTTTTGTAGGTATTTCGTGTACTTAAATATACGTCAATGTACGCATCGCTCAAACAAAACTCAAATATTACACTACTGTGATTTAATATATATGGTTATGTATATGTGTATTTAATATTATATATACATATATATGTATTTATATTAATATATTTGGGAACATTATTATATATATGTAGGGTATTTTTATGTGTTATATCTTAATATACTATAATTTTAGTAGTCTATTTTGTGTATTATTATTATATATATATATTTTTTTTTTCTGACATCATTAATTTGTATTGTACGCTACCCCCAATTTTTGTTTGTATTCTTCTTTTCCATGCCAAGGTTGTCTGGAAGAAATTGCTTTATGCAATAAGACCGCCGATTGTATTGCCTTATTATTCTACTGTCTTTCATCACATAGTATGTACAATTTGTAATTTCTTTGGTGATCAATAAAGAGTTTTTGTATTGTATTGTATTACCCGCGACTATTAGCCGTGCTTAAACTGTCAAAACGAAAAAGGGTCGTGGTGGGTCATGTCTGTGATCACCACATATCTGTGGATCACACGTCATGTTCAATTTAAATTTCAATGTCAATTAAATGTCAATGACATTGACGACAATGACGTCATTTAATTTTTCTTGTACCGTTCTTTGAAGTTTTGACTTTTACAAATTGAGTCACCGCTTCTAGATTATTTTCGAAATATTTCAATATTTCATCATACAAAGATAGTCTGCTGACAATACAACACAATATATATACGTGTAATCAAGACAAGTGAATATCATCCGCCACAATGAGTCTCCAGTGGACTATCATTGCGACATTTTTGTACGCCGAAATAGCGGCCGTGCTTCTTCTCACCTTGCCGATCGCGAGTCCGAGTAAATGGCAGAAGTTCTTCAAGTCGAAGTTCCTCGCTTACATAAGCGGGCAAGCGTCGATTTACTTTCTGGTGCTGATCGGCGTGTTGATACTGTGCCTGCTGGACGCTATCAGAGAGATGCAGAAGTATTCGAATATGGAGTCTACCGACCACCAGCACTTGGATGCGGAGATGCAGGGTAACATGCGTCTGTTTCGCGCCCAAAGGAACTTTTACATATCCGGTTTCGCGCTCTTTTTGTTGACCGTGATCCGTCGGTTGGTGCAGATGATTTCCGAGCTGGCGTCTATGTCAGCGCAATGCGAGGCTAACTTCCGGCAGGCGCAGAGTGCGACCACCACCGCCAGAACCCTGCTCGACCAGCAGGGAGCAGGAGACGAGAAAACCAAGAAGGAGGTCACGGAACTCAACTCCAAGATCGAGCTGTTAGAGAAGGAGCTGTCGAGGGAGAAAAAAGACAAGGAAGCTATCAAATCTCAGGCTGAGAGTCTCAACAAAGAGTATGACAGACTTTCTGAAGACTACAGCAAGTTGCAGAAGAAGGTCACTCTAAGTGGAGGCGACAAGAAGGATGAGTAAACATAAATTACTCCATCTTAGATGTACATTAATGTAGCCGATTTATCTAAAGGGCTTCAAAATAACATCTATTTCACCATGTACCATTTCATCATCAGTCATAATAATTGAGTCAGTGCCAAGAATAGTTACAATGAACAATCTTGATTGTTGTAAATATAGTTGGAACTGAGAATAAGTGTATCATTAATATCTAAGAGATTTTTATAATCTTTATTTGTAAAAAGTCTGCTTGTGATACTAAAAATTTAATACCTGCCATTTTTAGCAACCAAAAGGTTAAAAATTATAGAACAGTATTGTTTCCAAATAAGCGTTTGTAGGCACCACAACTTTGAATAAACAAATTTGAACAAATATGAACATCTGGCAATTTACTATTACTGAATTTGTTACTTCAGCATTTTATAATTATTGTTCCAGATTAAAGAAAATAATATCAATGCTAATTTTTTGAATATCACTTCTAATAAAGAAAATTTGCTTTTTAGAATGTTGCAATACATTTCATTTTCTTATTTATACTTGATATGTTACTTCAGCATTTTATAATTATTGTACCAGATGTTAAGAAAATAATATCAATGCATTTTGAATATCACTTTCTAATAATACGAAAGTGCTTTTCATTATCTTAATTATGATAGTCTGAATTGTTTTGTAGTTGTTTGGGATTTTGTTTCAGCCTAAGCGTGCACTACGATTTTATTCTTTGCAATATAAAATGGTATCATTATTACATACTATTTTTTACGGTATGTTGACTCTAGTACATTGATGTTGTTTACAGAATGACCAATAAAAATACAGTGCTCGCTTAGCCTTAGTCGTAGGCTGATTATTCGATAGACAACATAAAAACGTTAAACCTTAGTTTTGCCACGGATATTGTTTATGGATCTTTTAACATTCTCCAATAAGTAATTTTTTTGTATTTGAATATATCAGCCTAACTTTATAATATGTTGGTTTGTGTACTTTTAGGTATAGATATTTATAGTATAGATTTATATTTTCAATGGTTAGGGACTTGTAGTAAGATGTAAGATTGAAAAAGAACTTTGCATACAATTGAAGTAATTCAAGGTGTAGGGAATGTCAAACTGAAAGCTATTGTTTGGCTGTACTGAGGAGTATATTAATATGATTAATTTTTATATATATATCTTTGTTTTAAATATTTGAAAATGACTGTAAAAGTATAAAATATATATTTTGGAGGGTAGCTTGTTTTGATCATTTTTTATTTAAGTATGGTGTGTTTGTTTTTGTTGTAAGTCCCCATCCTTGTAAGGGATTGTTAATGTTTTCTCTCATTCTAAATACCTTACTATATTGCTTGGTTTGTGTAATAATAAACTCATATTTTTATTGAAATTTTGCAGTTTTATTTTAATAATTATGTGAGTAAAAGACAAATGTTGCATTAAATTATTTATTTAATACATAAAACTGATATAGGTAACTAAAAGTGCAGGGTCAAAATAAAGAAAAAGGAAATAAAGCTTTTACTACCTATTTTTACGTTTTCTATGCATACCTAAAAGTGACGTACTTACTGCATACCAAAGTAATTTATAAACAACTAGCTTATACCGCGACTTCGTTCACATACACCAAGAATTTTAAAATCCATTAAAAACATCCATTGATGGATCTTTTTGCACCTTTATATTCACTTATCTGACTAAACTGACTTATCTTATATGACTAAATATATTTGGTCTGACAATCAACATTTGTGTGATCCGAGTAATTTGTGTAAAAATCGTGATTTTATTTTCACAATAACCGGCCAAGTGCGTGTCGGGCCACGCGCAGTGTAGGGTTCCGTAGTAGCTTGTTATTCAATGCAAGTCTTTACCCGTTATAAACAAGCAACTGGGTACTTCGTCTTTGTCACTTTAAAGGATTTATTCTAAAGATTTTGTATTTGGTACATAATTATCCAACACCCAAGTTCAACGACTATTACTGCTAATCTAATAAAGTTATCTCAACCGCTATAATTTTTCTTTAAAGTTCATGAAATGCGCTATTATCACGAATTGTTCCAGATTTTTCAAGCCAGCAGTTTAGCTTTTAGAGGGAGGGGGGGACGCCCTACTGGAACAAAAATGTGCACTTTAAAGTTTAATATTTCGTAAATGGAGCATTCAATCGAAAAATGGTATTAGCAACCCTTAAGTCATTTTAAAAGACCTATTCAACGATACCCCACACGATGGGGTAGGTGAAAAAAAAAAATCATCCCCAATACTCACATAGGGGAGCTACCCTAAAAAAAAATATTTTTCACAATTTTATTTCAGCACTTTGTCGGCGTAATATATATACATACCCCCACAAAATTACAGCTTTCTAGTATTAACGGTATCTTAGCAAAACCTCGGACAGACAGACGGACATGAAGAAACTATAAGGGTTCCTTGTCAGGACTACGGAACCCTAAAAAGTAGCCTATGTTCATCCTCATTGCTACGCCGTCGATGTCTTCATGCATGACTTCAAGTATGTCCTTGTTAAATTTTAGTAAGACAGGAATCGGATCGTCTGCTTAGACGTGATTAGGTAACAAACAGACAGAGTTACAAACGTTTTGGTTTTTATAATATTAGTCTGGATTCTATCTTTATCTAAACACAATAGGTATACATATCGTCGGTTTCGCAACACATCGTTTTGTTTCACAACAATAAGTGTAACCACATACAGTCCGGCAAGTATAACTTGGCGTGCCTGTGCGCCACTGTGCTTTTACTTTGTACTTTGATAACAGTTTCTCTTAAACCACTTTTAATTACTTTTGGCATTATTGAACTATTTTAATGTAGCAGATTTATCAACAATAATGTCGCGGTAATCTCTCAAACGTCAAACTCACAGTTTCAATTAAAAGAATTAGTTCCAAAACCCACCACCGCCAAGTTATACTTGTGGCACTGTACCACAGTTTTACAATCACAGACTACTAAGGAGATAGTACGTATACAATCATAAAAACTGTGGTAAAACTGTAGATTTCTGACGCTAGGATTTTATTAAATATACAAAAGTCACAGATCCTATAAAAAGAAACTTTTATTGGATCTGTGTCGAATGTGCAGAAAAAACGAAGAAATCTTTATTTTACGTGTTTTGTTAGTTACCCCCAACTGACGATGGTTTTCATCATTAATACGTCAGTCCACATAGGCCACTCTAATGGTCGGCATCACGCCACTGATCTCTGTATGGTCTTGTTTTCCTACAATGAACTTCATTGAAGCAATTTTGCTAACAAAAAAACTTTCAAAATGAGGATGTTAGTAGCATGGACGTACTTATAGTAAGTAGGTACCTATAGTATGTTATAGTAGTAATAGTAACCCAAATAAACTTCTTAAGTGACGTTAATTACATCAGGCTACCCTCTCGAGTAGTTACTAACTCCACTAAAATAAGTCTATAAGAACAAACAATTAGTGGTATTTACTTCCCGTTTCGCAGTAAATAACATAGAATAGAATTAATTAGTAGGCAATAAAGGTAAGTGTACCAAGCTCTATGTTGGTTGTTTTGATCGTTTTAATATGTACATGTGGGTAGGAACCCACTTAGAGGAAAATAATGACTATATCTGTTGCTTTATATTTGGTTTGGTATATACTTAACTAGTTTGTTATTTCGTAGGTAAGTAAGAGATAAATTGTGTAGCTTTTTAACCGACTTCCAATAAGATCGTATAAAAAACTAAAAAGAACCGACTTCAATGCCACGCTATTAATTTTCAGTACCAATTTTGAGTTATCTCCATATCTCCGGAGATACTTATCAGACCTCGATAAAATCACTATGGTACCACACTTGGGATATCTCCTTTCCAATAAAAAAGGATAATCAAAATCGGTTCATAAACGACGAAGTTATCCGCGAACAAACATAAAAAAAAGAAAAAAACATATATACGGTCGAATTGAGAAACCTCCTCCTTTTTTGAAGTCGGTTAAAAAGGAGGAGGTTTTCAATTTAATGTCCTAAATACAGGGAAATCTAGTTAGGAGGCCGCAACCATGAACCTAATTACTCATTACTGTCGACCTGTTTGAGCCAAGTTTCAAGCTTATTAAAAAAAGCATTTCAACTTTTATCATTGTACAGAAACCATATTTAGCTTATATTAAAATTTTAAGTTTGTTTATGGCCTGTGTATTAGCAACTATTCATTATTCTGTGGTATTAGATAAAGTTTTTGTAATTATGAGCAAATAAATAAATAATTATCATAAAATATTCAATTCGTCTGTAATTGTGTTTTTGTATGTTTGTTTGCCGATTAATAACAAGCTTGTAAACCGATTAGAATTTTTTTTTTTTTCATGGGTAGAGTAGGTTTCATCTCCAAGGTGGTCCCATTTAAATTTTATCAAGATTTGATAAGTACGAGACATGGAGATCGTATCTCCAGAGACATGGAGATAAACACCTCAAATTAAGTACTGATACATAAAAATAACATACTTAGGTATAGATGAATTGAGAACCTCTTCCTTTTTGAAAGTCGGTTGAAATAGACTAGCTTGGCATTTGAAGTCGGTTTTTCGTTTTGTAAACAATCATAAATTATAATATCTAAGGTTTAATCTGTTCATTGATACCATTCCAATGAGCCTAAACACGACTTTTCTGCTGTAAGTTGGTGAGGAGTTGAGTATTCTGCAGATTCCAGGAGATGCCCCAGCATCAGGTCAAGGTAACCATGTTCTTGCATACATTGAAGTAACAGATTACCGAATTGCGAATTGATCAGACTTATGAAAGTTGCTCTCAAAGCCTTATCAACTATAAGATCGTTTAAAAAACTAAAATAACCGACTTCAAATGTCGCGCTCATCGACGTCACAGCAATTGCTATATGACGTCGATGGCCGCGCTATTAACTTTCAGTAGGTACCAAGTTCGAGGTGTTTATCTCCATATCTCTGGAGACCCTTATCAGATCTCAATGAAATTAATATGGTACCACACCTGGGATATCTTCTTTCCAACAAAAGACGAATCATCAAAATCGGTTCATAAACTACAAAGTTATCCGCGAACAAACATAATATATATATATATATATATATATGCGGTCGAATTGAGAAACCACCTTCTTTTGAAGTCGGTTAAAAATTGAATGAATGAATGAATGAATGAATGAATGAATGAATGAATGATAACTCTTTATTGTACACCAAAATTAAATAATAAACATATTAAAATACATTATACAATAGTACAATGGGCGGTCTTATCGCTCAAAGCGATCTCTTCCAGACAACCTTAGGACGGAGTGGACAGTACGAATATGTAAAGGGCTAAGGTGCACATTTAACAATTTTGAGATCATAAAATGAATAAAAATCTATTTCAAAGTCATAAACATAAATATTTATTTCATAACATATATCTACATACATACAAACAAAACAAATATAAATAAATATGCATAATATATAAACATACATACACATACAAATATATAACAGTTTTAAGAAATACATGAGATAGCTTAATAATCATCAATACCGGTTTGTGTTAAGTAGAATTTTTTTAGTTTTTCTTTAAAAGTATAAATTGAGGGAGCGTGTCGAATTGTAACAGGTAAGTCATTCCAAAGACGGATTGCCTGTATAATGAAAGAAGAATCATAGAAGATTGTCGAATGAGCTGGCATATCTAACTCTAAAGTTTCAGATGACCTCAACGCCAGGGAATGATTGGAGCACAAGAAATTGAAGCGTTCCTTAAGGTAACGCGGGGATGAGGGATTAAAGAGAATAGTATAGAATAGAATAGAATAGAATAGAATAGAATAGAATAGAATAGAATAGAATAGAATAGAATAGAATAGAATAGAATAGAATAGAATAGAATAGAATAGAATAGAATAGAATAGAATAGAATAGAATAGAATAGAATAGAATAGAATAGAATAGAATAGAATAGAATAGAATAGAATAGAATAGAATAGAATAGAATAGAATAGAATAGAATAGAATAGAATAGAATAGAATAGAATAGAATAGAATAGAATAGAATAGAATAGAATAGAATAGAATAGAATAGAATAGAATAGAATAGAATAGAATAGAATAGAATAGAATAGAATAGAATAGAATAGAATAGAATAGAATAGAATAGAATAGAATAGAATAGAATAGAATAGAATAGAATAGAATAGAATAGAATAGAATAGAATAGAATAGAATAGAATAGAATAGAATAGAATAGAATAGAATAGAATAGAATAGAATAGAATAGAATAGAATAGAATAGAATAGAATAGAATAGAATAGAATAGAATAGAATAGAATAGAATAGAATAGAATAGAATAGAATAGAATAGAATAGAATAGAATAGAATAGAATAGAATAGAATAGAATAGAATAGAATAGAATAGAATAGAATAGAATAGAATAGAATAGAATAGAATAGAATAGAATAGAATAGAATAGAATAGAATAGAATAGAATAGAATAGAATAGAATAGAATAGAATAGAATAGAATAGAATAGAATAGAATAGAATAGAATAGAATAGAATAGAATAGAATAGAATAGAATAGAATAGAATAGAATAGAATAGAATAGAATAGAATAGAATAGAATAGAATAGAATAGAATAGAATAGAATAGAATAGAATAGAATAGAATAGAATAGAATAGAATAGAATAGAATAGAATAGAATAGAATAGAATAGAATAGAATAGAATAGAATAGAATAGAATAGAATAGAATAGAATAGAATAGAATAGAATAGAATAGAATAGAATAGAATAGAATAGAATAGAATAGAATAGAATAGAATAGAATAGAATAGAATAGAATAGAATAGAATAGAATAGAATAGAATAGAATAGAATAGAATAGAATAGAATAGAATAGAATAGAATAGAATAGAATAGAATAGAATAGAATAGAATAGAATAGAATAGAATAGAATAGAATAGAATAGAATAGAATAGAATAGAATAGAATAGAATAGAATAGAATAGAATAGAATAGAATAGAATAGAATAGAATAGAATAGAATAGAATAGAATAGAATAGAATAGAATAGAATAGAATGTTCTTTATTGCAGTAACTGTGTAAAGTAAGTACATGGGTACAAACAAGGTCTTATGTTAGATGCGTTTCAACAGTTTTTCCCATTTCGGGCGTGCAATGTTTATGGTAAGTAATACAAATAAATGAGTTTATTCTTAATAACTAGGTAGGTACAAAATATGTTCTACTTGTTCTAATAATCTTATGTATATATATAACTACTTTTTACATTTCTTAGATAACTTACTATTTATTATACTTTAACTATTTATATAATTACAGGTATTTAATATGTTTTGAGATCATAATATTCCTTAAGACTATAAAATGCTTTAGGTATAATCCAGTCCTTTTGTTCTTTTTTAAACTGCTTTCCGTCTAATAATTTTAGATGTAAGGGAAGGTGATTGTAAGTATTTATGCCGCTTATGTATGGGCTTTTGTGATACATTGAATTATTACTTTGTGGGATACATATATTATGTTTATACCTGCTACGTTGACTACCTGCACGAACAGACTCCACATTGAAAAAATATTCCTTATTATTTTTCACAAACACACATATTTCTAAAATATAGAGACCAGTAACTGTTAGCAAATTATAATTTTTAAAAGTATCGCGAAGAGTCTGAGTGTAATGTAAATTGAAAATACACCGTAAACATTTTTTTTGTAGTAAAAAAGTTAATGGTACATCAACAGAGTTGCCCCAAAATATTATTCCATAGCTTAGATGAGGATAAATATAACCATAGTATGCATTAAGTGCAGTTGCCTTGTTAGATATGTTTGATAATACTGAAAGTGCATAGAGAAATGTTGATATCTTATTATTTATGTAACTGATGTGGCTTTTCCAGTTTAAATTAGAATCTATGTTTAGTCCTAGAAATTTGGTTTCATTTACTTCGTTTATTGAGTTTCCTTTATTATTAATATTATTTAGATTCAGTGGAACCATTTTGTAATTTCGAAATTGTAATGTATTAGTTTTTGTTATGTTGACTTTTAGATTAAGCATTTCCAACCAATTTATCACCGATTCTAGGGTTTTATTTATCTCCTCTTCGAATTGAATGCGATTGAAGTTATTTTGTGGAATATAAATTGTAGCATCGTCTGCAAACATCACGCACGGATGTTTCGCTACAAGCGGCAGTTCGTTTACATATATTAAAAATAGTAGGGGCCCTAGTACACTGCCTTGTGGAACGCCTAGGGTTATATTTTTGTATTGAGATATGTTTTTTTCAATCGTTTTGGAACTTTTGTTGTAGGTTTCAGTAATTACTGCTTGGGTTCTATTATTTAGGTATGAGTTGAGTAAGTTCAAAGCATTTCCCCTAATACCAATAAATTCTAGCTTGTGAAGCAGTATATCAGGAACTACACAATCAAAAGCTTTTGTCAAATCAAGCATAAGAGTGATGCCAGTTCTCTTTTGATTAAAGTTATCGTATACCTGTTTTAGTAATTTGAATACTGCTAACGAAGTGCTTTTACCTTTTTGAAATCCAAACTGATTTTCGTTTAAAACCTTATTTTGGGCAAGAAACGAGGTTAATCTGTCGCAGATTACTTTTTCGAATATCTTAGAGAAACTTGGCAATAAAGCGATTGGACGATAATTAACCATGTCGCTTTTTGTTCCTTTTTTTTTGTAAATGGGTTTAATATGGGCTATTTTCAAGTCATCTGGAAATGATCCAGTTTCAATTGACAAATTAATAATATAAACTAGTGGCTTAGCAATGTAACTGATAGTATGTTTTATGACTTGGGTAGATATATCGTCATAGCCTGCACTTTTTTTGTTTTTCAATTCTTTTACAATATTTACTATTTCTTTTAAAGTTACTGGGCTAAGAAAAATTGAACTACAGTTTCGCATACATAATTTAGGTGTTTGTGCATTGATTTTAGAATTTATTTTGGGCATATTGATAAAATAATCGTTTAATGATTGGGCAATGCCTTGTGGTTCGCAAATTTCTTTACTTCCAACTTGTAAACGTTCAATAGTAGATTTTATAGTATTCGTCGGTGATGTATTTTGTTTGATGAGTCCCCAGGTGGCTTTTGTTCTATTGGTACTCTGGTTTATGTATTTTATATTAGACATTTTTTTAGAAACTCGTACAGCTTTTTTTAGAATTTTACAATATAGTTTATATTTATCATTGCTTTCACTAGTTACACGTTTAAGATATTTTAAGTAGTACTTTCTTTTGTTTGAACTTGAAATCGGGATATATATAGAGAAGGGAAAGGATGTGAGTATTGCGGCGGAGACGAATAGGGAGCCACTTGAGCTTATGGCGGAAGTTGGAAACGTGGTCATATTTGCGTAAGCCAAATATGAACCTAATAGCAAAATTTTGGAGACGCTCAAGTTTATTGAATTGCTCCTCAGTAAGGTCGAGATAGCTGACATCTGCATAATCTAAGATAGGGAGCAATAGAGATTGTGCAAGCGTAGCTTTGGTGGCGGTAGGAAGAAAATTTCTAAGCCGTTTCAATGAGCTGGCTGAAGCAAACATTTTACGACTGACAGCTGCAATTTGCGGCCCCCAAGTCAAGCTTTCGTCCATTATCAAACCTAAATTTTTAACTTGTTTGCTGTACGGAACGACAACTCCATCAAACATAATAGGTGGAAGACTACTCCAATCTATTTTAGCAACCATTCGAGAACTGCCTAAAATGATCACTTGTGTTTTGCTAGGATTTACTGCTAAACCATAAGCTTTGCTCCATTTTAGAATTAGTTTTAAGTCAGCGTTGGTGGTTGCAATGCTATGGTGCAGTAGGTTAAGGGAAGACTGGGAATAGATCTGAAGATCGTCTGCATATAGGTGGTAGGAAGAAGATAGATTAAGGGAGATAGAGTTGATGAAAACAGCAAATAAAAGAGGAGAGAGAACGCCGCCTTGTGGTACGCCAGCAGATGTGTAACACCATGAAGAGTATGAGTCTTCAAGGCGAATTCTCTGTCGGCGCCCAAACAGATAACTGTGAAACCATTCAATTACGGTTGGAGATATGTTAGAAGAGCGTAGAAGTCCTAGGAGAATGTCAAAGTCAACAGTATTAAAGGCATTACTGAAATCAAGGAGGGAGAGCACAGTTAGCTGACCTTTTTCCATACCGGAACGAATATCATCAGTAATCTTGGTTAAGGCAGTAACTGTGCTATGACCGGGACGGAAACCAGATTGATAAGGATTGAGGAGATCATTTCGGGTAAGGAACATGTTCAACTGGGTGTGGACAAGGCGTTCCAGAACCTTGGATAGGAAAGGTAGGATGGATATGGGACGGTATTCTGAAAAGGATTTAGGATTACGTTTCTTGGGTAAAGGAATAATTTGAGCATCCTTCCACTGGGAAGGGAAAGCACCAGAAGTTACAGAAAAGTTAAGGATATGAGTTATGACAGGAAGCAGGATATTAAGGATTGGGATTATCATGTTGCGACTAATACCGTCAACTCCGACAGCATTGGACGAAATGTTAAGTACACTCTTCTTAACATCACAATCCGAAAACTGACAGAAATCAAAAGGAGAAAAGGTGGGTGCTGGTAATCTTGAAAGTCGTTGGAGCGTTTCCAATTTATTGAACCCATTAATATTGGGAGAAGAAGAAAAATGTTTATTTAGAGAATTAATGTCTAAATTGTGTGGGATAGAGTCATGTTTAGATTTACCAACACCCAAAGACCGAAGAAACTTCCAGACTTTTGCTGGATCTTCGTTAGCAACTGATTCGTGAATGTGGCGACGTTGAGCATCCCTACACACCATATTGCAGCGATTTCGGGCAAGGTAATAAAGGGATTTGTTGTGGTCATTTGGGCGCATTTTATATTTTGCTTTAGTAACATTTTTTTTAAGCATCAGCGATTTAATTTCCGGCGTTAACCACGGTGCAGGCAGATGCTTGATTTTTATAGTACGCATCGGAGCATGAACGTCATAAAGATGTGTTAGAGCGGAATTGAACAGATCAATTTTATCATCAATGGAATCTGATTCAATCAATGGCGTCCAATTAATAGCTTCAGCATCAGCACAAAGATTTTCAATATTAATGTTGCCAAAGCTACGCTGCAGAATGATTTTAGGCTTAGATTTAGGAGGACGGACTTTATAAGAGAGAAAGATCAAGTCATGGTACGAAAAAGCATCAGCCGGGCATTGCCCGTGCTTGGCAACATGAGCTGTGGAAGAAACAAGAATAATATCTAAAAGTGAAGGTGTAGAGTTCGGAAAATAATGTGTTGCATTAAGGGGAAGGATATGAAGATTGCAGGAATTGATAGTAGATTCAAAAGTTGAGGAGCGAAAATCTTTTTTAAGGAGGCAAGTTTAACACTTGTCTCCTTAAAAAAGTTAATTAATTTTTAATTAATTTAATTAATTAAGTTAATCACCCATTATTATGGAATGACTGTATAGAGGAAGCAGGTTTTCAAGAGATTTTTCAAAAGAAGTAAAGAAGTTGATCTGAAGAGAAGGGCTATAATAGACTCCGAGTAGGATTTTGGTGTTGGAAAGATGGACTTCGATAAATAGGTGTTCACCGGCATTAGAAGGGGGTGGTTGTGTAGAAGTGCTGATAATAGAAAAGGGAATATGAGCACGCAGGTACATAGCTACACCACCACCAGTTCGACCTATGCGGTCGTTACGTATTAGGTGAAAGCCAGGTAGAGTTTAAATTATAAAATTATAAATTATAAAAAATTATAAATTAAATTGCTCTGATAATCGCTAATCAACTAAAAAGGAGGTCATAATGTTCAAAACAGCTGAACGGATTTTTTTTAAACAAAGCTTACGTTTAAGTTAGTTATAATAATATATAAAAAAAGGCATCAAAAGCGATTCATGCGTTAGGAGTTACGGACTGTGGACGGGCTACATACAGCAGAAACATATATACACAGGCAGACACGTGTAACTTGTAACACGCTCTTTTTGCGTCGGGAGTTAATAACAATAAGGTCAGCAGCGCTGCGGTGTTGAAACTGTAAATATGTCTTATCTATTATTCTATAAATAAACATTATTTATTTGTTGTACATATCTCTAATGTGTGTCTCTTATCTGTATGTAGTGAAAGTATAGGTACCTACCTACTTACGTTACGTTTGCCGATTCGCGGTCTCCACTCTAGGACAAAGTCTACCCCAACGATTATCAATCCTGCCTGCGGCAGATATGACCAGCTCAGTGCCACTATGTTTGCTAATCCATTGAGCTATGTCGATCACTTTAGTCAACATCAACACCGAGCATAGATCTCTCCATAGCTCTCTGAGCTTTTAAATTGGTGAACCAGTCGAACTGTGAGTGTCCACGTCTCGGCTCCGTATGTCATCGCACTCAATAACTCAAAAATACTCAACGGATTTTCACGCTGTTTGATCACCAACAGACAGAGTGATTCATGAGGAAGGTTTACGTGTATAATTCCTTAAGATTTTGAGTAAACTGGTTGAAATATGACGATGATTGTTAAAGACGTTCATACTTTAACGACGCTACAAACTGATGCAAACAGATGCAGGCATATATACATATGTATATGCTCTACCCACAGTACCTATCTACCATTAAATTAGTACCATTATTACAGTATCCAATCATTTATCAATGAGTTATGATTGTGACATACGAACCTACTATCAACTAATCTGTGGCATAGGTGATTCACCTGTTTGGGCTATTTTTAAAGTATTGCTCATCATGACATGAATTGTTAATTGTTTACTTACAACTCAGTCAGATAATATAATACAGGCTCAGAGAATACAGGAATGTCTAACAAATGAAGGTTTCATTTAGTACCTACCTACCTTACTGAATGAAACCTACCTATCTCATGCCGTATTTTAATAATAAGTACACAATGGTTTTACGATCAAAGGTTAGATAAACAAATTGACTCCGACCAAGTTTAGACCATTCGGTGAGCGTGACGATGACCTCATTATTACTATTTTTTAACCGACTTCTCAAAAAAGGAGGAGTTTCTCAATTCGACTGTATTTTTTTGCTCCGTCAAATCTTGATTTGGAAAATTATTTTTTTGTTTGAGAGATTATATGCCTCCCGTTCATCTCTCAGATCAGATCAGACCTCGATAAAATTTGACTTTTGATAATAATCTCCAGAGATGTGGAGATAAACAATATAAACAAGCATTTTCCAGGGAGGAAACTGAGGAATACGTTTGTATGGAAAAGTGCATCCCGCGATCCCTCTTAATCTAATCAGACGGAAGGCGTATGCTGTGGGTGTAAATTTCGCCCCTAGAGACCCTAGAGATAGGCTAATAAACTGGCCAGTGCAAGTCGGACTTGCACTCGTAGGGTTCCGATTCCGTACCACACTACAATATATTATAAAATCGAGCAAAAAATGCTGGAAGAAATCACGTTGCTTGTAATAAATTGATAAATAGATCTATCTCAATTCCAAACATTTATTAAAACAGGATCCGCGTGCTTATTTCGTACAACGCCATCTTACAAACGCCTAACGTCAACTATGTGAAAGTTAACACATAGGTCATTAATATAATTAATACAGTCAAACGCTCATAGATGGCGTTATAGTAAAATGTCAAAAAAAAACACGTTTCTTATATGGGTACCCCCTTTAATTTTTACTTTATTCTGTTTTTAGTATTTGTTTTTATAGCGGCAACAGAAATACATCATGTGTGAAAATTTCAACTGTCTAACTATCACCGTTCATGAGATATAGCTTGGTGACAGACGGACAGACAGACAGACAGACAGACAGACAGACAGACAGATAGACAGATAGATGGACAGACAGACGAGTCTCAGCAATACCTTTGGTACCCTTTGGGTTCGGAACCCTAAAAAGCCTCACGGCTATACCGCCAAGTCAATGTTAGGTTTTTAATATAGAAGTTTAGGTCATAGCCTGGTCGAAGTTATATCCTCATCAAAGATGTGGACTTTACTGAAGGCTTTCGGTGTAGTTTTAGTGTGTTTACACCAAAAATGCAATCTTTCTCAACAATGTGCTGTTTACCCTATACTCGTCTCGTACACATTTACCGGCACTTAATGGGGTTAATAATCCACATTTATTAGTACACAATAAATCGAGGAAGAATACAAATTTTGGAACAAAAATATATACGGTCGAATTGAGAACCTACTCCATTTTTGTGAAGTCGGCTAAAAATACAATGAAAGCACACACTATTTCACGTTGCCGCCAAACTGAAAAATACTCGGCCATTAGTTCTATCGACAAAAACTAGATGGCGCCACTGGTAAAATTAACTAGCCAGCGGTGTTTTAATTTAGCGGTATCGTCACAGAATACTTAATAGTACTATGTAGTATCGTTTAATTTGCCTGCCGACGGAGAAACACTGTCCCACAAGTCACAGTTTATAAACTAGTTTGTGGAACAGGGAACCATCACCATTGTAACGTACAGCCTATCAACTATATAGCAATAACATAAATTAAGCCACTGATGACTGTATAGGTATGTATTAGTTAGTAGATTTAAGGCTCAACATTTCAAAACATTATTATTATTTATTTATTTATTGTAAAATTTTATTGTTCTCGGACTCGTTCTCGTTATGGAGGTACGTTCATATCGATGGTTTCGGGTGATTTTAATTTTGTCAACCTTGCTTTGTTGGGAACTCGTTAGTAATGATTGGCTGCATTCATTCAATCTCTAAAACACAAATTATTGCTAAATCACATCGAACTCTACCTACCTAGATCTACTTACAGCACTTACTTACTAGCGATGGCATTTGAATTGAAAACAAATTAAATTACACTCAATTGTTTTTGCAAATAGGTAAGTAGGTACTAGCTACCTACAGTCCCACAAGTATAACTTGGCGGTGGTGGTTTTTGGAACTAATTCCGCTCTCTTGAAACTGTGAGTTTGACGTTAGAGAGATTACCGCGACATTATTGTTGATAAATCTGCTACATTAAAATAGTTCAATAATGCCAAAAGTAATTAAAAGTGGTTTAAGAGAAACTGTTATCAAAGTACAAAATAAAAGCACAGTGGCGCACAGCCGCGCCAAGTTATACTTGCCGGACTGTACTTTAGTAACTGTAATGATTATAACAAAGTTTCTAAGTACCCATGTAAATCCTTCGGTTCTCCAGAACAAGGTAAGTAGATGTTATGAGACGAGAATACATGTAACCTCGTGTACACAGAGTAGGTACTGTAAGTAGGTATACGGGAACTCGTGTAACTTGGTATATGATATGGGATAGCCAGGAAAGGCCACGTGTGAGATTTATTATTAGAACAAACCTTCGACAAACAACTTGGCCTTAGAAACTTACAACTAAGATAGTTAAATAACTAATAATGTTAGAACGTTCGCGTTATAATCACATTCGAATGTGATTATTCCTGTAACCACAGGTATACATATATATTAGTTATGATAAAATGTAAATTAATGTTTATAATATAATTATATTCTTTGCTTACCCTAGAAATTTGCAATTTGCTTAGCTTAGTATTTTTTTTTCATATGTAGCAAAAAAACAAGCAAACGGCCAAAGTTATTTGCCTTACAAATAAATATTATATACCTATACCTAGGTAGAATATACCTAGGTAGAAATAAAACAGGATGTTTTCTTTTTTTGTTTTATTATAATAAGTAGATGCAAATTGATAATATAAAACCTGGACAAACATGTTTTATTAATTTATAAAATAATTACCTATTCTAGGCCTAGCGTGTTCACCATCTTCGACCACATCATCGCTTACCACCAGGCGAGATAGTGGTCAAACGACTAGCCGTTTGACTACACTATCTCGCCCAAATCGATATAAAATAAAAGTTCGTAGCATAGTATGGGGTAAAGTAAATTTGCTCTAATTTTAAATGATTTTGGATTTTCATTTTAGATTACTTTTGCTCAATTTGTCCATACTACCTATTCCTACGCCCGCTCTCAGGCCATTCTGAAAGCAATGTGTCGGTTTTTTAGGGTCTATGATTCAAAAAAATTTGGATATTTGTACTGAAACTGGTCTGTTTCAGCACCTCATATTACGTTTCTATTTTATTTTGTTTTTATTTAGTTTTTTAATTTTAAGTTTTTTTTTATTATTAACTAAATATTTAAATATTTTTCTTGACTTGAGGACAGCTGAATAAATGATTTTTCTTTCTTTCTTTCTAATTTGGTGATGGCCTCTTTAAGTAAACAACAAGAAATATATAAATAAATATATAAATATATAAAATATATAAAAAATATAAAAAATATAAATATATAAAATATATAAATAAATATATAAGAATAACAAGGTATCGTAATTACAGTTCGTCTTTGATGTAGACATGGTATTTATCGTTTTCGATGAAACCGAGGCTGTCCCAGAAGTGTCTCTGGCCGAAATCAGCTGTAGCCTTCATTTCTGAAGCTGTTGGAGACGAGATCTCCAGGTAGTTCAGCTCCGAATTTCCAGGAGTTAGTGGAGTCCATTGAGGACCACCGTTATTCAGCGAGGGTACCCTGAAATTAATAAGATTAAATGAAAAAAATTATATTGCATATGACATCGATGTTCCGCCCGATTTGCTACCAAAAAGTAGCTAAGTTACACCCATCAAGGAGAAAATCTGCCGCCATAAGCTTAAGGTGTATTTTTTAAGCTGTTGTGTGTGGGTGGGTTGTTAGCCCTCCAACTAAGCTAAATATGCTTGTGGCTGGAGTGGGTTCACATCAATAGTGCAATGGGTGGGGATCTAAGTCACGACCTCTCGATCGCCAGGCTGACGCCGTAGCCATTGGACTATTTCCGCATTGATCCCGAAGCATACAGCCGTTGAGAGTCAAAGTATTCAAGGCCTAGCGTGTCCACCACCTTCGACCACAAGATCACTTACCACCAGGTGAGATAGTGGTCAAACGCTAGCCTATCAGATAGGTACATGAAAAAAATCTATGTATACTTTTTCTACAGAAAGCAGCTGCTACCCATAAGCTTAAAAATCTGTCGCCAAACACCCGTTGTTAGGTGTTCTAGCAGTTATCCTTGAGAGCCAGTTTCCATTCTAGGTCTAGCGTGCTACGCACAGAGTACTGAATCACTCTACTACGTTATAGTGCTACCATCCTTGACCGCATCATCACTAGTCATTACCACAGAATAATGAATATTACTTATAATTTATTATGAGAATATTATAAAAAAAACTGTGTTGCCCGCTTCTGAGTACCGCTTGATATTTAATGATGTTGGTCTTGAAGACGATTTTTTGCAGAAGCTAGCGAAGGCTAGGGGTGTCATAAGTTTTCCGGCTGCTGTTCTTGAGAGCCAGTTCCCATTCTAGGCCTAGCGTGCTACCATCCTCAACCACCTCATCATCACTTACCAACAGTTGAGATAGTGGTCAAACGCTAGCCTATATGATATATAAAAAAAATGTTTCATCAGGAGTGATGGTATTTTCTGCAGGCTTAACTACTAACCCAGTAGAAGCGTAAGTGTAGATCATATTAATCAAGGCGTCGCTCATGGCCACATCTGCTGGACTGGAGACAGCCGCACCAGGGAATTGGAACATTCGGAATAGATCGTCAGCATGGCACACACCTAAAAAAATACATTATAAACAAGTAATGTTTTAAAAAACCTTTTTAAACACAAGCTTTTATATAACCTAGGACCAGAGTAAGTCAAGACAAATTCAACGAGCCCAAACACGACGGGTATAACATGTGTAGTTTAGGAGTTCCTTTGGCCACCTTCCAGCTCTATCATCAGATCAGCACCATAACATTGCATTGTCACGCGATATACACATGTATGAAAAATGTCAGCTCAATCGGTAACCGGGAAGTCGCTCTAAAATCAATCGCAAGATTTGTGACGGACAAATAAATTCGCCGTCAAGTAGAGATAAAGCTTGTAATAAATAATTACTAAAAAACAAATCCGATTTCGGCAAACGAAAAAAAAACAAAAGACATTTATTATTATTATTAAAAGAGATAATAGTCATAAAACGGCTATACGGATTTTCATACATACGGATAATAGACCGGGAGCTGGTAACAGAAAATACTTGGTCATTTGTACCAGTATAACGGTTCTTCAGGGGTCGAATAACGGAATGACAAAAAGAAAATTATGGTCATAGCGGTGGTACCGGCGGCCCAATCGCGTGGGCGTTAATCGAATGTGTCGGATAAATAATAGTGTCGAACGATTTGTTCCACAAAAATGCTTGTATTTTCCGATAGTCGATAAATAAATTTTAAGTAAAAAATAGTTTTTAAAACTTGCTTTTATCTAGGACAATGAACTAAAATGTTAAAAATAAAATCTAGTAAGTATTTGGCGTGTAGGTAGTTACCTATATTTTTAAAAGCTTGAAGCACTACCCGTTTTTCAGGCTAGGTAATTACTATACTTCAGTGCCTCAAGCTTTTAAAAATATAGGTAAGTACCTACACGCCAAATACTTACTAGATTTAATTTTTAACATTTTAGTTCATTGTCCTAGATAAAAGCTTGTTTTAAAAACTATTTTTTACTTATAATTTATTTTTAACTTTTTAGTAGGTAGGTATAGATACCGACTACCTACCTACTACCTAAGTATTTAAGAAAAGGCATGATGTTTTAAAATATTCCACGGATATTTGATGTGATTATGGGTAAAGTGCTCTTCGCGGAAAATCAATCAACTCGGTGGGGCTATGTTGCTTCATAACAGAAATGCCATCGCCACCTTACAGCTTCATCATCAGATCCTGGATATCATTTAAGTGTAAAGTGCTTCTCAAGACAAATCATTTGAGCCCAAATTCACTGGGGTTACGTTATTTTATCACAGAGATGCCGTGACCACCTGCCAGCTTCATCACCAGTCGCTAAATATCATCTAGGTGTAAAGTTCTCTTCAAGACGAATCAATCAAAAACCAAACTCGGTAGTGTTTTGTTTTTTTATCACAGATATTCCGTGGCTGCCTTCCAGCTTCATCATCAGACCCTGGATATTATCTAGATGTAAAGTTCTCTTCAAGACGAATCAATCGAGCCCAAACTCGGTTGAGTTATGTTGATTTATCACAGAGATGCCGTGGCCACCTTCCAGCTTCAACATCAGACCCTGGATATAATCTAGGTGAAAATTTCTCTTCAAGACGAATCAATCGAGCCCAAACTCGATAGGGTTATGTTGATTTATCACAGAGATGCCGTGGCCACCTTCCAGCTTCTCACAGACCCTGGATATCATCTAGGCGTAAAGTTCTCTTCAAGACAAATCAATCGAGTCCAAACTCGGTGGGGTTCCGTTGTTTTATCACAGAGATGCCGTGGCCACCTTCCGTCTCCATCATCAGACCAGCTCTTTGGTACCATATCATTGTATTGTCACCGAAGATACATAAGTACACCAAATTTGAGTCCAATCGGACATCGGGAAATGGGTCTAATTTAGGTTCCAAGATTCCACCCGAACATACATACATACATTGCAAGTTAAATAAATGCTTGAAAAAAAGAAGTAGGTGGTAGCGTAATGCCATACTTCTCCGGTGTGACTTACAGCCCGCCATACCGACGCGAATACATTAATTAAAAAGAAAGCAATTCAACCATTTGTTCCAGGCTAATTTTTGCACACCATTCACGGAAATCACCTTGCCATACTTTTGCAACGGTTCCCAATGGCTGCTATAAAGGAGAAAAATATTTTTTTTGCTAAACGATTTGTACCAGTCTAAAACTTTTTTTTACAGTTCTCTATATGATCATAAAATGAAGTCTGATCATGCCATACCTGTGGGAGGGGGCAAATTTGTACACTATTTTTTCAAAATTCTAAGATTTTATACGTAATTCGCACGATTTGTACCAGTATGGCACTATTTTTTCCTGTAAGTTAGAGGTTTAACGGAGGTAACCTAAAGGTTCGAAAGATTTTTCGAATTATAGATAGGTAATTGTGTTTATAAGCCATAATGGAGGAACGCACTTTTTTATTACCAATTTTATATTCTTGAAAAACAAAGTTTTTCAAGTATGGCGCCACTTTTTCTCTCTACTAGAAGTATGGCAAATATAATAATAGTCACATTGTATCATATAATTTCGTAAATCCAAATGCCATACTGGTACAAATCGTAAATTTTTTTTTTACTTCTTGGATTAAGTCCGACAGTCGTCCGCCCCATGGTTACAATATGGAATATTTTTTTAAGGTACAATTACATCCAAACGAACAGAATACAATGATTCCTTGATGTAAAAAAAATATTTTACGTATTTTACAGTCGTATTTTCAAAACGATTCGAATAAATAAGTTTTTCAAGTATGGCAGCACTTTTTCCCCCTAAAAGACGTATGGGAATTGTAATAACGGTCACATTTTATCAAATACTTTCCAATAATCCAAATGAAATACTAATACAAATCGTTTGCGAAAAAAAAAAATTACTCCTTATGGCGGCCATTTGGAACCATCAGAAAAGAATGGCGTGGTGTATTTCGTGAATGGCTACTCGAAGATGATTAGCTGTGCAAAAATTAGCCTGGAACAAATGGTTGAATTGTTTTTTTTTTTATTAATGTATTCGCGTCGGTATGGCGGGCTGTAAGTCACACCGGAGAAGTATGGCATTACGCTACCGCCTACTTCTTTTTTTTATCGACTATCGGAAAATACAAGCATTTTTGTGGAACAAATCGTTCGACACTATTATTTATCCGACACATTCGATTATCGCCCTCGCGTTGGGCCGCCGGTACCAGCGCTATGACCATCATTTTCTTTTCTGTCTTCCGTAATTAGACCCCTGAAGAAACGCCATACTGGTACAAATGAACAAGTATTTTCTGTTACCATCTCCCGGTCTATAATGAATAGCATTCATTATCGAAACTAAGATTTTAATTAAATCACATATCAAACTTAAAAAAAATACTACGGACACTAAAAACCAAATAACAATTCAATCTATGCGTAACATAATAATTATAACGATAAGCAACATGTTTTTGAAATTATAATTGAATATTACTCAGATATGAAATTATTACAATAGGCGTGACGAAAGATTTTGAAATCCTCTTCCGTAATGTGGGAACACATTTACTATTCACGAAAAAACCTATATTTCGGTAATTAACTTAAGCTTAGTGAAGTTTAAATCAATTTTTCTAATATTTTTTCAATAGTGCGCAAAAACAGCTCACATGTGTCATGGCGTCGGCTGTGACGTCACGCATAGTTTAATGACATACTTAACGCTGTAAATATTATATAATCTGTGACAATGAATACACATGGGTTTTCCAAAATGTAATAACATTTTCAAGAAAACCTTATAAGAGGACATAGTCGTGACGTCATGCGCTGTAATTGGTTTTTCAATCAGAATGGCCGATTGCAGTATTTTAATGTTTTATTTTATTGAAAATCTTAAAAAATAAACTAACTCAAATCTTAGATTTTTGATACTGTCGTCATACCTATTAATTGTATTAGAAATAAGAGTGAACCCTACCGAAAGTTTGAGTAGTCAGTTTAAATAGGACGTAGAAAATAAAATGTAGGGAACAATGTAACACGATTACCATCCCGAGATCTAAGAAATAAAGGGACAAGTATAATTATTTCTTGACAGCTACAACCGCGATAAGTCAAGATAAAATAGGCAGTTGACTGACTCATTCTAATTAACTTCATGTAACGGAAAAATTCCATAAAATTTTCCTACTGAAAGCGTTCTTCGAAAGTATATTTATCGAGATAATATCCACGTCATCGATAAGAAAATTTGCTCGCTGAAATTGTTTAAAAGCCAATTACTTGATATCAAAGATGAAACCTTTTAAGTTGTAATCGTTCATCTGATTGGTAGGGAATTACCGTTTCGTTTGAGGTGCTTTTTAATTAACGTAGGCGTTTGCATCCACTCGTGCTAGGTTAGCATTTATGTTAATTAATTTTATTTCTTTTCATAATACCTGAGGTTTTTCCACTAAGGTACAACATGCAGCGATTTAAGAGCGAACGCGGGGTGCAGTTTTCCATACAAACGTATTCCCACGTTTCCTCCATAGAAAATGCTTCTATAGCAAAGTTTGTTTCTACAAAAATCAAGGTCTGCTGTAGCTATGCCCATATTATTTGCTTTTTTGACCAACCAATTGCCAATAGAAATATGACCCTTCAAAAATCTTAAAGAGGAGATAAAAAGGCTTATATTTCTTATTGCAATTAGTTGGTCAAAAAAAGCAAATAATAGGGGCATAGCTACAGCAGATCTTGATTTTTTGTGGAAACAAATTTTGCTCTAGAAGCATTTTCCAGGGAGGAAACGGGGGAATACATTTGTATGGAAAAGTGCACCCCGCGTTCGCTCTTAAGAGAGGGGTAAAAATAGTCTACTTTTGTTGCAGGTGTTTATAGGCGGCGGTGACCACTTTCGATCAGGTGGGCCACTTGCTTGTTTGTCAACTTTGACATAAAAAAAATCTTAGATGGAAATTTTTGACAAATTAAGATGTAATAGAGTTTAAAATCGATTAAACTTTACAACAATCGAAAACTAACACTGAATCGAGAAACATGAAGCTATAAGCTTGTATAGATGTGTCTTCTAAAATCTCAAAACTTTTTAAACACAAGCTTTTTGTAATATCGTTGCATGCATGATGAAAAGTTCTAATGATAAAAATACATGCCCTAGCCAAATTCGACTGTCTTGCCATTTGCGATTTCCAGTCCCTACAGCCCGGCTCCATCATCAGGTCAGCTACATGGTACCATATTATTGCATTGTCACCAAAGATACACAAGTATTTAGTATACCGAATTAGAGTCCAATCACACGTCAAGAAATGGTTTTAATTTAGCTTCACAGATTTGATCCACACAAACACACATACATACTAACATTATAAGTTATTTAAATCCCTGTAAATACAGACTAGTATTGGAAATCTCCTCCTTTTTACACACTTCAAAAAGTAGGAGGTAATCAGTTCGTTCTCATTGTCATCGATTTCTCTGTCAATTGTAAAGCGATTTTCAAATTATTTTTTTAGTTGAAAGAGGTGGTCCCATTGTTAATTGATCGATGTCTGAGTGTCTTTATAGATATGGGGATAAAAACCTCAAACTAGTTACTGAACATGACTAGTGCGGCATTTGAAGTAGCTTTTTAACCGACTTCCAAAAATGAGGTACTCGTATGTTACGCGATTACTCAGTTACGTCAGTTGAGAACCGATTCAAATGATTCTTTTTTTTTAACCGACTTCAAAAAAAGGCGGAGGTTTCTCAATTCGACCGTATATATATATATATATATATATATATATATTTTTTTTATGTTTCTTCGCGGATAACTTCGTCGTTTATGAACCGATTTTGATTATTATTTTTTTGTTCGAAAAGAGATATCCCAAGTGTGGTACCATGGTAATTTTATTGAGGTCTGATAAGTATCTCCAGAGATATTGAGATAAACATCTCAAAATTGGTACTGAAAATGAATAGCGCGGCATTGAAGTCGGTTCTTTTTTAGTTTTTAAACGATATTATTTAATTGGTAGGGTAAGTATCCAAGTTGAATCATTGTAATTTCCTCGAAGTGTGATAATTTTTTTTTTTTAAACGATCTTAATTTATTGGAACTCTCTTCATCTTCATCATCAGCCTGTGTCAGTCCACTGTTGGACTGTGCTTTCATGCATCCCTTGTGAGGGATATGCCCTAATCGCCACGCTGGGCAGGGACGTAGCTTCTCGCACCTGTGACGCTGCTGCCCGTCACCAGCCTGTAGTATTTAGCTAAATTATGGAACTCTCTTAACATACCATAATTATTATCATTGTGAGCCATAAGACTGGATAGGCTGATATCCCCTCGGAACGAGTATCGGTACAGGTAGGTCGGCTGTTTGGTGATCAATGCGTGCATCTGTGCCATTCTACCCACTTCCGCCGAGAAGAGACGGTCGCCGAGCGCCTGTAAATATTCACATTTTAGGGTAAAGCTCTATTCGGAGCTCTGCTAGACTATTCTGTAAGCTGTCTCGACAGCGGAATCCGCGGTGAGATTAGTATTTCGTACTACAAAATTCAGTCGTATCACGTTCGTAATACGGTTGAATTTCGTAATACGAAATTCAAATCTCATCGCGGATTCCGCTACCGAGATAGCTTACAGAATAGCCCTACGGTTCGAAGGCAACTCAGACAATCTCCATTCCATCCTAGACCGCATCATTAAGATTTAACATCAGTTGAGATAGTAGTAAAGTGCTTGCTGTCATTTAAGACTAAAATCAAGTTATTCATCAGATTTTTCAGATTCAGATATTTATTTGCATAAAATACAGGTTTTTAATAACATCGAAAAATACAATATAAGACCTTATCCGTATTTTGCCATTGGTGGCGTGCAAATCTTTAAAAAAGAAATAATAAGATCAGAACATTTATTTAATATAACATTTATCTATACTAATATTATAAAGAGAGAACATTTGTATTTTTGTATGTTTGCAATTATTTGGCTCAAAAACTACTGGACCGATTTAAACAATTCTTTCACTAATATATAGAATGGCCTTTCGAAATGAAAATAGGCTATATATTATCCCGTTTAAATCAAAGGTACATTCGTGGAGACCTAATTTTCAACCTAAGTCGACAAAAAAATGGTCGAAAAAACACGTTTCTTACGAACGCTCCTCAATTGAAAACAGGTGGAAGAATATTTTGTATAGAAGAGTTGTACAACTTAATATGACCTACAAAAAAGTCCGCGACAGCATATGTCTATCTCTTAAGGTTGACTCACAGTAACCATTTTAATCTTTAATTTTTTGTTAAAAAATATTACATAACTTCCAGGGCTATTTTCAAGTATATAGTACTCGTATTAATCCTTATCAAAATAATTACGTTAACTAGCTTGACCAAATATTATAGATTAAAATTGTCCTTTACAGTACAAGTCGGACTCGCACTCGTAGGGTTCCGTAACACAGTAGAGATTCTATAACTTTGATTTTTCGCCACTACAAAATTAACTTTATTTTTCGTAGTGTTTGTATGAAAAACAAAGTTATCTTTGCGGTCGCCATATCTCTAAAACTGCTGACTGTATCTCGTTCAAACCAATTTTCGTTGTTAGTTTTTATTGAGATCTACAGCATATATTTTTTTTAGATTTTTCGCTCCCATACTTTAGAAGTTAGAGGGGAGGGGGGGGGGGGGACACACATTTTACCACTTTAGGCGCGCCTATCTTTCAAATGATTGACTTTAAGAAAAAATGATTTTATGAACCTCAATGTCATTTTTAAAGACCTATCCATAGATACCCCACACGTATAGGTTTGAAGAAAATTTTTTTTGTTTGTTCCAGTTCTATGTATGGGATGCCCCCCCCTTAAACTTTTATATTTTTTATTTTTGTATAAAAATCGGAAAGCGGTTCACAGAATACATCTACCTACCAAGTTTCAATTCTGTAGTCCTAACAGTTTCGGAATAAAATGGCTGTGTCATACGGACGGACAGACAGACAGACAGACAGACAGACATGACGAATCTATAAGGGTTCCGTTTTTTGCCATTCGGCTACGGAACCCTAAAAACTATGAATAATAAAATCAAAATCGGTTCATCCGGTTGGGTGCTCAGATGCTACAGACAGACACACAGATACACACGTTAAACGTATAATACCCCTACTTTTTGCGTCGGGGAACGCCGTACCGTAAGGTTACGGCGGCAGATGTTCTCCTAGTGGTAACCTACTTTTCAACCGACTTACAAAAAGAAGGAGGTTCTCAATTCGTCCGTATGTTTCTTTTTAACCGACTTCAAAAAAAGGAGGAGTTTTCTAAATTCGACCGTATATATATGTTTTTCTTTCTTTTTTTGTGTGTGTATGTTACGCGATTACTCCGTCAATTATAAACAGATTCGAATTATTATTTTTGTAATCGGTAGGGTACGTTTCCGAGGTGGTCCCATTGTAATTTCATTGAGATGTGATAAGTATCTTCAGAGATATGACGATAAACGTCTCAAACTTGCTACTGAAATTGACTCGCGGGGCATTAAAGTCAGTTGTTTTAGTTTTTAAACTATCTTAATTATTGGTAGATTTAATGATCCCACAAAAACCCATGATTCATGGAATGCACATAAAACTTTAATTTGTAGGTATATAGCTAGGATTAGAACCGTCCAATATCACTACGTAAGTGTTATAAAACAATGTCCATCACTGCGTCTGTTCGGAATAATCTCAATAGCTTCTGAACGGATTATCATGCGGTTTTCACCAATAGCCAGAGTGTTTATGAGGAAGGTTTAGGTCTTAGGTGCATAATTCGTTAAGGTTTTGTGTAAATTGGTTGACATATGACGATGATTGTTAAATATGTTAATATTTTATATTCGATGCAAAAAACTGATGCAAATTTTGTAGGCATATATGTTGTACCCGTGCGAAGCCGGGGCGGGCTGCTAGTCCTATATAAATATATATATATATAACAATTCCATTATACAGTTCGGTCAATATTTCATAAATTTGTCGAATCTAATAATTATTATCTACTTATTTTTAATTTATATTATATTAACATACAAATATTTAAACATGTCACCATTTTTTAACCGACTTCAAAAAAAGGAGGAGGTTTCTCAATTCGACCGTATAGGTTTTTTTTTATGTTTGTTCGCGGATAACTTCGTCGTTTAAGAACCGATTTTGATTATTATTTTTTTGTTAGAAAGGAGATATCCCAAGTGTAGTACCATGGTATTTTTATCGAGGTTTGATGAGTATCTCCAGAGATATGGAGATAAACACCTCAAAATTGGTACTGAAAATTAATAGCGCGGCATTGAAGTCGGTTGTTTTTAGTTTTTAAACGATCTTATTATTTATATCTAAAAATTCATTCACCGTATAAAATGCTTTTCTACATAACCACTCAAATATCTTTTTTTTTAATACTGGTAATGGAAGAGATTTTAAACTATGTGGCAACTTATTAATGCCTGCAGCGACATAAAAGTAGATTACATTTTTCAAGGTCATATAAAACTGAAATTAAATAAATCATGTCTACAGTGACATGTTAAAACGTAGACTAGTATGACATAACGTAGACATAAATGTAGACAAGTTCACTTGTCAAGGTAATTTCAAACTAAAATCAAGTTACTCATACCTACCTACAGTGTCACAAATGTAGACGTACACTTTCAAGGTTATTTGAAACAAAAATCAAGTTATTATAACACTAGACAAACACGCAATTATAATCAATAATATTGTTCAATCATGGTTTAGGAAGTAGGTATTCATTACGGGAGTTCTTTAAAACTACAGGTATTTTGACAATGCCATGTCTCTACATTTTGACAAATATAGTGTATGCCCGTAAACATTTACATAAGTATAAAGCACACTGTGATATTCATACGTATAATACAAGAAATAAATATAAATTAGTAGTGCCAACAACAAGGCTATCTAAAATAAACAAATCATTTGTAGCTAATTGTGTACGATTTTATAATATTATTCCGGAGTGGTTAACAAATTTGAATGAAAGGCAATTCAAATTTCATATTAAAAAAATGTTATTGAGCAGAGCATACTACACTGTAAATGATTACTTATGCGATAAAACATTTTGGAAAAATATTAAATGTAACAATTCCAACTAATTTTATGTATTTATAGATGACATTATTGTATGGTTAAATTTAATTGTTTTTGATATTATTTGTTATGAGTTGTTGTTTTTTTTATGTGTTTGACATTCATAAGTGTACAATGTACATAAATGAAATAAATGAATATAATTGTATCGACACTATCGATTCTAGAAAATTACTTAGGAATACAGTTCTCTAAGTTATTTATTAGATGTTGTAAAAATGAGAACGAATTGTGCCCAAAGTTGTGCAAAACAAAATCCCGCTTTGACATCGGAGTAATGTAGTTTGTCAGTGTGTCGACGCTCCCAGATATTTTTACTTCAAAGGCTGGGACGCGATTTGAATGTCAACTAAGTTCGGGTGTACACTGACTTCGTAAATTAATAATTACACTAATAAAACGCAATTTTAAATAGCACTTTGAAAGCTATTACGTGATGCCTATAGAGCTGTAAATAATTCAGACGAATTTATAATTTTTAACTATTTTTATTTAGGTATTAAAGAATCGAAGAACAATCTACGTTCATCAAGCAATATTTTATTTTATACCCTATGGGTCAATTTATACTAGAGCAGAGTCGAAGCGCATCGAAGCGTCAATCTAAAACTGAACATTACAAATTCAACCTTAATTCTACAGCGTAACGCACACATTACTTCTGAGATTTTAAAAAGACGCGCGCATTCTTCCGAATTCGCGCGTCTGCGCGTGACCATTCGTGCGCATTCGTGCGAGTTGTAAAGAATTTGACGCTTCGATGCGCTTCCACTCTGCTGTAGTATAAATTGACCCCATCTCTGTAAGCTTTTAGCACAGTACATGAAAGTATACTGCTTTTAATGAGTGAATAATTAAAAGCATTTGTATGATTTTCCATAAAATCCTACAAATTAATAAAAGGCATTAAAAATTTGAATACCATCGAATTATTACCAATAGTTCGATGTTGAAGACCTTCTGAAACTCTATGCTATATTGAGATTTGGCACTTTACTTCACCTTAACCATTTATCTGCAAATATTGTACATTTTATTTAGACACTTCTATATATTATGTATATTGAAAAAGACAATAAGTCGTAATAGCTATAGTATAGAAATTATGAACCTCTTTTATTAATGTCGGTATAAATATATCGCCGCGACACTCGAATCTGATTTAGTGCTAACAGTGCAGCCTTAAGGCCCATTTAGACGGGGAGAGTTTCTCGTATATTTCCTTACGAGAAACCATACGCTACTATCACAAGCAATACCTAATCGCCATAACACAATCGTATCAAAATGTTTAACCACAGGCAAGAACTAAAATCTCGCCTACGATCACATGAGTAATTCCGTTTCTTTACTCATGTGCTACGATTATGTCATACGAGATTCGCATATGACTTATCACTAGGCGATAATTGCCTATGTTTGTTTACACAACAAAAGTAAAGGGTAGCAGATTCTTGCTTATGAGAGTCTCGACTTGTATAAACTCGATCTCGTATGACATTTTTCAAGTTCATATGAGTATCGTACAAATCGGGTTGAACCGTTTTGAGTGCGAGAATCGAAATACGAGAAAATTCTGTTTAGACCGACACTATATCTATTGCGAGTCAATTGTCGCCAAAATGGAAGAGCGAGAGTTGTGAATGTTTAGACATATAATCTTTTTTATATATTCCTTCGATAATCGTATCTTCGAGACGAGAAACTCTCCCCGTCTAAATGGGCCTTAATGCTGCCAGGGTCGTAACAGTTGAATTTTGTTTTTTAACTTCTTAGTGAGTACCTTTTTTCGATTCCGAGACCTTTATGATCGATACCGAATAGGTTAAAAGTACTCGTATCGTCACTCAATTATGTATTTGTCTCGAAAGAACATTTACGCTGGCATCATTGCTATTTGATTGGTTAATCAAGCTCGATTTATTCGATATAAAGTATTTTAAACTCGTATCGTTAGGTACTTCCATAGGAAGATGAACATCAAAATCCGCCTCGTGTTTATTTATTCTGGTCTATGTACGCTAGTACCAAACATTGTTTACACCAGCTAAGGTAAGCTTACCTACAACTAATCCAGGATAACGGTGTGCTAAAGGTCGGTCGGTGTGACTAAAACCACAGAATATTAGTCCTATGTTAAAACTGTTATTGTAAGGCCGAGCGCAGACTAGTCACGACTTTTTGAAGACTAGTCTGTTATAGTATGTTTACACAAGTCTGTCTCATATAGATAAGTCTTAAAATTAACTCATCATCATCATAATCAGCCGGTATCAGTCCACAGCTGGACATAGGCCTTTCCTAAGTGACGCCACAGAGCTTAATCTTCGGCTCTTTGTTTCCAGTCACTGCCCACCGCTTTGCCAATGTCGTCGCCCTACCTGGTCACATGCCGCCCTACGCCACGTTTACCGATTCGCGGTCTCCACTCTAAAACCAGTCTACCCCAACCGTTATCGTTCCTACGGAAGATATGGCCAGCCGACTGCTACTTCAGTTTGCTAATCCGTTGAGCTATGTTGATCGCTTTAGTTCTCTGGCGAATTACTTCGTTCCGGATTCGATCCCGCAGAGAAATACCGAGCAAAGCTCTCTCCATAGCTCGGTGGACGCTGAGCGACAAAAATGTAATTTAAAATTAACTAAAAAATGTAAAATCGGTGTCTCGTAGACATCTTTATCTACGAGACGTTTAGTTTGAAGTGTGCGCGTCTTCATATGTTTTGTACAGCAATAGCACAGGAACCTACGAATAAATCATAAGTCAGGAAAAGTAACTGCGTTATAAAAATGACCCAATAAAAGTCGTGTCCAAGCAGGGGGGGTTAAAAGTCGTGCCCAGAATGTCATTAGTCGGACATTTGTCTTGTTTGACTCAACTGTCATAACAGACATTGCAGCACATGCGCGAACCAATCCATTATTTCGTTCCGAATTTAAATCAATCTCCAAGCCAATCATTAAGTAACTTCAAAAGTGATTGTTATTTTGAATCTACGTCGTTTTGGTTTGAAGGAGGGCCCACTTTTTGTGTGGCATTTGTTCTGAATTAGAGTTCTTGACTTATGATTTATTCGTAGACAGGAACAGATAATAATTCTACGTAGCAATAGTCTGTCCTAAGACTGTCGTAACTATGGTCGTATAAGTGTATACGTATAAGTGGATAGAAAGAAACAACATTATTGACAAAAAAATATTTTTGTAAATTGTTAAACACACAATTAGGTGGATTGCATTTGTTTACCCAATTATGCATTGGTGACGCCATCTCAATGCATAATTAGGTTAACAAATGCAATCCACTAATTTCGTCGTAACGATACTTCGCACCGTGGCTTAATTGGCAAAGCACCGGGACATGTTATTCCGGAGGTTGCGGGTTCGAGTCCCGTCGGTACGATAACATTTTGGATTGTGTTTAACAATTTACAAAAATATAAAGTGGGTATGTAACACTTCAAAGAAACATAATAAAAAAAATATTTAACATGTACCTAGTATTGTATCAACAAAATTTAAAATATCCTACTTATATTATACATGCAGAAGTGTACGTGTGTAAGTAAACGTTTGTTACAATGTATCTCTATAATAACTACAACTACTTAACCGATTTTAATGAAATTTGAAACGTACATATTGTAGGCTCTGGTATAAGACATAGGATAATCTTATTTTCGTATATCATCCCCTAAAAGCGTTAAATAGGGCGATAAAGTTTCTATAGAAATTTTTATTCTTTGGTTCGATCCACTCAAAACTCTGTGCAAATAAACCTTAAAATCCTACTAATATAATAATTAAGATAGTTTAAAATCTAAAACAACCAACTTCCATGCCGCGCGAGTCAGTTTCAGTAGCAAGTCTGTGATGTTTATCATCATATCTCTGGAGATACTCATCAGATCTCGATGAAACTACAATGGGACCAGCTCGGAAACGAACCCTACCGATAAAAAAAAAACATTAAAATCGGTTCACAATTGACGGAGTAATAGCGTAACATACACACAAAAAAACATACAGACGAATTGAGAACCTCCATATTTTTGGGAAGTCGGTTGATTAAAAATACGAAAGTAAGTGTGTGTGAATCAGCAGCGTTAGCATGGCGAGGGGACTATTTTGTCTTTCCACCTATCCGTGTTTTGTTTGTTGGAGAAGGCAAATTATAAGTAAAGTTTTTCGACAATTATAAACGTCCGCTGACTTTTAATCAATTCTTTTTTAAAACGTTTTAATACGAAACAAAATCAAAACTCGGGGTTAAACTTCACCAAGCGTTTATTTTGTTTTTTTGATCTCCTGTCAGTGGCGAAAAACAGGGAAATAATTTTGTCTTTCCCCCGGGGATAAGGCCATGCTAGCCCTGCAGATATCGTTCACCACTTGCCACACATCAATTTAAACGCGGGCGCAGCCGCGGGGCCTAGTTAGTAACAATATATATTTTACCTGAACCAGTCTTGAAAAGGTCTGCTGGCTGACAGGCAAGTTGGCGAGGTAGTGGGTCTTGATCTTGGCTGCCACAGCCGCTCGCTGGGCAATGGGCAGGGTATCATTGTACTCGAAGATGTTGCTGGCCAGATCGTTCCAGTGCGCTTCTAGGTCCTCCAAGACACCCGCCTCCGACTGATATGCTGAAAACATAATTAAAATAGTTTAAAAACTAAAACTACCGACTTCCATGGCGCGCGAGTCCGTTTCAGTAGCAAGTTTAAGACATTTATCATAATTTTTCTGAAAATACTATGTAGGCACTCCGCATTATCTGAGTCTCGACCTTTTCGGCACTATACCCATTACATTTTCGTTTTATTTATTTTTTAGTTTCCTCTATTCTGTGTACAGTGTTGAATAAATGTATTTTCTTTCTTTCTTTATTTTCTATGATCAACACAAATTTTATATTTCAGATAATTTCAGATAATTAATTTTACACCCAAAGTTGTGGAAGAGATCGCACGCCTATCGTTACACTGTTTATTGGGAAATAAATTTTATGTTAAACTTTAAGGTGTTCAATGAAGTGCTTTGTTATATATCTATCAATGAATATTATAGCTGTGGAAACAGTTTGTATGTAAATTTGTGAATAGCTGACTAGGTAATAGGAGGACATGGACATCTGCAAGTCCGCCTGGGGCGGTACCACCATTTTGCCAATTGATTCAGCCGTTAGATAGAAATGTTTTTCGGTTTGGTTCACTGGAAGGGTCTCAATCACAGAAATGTAAATATATGGTCTCAATCAACAGATTTACATGGATCAGTCGGGGGTGGTTTTAAATTGTTAATCTATGTATTATTGCGTAAAGTAAGCAACATTGTAAGTACATTTATAATTTACATTACATTTACATATTGATATTTAGTTACAATAGTGATGTTAGGTGATGACGCGGTCGATGATGGAGGCGCGCGTGCTTACCTAGAAGATACCTATTCACTCGCGATTTGAAGACCCCCATATTGTACTTAACTGTAAATACAGGCAATGATAAATATGGCATTCCATTCTCTGGCGGTTCGTATGATGAACGAGGATGTAAATCGCTTCGTTCGGATAGATGGTATATCCACCATAAATCGGTGGCCCCTTAGTGTCTCTGGATTTCCGATAATAAAATGGGGAAGGTGGAATCAAATTATTCAGTTCCATAGCACACTCTCCGAAATGCAACATATGTATAATACAACTTAATAAATAATAATAAATACATACATTGCAAGTAAATTAATTCTCGCAATTAATATTTGTATGTGAATGTAAAACCGATATGTTGTGTTTACGATATGAACTTGTGTGGGTTTCATTAATTAGTCTGGGTTATTTTGCTCGGAAACAAGCTCACGTTGCATAAAGGTGTAAGGGGAAAACTTCAGCTGGTAATTAAACTTGTAACTTATATAATACTTGCTGCACGTTATTTATATACGAAGTGTATTTATATTCTCTTTGATGTGTAGGCTTCATGTTGTTTTTACCTTAAGACGGAAACATACTTCTGTTATAATATAACAAAAGTATTCTTGCGTCATGTATTACGTTCACCGCAAGTCTCAGAAAATTTATCTTTAGTCATTTTTAACCGACTTCCAAAAAGGAGGAGGTTCTTAATTCGTCTGTATTGTAATCACAGAAATAGTTATTATTCCATTTCTGTGATTCTAATAAACTTGTATTGCAGTTGCTATATGTCAAAAACTGCTAACTATATCTCGTTCAAACCAATTTTCGTTGAAAGTGTTTATTGAGATCTACAGCATATATATATTTTTTAGATTTTCACTCTCTCACTTTAACATTTAGAAGGGAGAGGGGGTTTGTCAAACTCATTAACCACTTTAGGAGTGTTTATCTATCAAATGATTGAAAAGATGGCTTTAGGAACCTCAATGTCATTTTTAGAAACCTATCTATAGACACAACGCACGTATAGGTTTGAAGATTTTTTTAAATTTCAGTTCCATGTATATATGCAAAATATCTAGGGATGAGATTAGACGCAAAGCTAAGCTGGAAGCTGCATGTCAAAAAGAATCGTGAAGAATCAGAGCTTTGCTACAAGAATATGCACTGGCTGTTTGGGAAACATTCATCTCTGTCAGTGCATAACAAAATGCTATTATATAAACAAGTCCTTAAGCCAATATGGACTTATGGTATCCAGCTATGGGGATGCACCAAACAGAGCAACGTACAGATTATACAAAGATTTCAAAATAAAGTGCTCAGGAGCATTGTAAAGGCACCCTGGTACATTAGAAATGACGACCTCCATCGGGACCTAAAAGTGGAATACGTCGCTAAAACAATAAAACAGTATGCGTACAGTATAGTACAGCTCACGATCGTAGACTTCACCATCATGTGAACGTCGAGGCTATCCAGCTCCTCACAGACATAGTGAGAAGACTAAAAAGGGTAAAACCTTTCGAGTTACTTTAGTGATATTTTACTAAGTGAGCATAAGTGTAGTGATAGTGAACGCTATTTAAAAGAACACAACAACAAAGTGTCTTCCCCTTAATAGAGACATTAGGAAAAGTGTTAATAGACACATTCTTAGTAATATTTTAATAGTAAATTAAGTTACAATCAAATTATTATTAGCCTAGTTATAAGGCTAGATTGTAATAGCAGTGAGATATCTACTCTACGCAGATACTACTTACTTCATACTACTAAAAAAAAAAAAAAAAGTTCCATGTTCATACATGGAACTTTTTTTTTTTTTTTAGCCCCCTCCTTAATCTTTAATTTTTTAAATGTTTGTATGAAAATTGTAAAGCGGTTTGCAGAATACACTTACCTACCAAGTTTCAACTGTGTAGTTCTTAATAGTTTCAGAACAAAGTCGCTGTGACATACGAACGGAGGGACAATCAGACAGACAGATATGACGAATCTATAAGGGTTCCGTCGTCTCACAAAATATACACAGATGCTGCAAAAAACGAAACAGGAGCAGGTTGCGGGTACTACTCGCAAGAACTTGGACTCTCGGCATCGATAGCGCTGAACAAGACTATAACCGTCTTACAGGCCGAAACAATGGGACTCTTACTATCTGCACAAGCAGTTCAGTCCATAAATCAGTCTTTATTAGAAAATTATCAAAATAAAGTCAATATAGAATTTGTCACTGATAGTGCAGCAACTATATACGCACTCAGGAGACCTACAACGAGATCTAAGGTACTGGCTAAATGCCACGATACTCTGCAAACACTGGCAACCAAGTATAACGTTAAGGTAAGATGGACGAAAAGCCATGCATCATGTGCTGGCAATATCATGGCTGACAAACTCGCTTAAGAAGGAACAACACAACAGGTAAGCGACGACGTGATGGATCTCTGTAGACCGTCAGCAATGGAAGTCAGAGACCTATTACAGCGTCATACCGAAAACGAACAACAAAAGTTGTGGGACAGCATGACAAGCTGTAAACACACAAAAGCAGCTTTTCCGAATTTAAACAGCAAAGTTACAAACAGATTGCTAAATTGCAAAGACATGACCTTCGTATAATAAATAGTAAGCCTCATCACGGGACACTGTAATCACAAGTCCTCTGTGTCGAGGCTGCATGCTTGAAAACGAGACCGTCGCACATGTGATCTCACAGGGCCCGGTCCTGGATGAGGTAAGAGCCACAGCCGCGTACGACCGAGACACGGATGAAGAACACTAGCCGCGGCAACCACAACGACAAGTATAAACAGTATCACCATTACTATCATCATCTTCGCTATCTGCCTTAGCACTGCCAGCAACATCGGGCACACAAACTCATCCACAGCTTTCATGATCATCGTAATTTTCACCATCAATAATAACACCCTCACCACTGGAAGCGTTATGCCAGCGACCCAAAGCCGTGCTACGCTTCATTAAGGAGCTGGGTTGGCTTGGGTGATCGCTGACAGGGGGAGATGCACAATACACCCCAAGCGGGACGTCAGTGCAGGTCTTATCGCCCCCATCACCAATTAGAATTAGAAGGGTTCCGTCTTTTGCCATACGGCTACGGAACCCTAAAAACCGTGTAATTCGACGATTCATCAATTCAATGAGCTCATCAAAAATGAATTAAGGGCAAGTTAATAAGAGAAGTAGGTAAGTATAAGCATTTCTGTAATTTAATATCGAAGTTTGTAAGGACTCTTAATGTCAAAGGTAGGTCAAATATAACGGATAAATAATGTTTACATTGATAGGTATAAGCTTATCTTATTGTATGTATATATTACCCTTCGAGCATTTTGGTAAATGTAAGATATAAATTTTGTATTGTTTGGTAGATGTAAATTTGGTAATACCAGTAGAGCAGTTTTTGTAAGCTTTTATTTAACTTGCCTTGATAGTATGTATGTAGGTATGTATTTTTTGTGGGTCAAATCTCGGCTAAATTAAATTAACTTCCTTATGTTCACTTGTACTCAAATCTATATTATAAAATCCAAAGTCCTGACTGACTGACTGATTGAGGCATCAACCCACAGCCCAAACCGCTGTTCCTAAACGCATGAAATTTGGAGGGTATATTCTTTGTAAAGTGTAGGCATCCACTTAAAAAGGGTTTTCGAAATTCCACCCCTAAGAGGGTGAAATGGAGGGTCGAACTTTCTATGAAACTTTTCATTATCTGGTTCAAATTGTCTCGAAAATTGGTACACATACTTTTCAATTAAAATTATGAGACACGTGTATCACAGTTTTTCCAAAATCATCCCTAAATCTCAGAAGGTTATATTTTTGAAAAAAAAATGGTCCACTCCCAGTTTCTTATTTAGTTGTTAGTTTTTTAAGGTTCCGTATCCAAATGTAACAACGGAACCCTTTTACTGAGACTTCGCTGTCCGTCTGTCTGTTCGTACTTCTGCCCGCTATTGTCAGTATGTCAGAGAGCTGAATATCCTAAACTGTAATAGTTAGACACTTAAAATTTTCACAAAATACGTATTAATATAGCCACTATAACAACAAATACTAAAAGAAATACATAGGTACAGTCAAACATAGAAAACCTCCTCTTTTTTAATTCGGTTAGAAAAATAAAATTAACGGGGGTTCTCATACAAGAAACGAGTTTTTAGGGTTCCGTACCCAAAGGGTAAAACGGGACCCTATTACTAAGACTCCGCTGTCCGTCCGTCTGTCTGTCTGTCTGTCTGTCTGTCTGTCCGTCTGTCACCAGGCTGTATCTCATGAACCGTGATAGTTAGACAGTTGAAATTTTCACAGATGATGTATTTCTGTTGCCGCTATAACAACAAATACTAAAAACAGAATAAAGTTAAAAATAATAGAGGGTCCCCATACAAGAAACGTGTTGTTTTCGGCATTTCACGCCATCTATGAACGCTTAGTTAGGTAAACATCCCATAGATGGCGTTATATTGAAATGTCGATCCCTAACACTTTTGTTAAAGTTGGAGGGCGTTATAAGAAATAAAATGTTTATTAATATTATTCTTTTGCTGGCGAAAAATGATAGTGGTATTTTTTGCTCGATCTTATAAAATACTGTAGTGTGGTACGGAACCCTACGAGTGCGAGTCCGACTTGCACTTGGCCAGTTTATTTAATGCGTTTTTGCTCGATCTTATGAACCGAATAGAGACAGGCTTAAAATATTCACAAAATATGTATCACTACAGTTTTTTATTTACATTTATATTACTATACTAGCAGCCCGCCCCGGCTTCGCACGGGTAGAACATATATGCCTACAAAATTTGCATCAGTTTGTTGCATCGAATATAAAATATGAACATATTTAACAACCATCGTCATATTTTATCCAATTTACACAAAACCTTAACGAATTACGCACCTAAACCTTCCTCATAAACACTCTGGCTATTGGTGAAAACCGCATGATAATCCGTTCAGTAGCTATTGAGGTTATTGCGAACAGACAGACAGACGCAGTGATGAACTTTGTTTTATAATACTTACGTATTGATATTGGACGGCCCTTTGGCGTAAAGGATAGTTACCCTGATTCTGACCCGACGGTCGTTGGTTCTAATCCTAGCTATATACCTATCAATGAAAGTTTTATGTGCATTCATGAATCATGAGTTTTCGTACAGTGGTAGTGGAATCATTAAATCTACCAAAAAGTAGCTTACCACCAAGGAGTACATCTGCCGCCGTAATCATACGGCGTTCCCCGACGCAAAATGTCAGGGTAATATACGTTTAACGTGTGTATCTGTGTGTCTGTCTGTAGCATCTTAGCACCTAACCGGATGAACCGATTTTGTTTTTATTATTGATAGTTTTTTTTTGTTTGATAGATGTCTTCATCGAGAGTTTTCTTAGCTTTGATTCATGAAAATTCGTTCAATCGTTATAAAATTATGAGCTTTTTTCTAGTTAATTGCGCTATGAAATCAACTTTCATAGGTCTGATCAATTCGAAAATCTTCTTCTTCAACGATATTGTAAGAACATGGAAGCCTCCTGGACTCTACAGAATACTCAAATCCTCACCAACTTACAGCTCAGATTTAAAATGTCGTGTTTAGAGTCATTGGAAAAAGCTATTATACATAGATCAGTCGGGGTGGTTTAAAATATTATATTATATTATTATATATATAGATGAATATTATTTTATACAATAGATCATATTATTATACTATATGACTTCAAATTGAATGTGATCGGTGGGGATCTACAGCATAGCTAAGCTTTTAATAATATTTTTCGAAGTAACTATGACCTAATCTGTGGTTTCACTGCAAATATTTTATTAATTTTGCGATGCGTGTTTGTGAAATTCGTGATATCTTCTAGAGTTTTCATTTGAATTATGTACTGTAAAGGAAAATTTTAATCTATAATATGTGGCCAAGTTAATTAACGTAATTATTTGGATAAGGATTAATACTATATACTTGAAAATAGCCTTGAAAGTTATGTAATATTTTTTAACAAAAATTTTAAGATTAAAATGGTTACTGTGAGTCAACCTTAAGAGATAGACATATGCTGTCGCGGACTTTTTTGTAGGTCTTATTAAGTTGTACAACTCTTGCATAGAAAATATTCTTCTATCTATTTTCAATTAAGCAGCGTTCGTAAGAAACGTTTTTTTTCGACCGTTTATTTGCCGACTTAGGTTGCAAATTAGGTCTCCACGAATGTACCTTTGATTTAAACGGGATAATATATAGCCTATTTTCATTCCGAAAGTCCATTCTATGTATTAGTGAAATAATTTTTAAATCGGTTCAGTAGTTTTTGAGCCAAATCATTACAAACATACAAAAATACAAATGTTCTCTCTTTATAATATTAGTATAGATTGTTCGGTGGTACGGAACCCTACGTGTGTAAATCCGACTCGCACTTGGCCAGTTTATTTTTTTCTTATTGAATATTGCGAGTCATGAGAAATGAGAAAAAAAAGAGAAAAAAATGAGAAGAAACACCTCAACGTGCAACGGAAAACATTCAAGCGGCTTGTGAAGTCATATTAAAAGTTTCAGGCATATGCTATATTTTCCTTTTTTTTATGTCTGACAGAAAAGTAAGTTCTTAACCGTTATCTCACCTGCAGGGCTAGCATGGCAAGGGGACTATTTTGTCTTTCCACCTATCCGTGTTTTGTTTGGTGGAGAAGGAAAGTTATAAGTAAAGTTGTTCGACAATTATAAACGCCCGCTGACTTTTAATCAAGTCTTTTTTAAAGTTTTTAATACGAAACAAAATCAAAACTCGGGGTTAAATTTCACCAAGCGTTTAAATTGTTGTGTTGATCTCCTGTCAGTGGCGAAAAACAGGGAAATATTTTTGTCTTTCCCCCGGGGATAAGGCCATGCTAGCCCTGCTGATGTTAAGAGAAGATGCGGTCTAAGATAATATCATGCTTGTCTGGAATTGGAAGAAGGGACGAGACTCTGGACATCATGACTTAGTCTACCCCGCAGATCTAGGATTAATTACCGTAGTGAATACTAGGTCTAATGGTCCAGCCAACAGTTTGATATTTGCTGATCTGTGGTTCAAACCTACTCCCGTATCATGGAGAATTTTATCCGTGTCCCGTAATTGAATTTGATGGGGACTAAAATGAACGAAATTACAGAGATGGAGCTATACAATCTGCATAATTGTGTCCCCGTCATTAAGTTCATTTTGTTCATTCAATAGTCAACTGTCAAACTCAAGCATAAGCCTCCTGGTTATGTCTACATAGGCTATTATTTATTCTGTGACCTAGAGGTAAATGGACCAAATATCAACACTGGTCTCCCAAGTTTGTCAGTTATTGACCCTAGACCACGCAGTGCATGATTTTTGCATTCCCTAGTAAAACAACATACGTACAATTAATTCCTGTTTATGTTGTAAAACATGGAAATGTACGCACAATAACTTAAAGTTTTGATTTGAAATTCAGGTGCCAGTAGCTGGAGCAGTGCCAAAATTTGGCTCTTTTTAACCGACTTCACAAAAAAGGAGAAGGTTCTCAATTCGTCGGTTTTTTATTTTTTTATTAATGTTCACCGATTACTCGAAAACGCCTGAACCGATTTGGAAATTTCTTTTTTTGTTTGAAAGGGGATACCTACTTTCAAAGTGGTTCCCAGATTTCATCGAGATATGTTCAGTATCTTCAGAGATATGGATACCTCAAACTTTGTACTGAAAATAACTAACGCGACGTTTGAAGTCGGTTCTTTAAGATTTTTTTAAACAATTTGTTAGTGACGTTTTCTCTCACTTTTGGCGGGAACGTGAAAAAGTGTGTGTGCTCCTGGGGTGCTCTTATTGTATCTTTTCCTAAAATGTGTGTTCTTCCGCGAGTTATTGTGTGTTATTAATAAGGATTAATAACCGTTTAGTGACCGTGAATGTGGCCGAGTGTATTGCGTTCTTACCAAAATTCCTCTGAAAGCCATTTATAATATCGTGCACATCTTTATTTATGACTTGGACTGTACTATGACTAGAATATGATTTTGACGCTGGCTAAATACATTAATCGTGAATAAATGAATTTATTTTAGCTTGTAATTCTAGGTTACAGAGTTGTTAAATTACATTGAGCATCAGAACAGTTATTATATAAGCAAAACTATAATTAAAAGATAATATAAAATAACAATAACATTATGTCAGAAGTTTAAAATTACGCTACATTCTCTTTGGTGTGGAGCTCAGATAAATATTCTAGGCTGTATACTCAAAGGTGTGGAGTGAAACAAAAGTAATAATAATAAAGTTTATAAACTGACTGATAGTAAAACAACCGACTTCCATGCCCCGCGAGTCAATTTCAGTAGCAAGTTTGAGACGTTTATCGTCATATCTCTGGAGATACTAATCAGATCACGATAAAATTATAATGGGACCACCTCGAAAACGTACCCCACCGATTAAAAAAAGAATCATTCAAATCGGTTCACACTTGACGGAGTAATCACGTAACATACACACAAAAAAAAACATACACACGAATTGATAACCATCTTCTTTTTGTATGTCGGTTGAAAAAACTAAACGAATATCTTTGCGCATGGAGATGGAGCCTAAGCGAACTAGCACAATAAAACTAATTTAATAAGGCACAAATACTTTTATACAAAATGGTATTTATTGTAAAGCTTTTCCCTCGTTAGGCCCAACGAGCGTCCAATTCTAATTTTGTAACAAAATATTTGAATATTAAAAATACCTAAGGTTCAGCGACGCGTGGACTAAAACCTAAATTCGTTTATAAGGCATCCAATTTCTACACAAACGCAAAGAAATTGAATTGAAATTGGATGCCGGGAGTTAAACACTAGAAATTTGAGTTAGCTTTGTAATAATAGCTTTACGCCCATGGCTTCACGCGTGAAGATTTTAATTAGTAATTATGATCGTACAAAAAGAAAAAACCGACTTCACATGCCGCGATAGTCAAATTACTGGCTAGTTATAATCATGCCATCAAATTATACTAATTTGCTTTGTAAATAATAATATATTGTTATATTTTATATATTAATATATTATATATTGTTACATATATATTATGATATATTGTTTAGCTCCATATCTCCGAAAATAATTTTCATATCTCAATAAAATTTGAATGGGACCAAACGGGCGACTATCTCTCAAACGAAAAAAGAATTTTGCAAATCGGTTAAGATTTGACGGAGTTCTGGGGTTAGGTTTACAAAAAAAAACAGTCGAATTGAGAACCTCCTCTTTTTTGTGAAGTCGGTTAAAAATAGATTTTTTTAAGCTGAATAGGCAAGCGATTGACCACTGTCTCAGCTGATGTTAAATGATGATATGCTTAAGATGTAGCATGCTTGTCTGCAAGATATCTATTCTAGATATTTCCCACAGTACCTATCTAAATGTGTAAAAAAACATTTACGTTAATTTCAAGTCGTAGGTAAACTCTTTGACATAGAAATACTTTAATATTTATAACTAGCAGCCCGCCCCGGCTTCGCGCGGGTAGAACATATATGCCTACAAAATTTGCATCAGTTTGTTGCATCGAATATACAATATGAACATATTTAACAATCATCGTCAAATTTCATCCAATTTACAAAAAACCTTAACGAATTATGCACCTAAACTTTCCTCATAAACACTCTGGCTATTGGTAAAAAACCGCATGATAATCAGTTCAGTAGCTATTGAGATTATTGCGAACAGATAGACAGACGCAGTGATGGACTTTGTTTTATAATACTTACGTAGTGATATTGGACGGCCCTTTGGCGTAAAGGATAGTTACCCTGATTCTGACCCGACGGTCGTTGGTTCTAATCCTAGCTATATACCTACCAATGAAAGTTTTATGTGCATTCATGAATCATGAGTTTTCGTACAGTGGTAGTGGGATAATTAAATCTACCAAAAAGTAGCTTACCACCAAGGAGAACATCTGCCGCCGTAACCTTACGGCGTTCCCCGACGCAAAATGTAGGGGTAATATACGTTAAACGTGTGTATCTGTGTGTCTGTCTGTAGCATCTTAGCACCTTACCGGATGAACCAATTTTGTTTTTAGTATTCATAGTTATATATTCACATTTTTTTGTTTGTTTGGTAGATGTCTTCATCGAGAGCTTTGATTCATGAAAATTCGTTCAATCGTTATAAAACTATGAGCTTTTTTCTAGTTAATTGCGCTATGACATCAACTTTCATAGGTCTGATCAATTCGAAAATCTTCTTCTTCAACGATATTGTAAGAACATGGAAGCATTGACCTGATGCTGGGACATCTCCTGGACTCTACAGAATACTCAAATCCTCACCAACTTAGAGCTCAGATTTTAAATGTCGTGTTTAGAGTCAATGGAATGCTTTTAATGAAAAGATTAGGTATACATAGATCAGTCGGGGTGGTTTAAAATATTATATTATTATATATATAGATGAATATTATTTTACACAATAGATCATATTATTATACAATATTGACTTCAAATTGACTGTGATCGGTGTGGATCTACAGCATAGCTAAGCTTATAATAATATTTTCGTAGTAACTATGACCTAATCTGTGGTTTCACTGCAAATATTTCATTTGCGATGCGTGTATGTGAAACTCGTGATATCTTCTAGAGTTTTCATTTGAATACTGTAAACACTACAACAAGTGTATAGTGTTTGTATGAAAAATAAAGTTAATTTTGTAGTTACGAAAAATCATAGTTATGGAATACTTAACTGTGTTACGGAACCCTACGAGTGCGAGTCCGACTTGCACTTGGCCAGTTTTTATTTACTTGTAACTTCGTACAAATACTCTATAATACATATCTATACTAATATTATAAAGAGAGAACATTTGTATGTTTGTATTTTTGTATGTTTGTAATGATTTGGCTCAAAAACTACAGAACCGATTAAAAAAATTCTTTCACTAATACATAGAATGGACTTTCGGAATGAAAAGTAGGCTATATATTATCCCGTTTAAATCAAAGGTACATTCGTGGAGACCTAATTTGTAACCTAAGTCGGAAAAAAAATGGTCGAAAAACACGTTTCTTACGAACGCTGCTTAATTGAAAATAGATAGAAGAATATTTTCTATGCAAGAGTTGTACAACTTAATAAGACCTACAAAAAAGTCCGCGACAGCATATGTCTATCTCTTAAGGTTGACTCACAGTAACCATTTTAATCTTAAAATTTTCGTTAAAAAATATTACATAACTTCCAAGGCTATTTTCAAGTATATAGTATTAATCCTTATCCAAATAATTACGTTAATTTTTCGTAACTACAAAATTAACTTTGTTTTTCATAGTGTTTGTATGAAAAATAAAGTTATCTTTGCGGTCGCCATATCTCTAAAACTGCTGACTGTATCTCGTTCAAACCAATTTTCGATCTATTGAGATCTACAGCATATATTTTTTTTAGATTTTGCATTCCCATACTTTAAAAGTTAGAGGGGGGAGGGGGGGGGGGGGCACACATTTTACCACTTTAGACGCGCCTATCTTCAAATGATTGATTTTGATAAAAAATGATTTTAGAAACTTCAATGTCATTTTTGAAGATCTATCCATAGACACCCACCCCACACGTATAGGTTTGAGATTTTTTTTGTTTTGTTTCAGTTGCTTCAGTGCCCCCCCTTAAACTTTTATATTTTTTATTTTTGTATAAAATTCGGAAAGCGGTTTACAGAATACATCTACCTACCAAGTTTCAATATTGTAGTCCTAACAGTTTCGGAATAAAATGGCTGTGACATACGGACGGACAGACAGACAGACATGACGAATCTATAAGGGTTCCGTTTTTTGCCATTCGGCTACGGAACCCTAAAAAGTGTTATACAAACTTTCAACTCCCTATTTGAATTTGGAGATGAATTTCTAAAATCCCTTCTTAGTGCTCTTTTACGTCGCATTCAGAAGAAGAATTCAAGAAATTCATGCGAAATTTCAACAACATTGTGAATAATTAAGAGAACAGTCCCTTCAACATGTACCTACGCATATATTGCGCTGTTTCATAATTTTCTTTGAGTACTTAGTTAAATTAAATTTATTCATTGCGACTCTGCGTTTTAAGCGTCAAGTGTGGGTTGCGAAAAAAGCGACAAGACGCCCAGTTTATTAAAAAAAAAAAAGTTGGCGGGGTCTTATTTTTATTTTTATTAAATAATTATTATCCTTTGACCAGGAGTGTCAGGGCAGGGTAGTAAAATTAGAAGGCTTACACAACTGGGTAGGGCAGCCTTCAATGAACTGAAAAATGTCTTTACGGCCAAAATGCTGTAATGTATCAAAACAGACCGTGTTGTTCGCAATAAAAAAATTATGACTGCATCATCACTTACCAACAGGTGAGATAGTGGTCAAAACGCTAGCCTATAAAAAAATTGGTGACGAACACGAGTAGGTATACGAGGTCGGGAAAAGGATAGCAAAACTAAATTGGAGTCGGGCAGGACACTTGGCCAGACATATGGACAACACGAGGACAAAAACATAGTGGTGGCCTAGAAGACAGAAAAGACCAGCAGCTTTCTACCTGCTGGTCTTTTCTGTCTTCTAGGCCGTCAGCTAAATGAATGGAAAAATGATACTGAGTACCGTGTAGAAAGAAGAGGCCTGTTTTAAACAATGAATTAAGAAATGCTGATGATAAAGATACACATTGTTAGGGTTCCGTAGTCCTGACAAAGAACCCTTATAGTTTCGTCATGTCAGTCTATGTGTTTGTCCGAGGGTTTGCTAAGAGACCGTTAGTACTAGAAAGCTGTAATTGTGTAGGCGTGTGTATATCAAATACGCAGACAAAGTGGTAAAATAACATTTTGGAAATATTTTTTTTTAGGGTAGGGTTTTATACATGTGAAGTGGGGATGAATTTTTTTTCGTTGTCAACCCAATCGAGTGGGGTTTCGTTGAACAGGTCTTTTCAAATGACTTATGGGCTGCAGATACTATTTTTCGATTTAATGCTTCTTTTACGAAATATTAAACTTTAGAGCGCAAATTTTTGTTACAGTAGTTTTTTTTTTTTTTTTTTTTGTACCTTCCCTCCCCTCTAAAAGCTAAACTGCTGGCTTGAAAAATCTGGAAAAATTCATGATGATAGTGCATTTCATAAACTTTAAAGGAAAACTATAGCGGTTAAGATAACTTCATCAATTTAGTAGTAATAGTCGTTGAACTTGGGTATTGAATAATTAAAATACATAAAGTACAAAATCCTTAAAATAAATCCTTTAAAGTTACTAAGATTGTAGTTATGTAGTTGCTTGTTTATAACGGGTGAAGACTTGCATTTAATAACGGGATAATACGGAACCCTACACTGCGCTTGGCCCGACACGCACTTAGCCGGTTTATTAAGCTTATAGAGTCGCAGCAATTAGTAATATACCTATCAGTCAGTTCAGTCAGCTTTGATTTATAATTCATTTTATTTAATTTATTCCGAAAACAAAATAATGTGAGTAGATGAATTGATATATTAAAGCTATAATACGTCTTGGATAAATTATAGTCTATATACTAATTGTCTAACACTAGACCTAGTCATAATATTGTTTTCAGAATAGTTACATGAGTCTGAAATGTTAAACATTCAATTTTATGCTAAGTTTTAGCATAAAATATCATGTCCAAAATTTCAACATTTTAGATAGGTACATAGAATATTATTCTAAACTCTAAACTAACGTTGGTTGTTGTTAGTATAATTTAATCGGCGCCCATATTCATGATAAGGTTAAATAGTTATCTCTACATGATAATTGATTTATGATTTATTTTATGACTAGAAGTCCCCCGCGGCTACGCCCGCGTTAAAAACTCCTTTTATTTACTTAAAACTTTTCTTTTGTAAACACGATTCTATCATTAAAGACATCAAATAAAAATTAGCCAAATTGGTTCACCTGTTTTCATGTTATCGCGTGACTAAGACAAATCAGGATTCATATTTTTAAACCCCGAAAAACCCAATAAAGCGCAATCCGAAACTATATTGATTTTCAGACTTTTTTACCCCAGTTTACTCTTTTAGGGTGGCATTTTGAAAAAGTCTGAAACTCGTATTTACTTATTTATTTACAGAAGTACTTGTGTGAAATGTCGAATAAAATGACTATCCAAAATTTGAACCCCCGCTTCATCCCTTGAAGAGTGAATTTTGAAAAATCCTTTCTCAGCGGATACCTACGTCAAAATTTCTATCTGGATGCAAAATATCAGCGCAATCCGAAACAATATTGATTTCAGACATTGTTACTCCACTTCACCCTTTTAGGAATAGAATTTCAAAAAGCCTGAAACACGTATTTACTCATTTATTTACTAAACTACTTGTGTAAAGTTTCGAATATAAGAGACAATCAATTCTTGTTTCTCCATACAAACTTTGAACCCTCGCTTCATCCTCTTCAGGGATGAATTTTGGAAAACCTTTCTCAGAGGGAACTAACGTCGTAATTAATAACTATCTGCATGCCAAATTTCAGCGCAATCCGAAACAATATTGATTTTTACACTTTATTACCCCATTTCACCCTCTTAGGGGTGGAATTACAAAAAAACCTGAAACACGTGTTTACTTATTTTTGTACTGAAGCACTTGTGTGAAGTTTCGGATAGAAAAGACTATCTAATCTTGTTTCTCCATACAAACTTTCAACCCCCGTTTCATCCCCTTCGAGGGTTAATTTGTTTATAACAATTGCTGCCCTAATTTATCAATTACAGATTTATGTAAAAAAATATGCAGCTTTCAGTATCACAAAAATTGTACTATTGTATTGCAGCTAGGTAATAGCACAAACGTTAAAAAAGCTGATATTAATATTCTAATTAAACTTTTGTCAGACATTGCCAGCAGAGGCATTAGTAAAATAATAGTTTGTTCATTCCCGTATCTTAAAACAAGTAGTTGCTCTTATAATGAGCATGCTCATAAATTGAACTTGGCACTGTACAATTTGACGTGTCGCTTCAGCGACTTTTTGTATTTTGAAACCAACAAATTTATTAGTAAAGTAATATTGACAAAGGATACTTTGTATCTCAATAAGACTAATAAGTCGACCATTGCTAAGTTATTAGCATACAATATTTATGACCCTGTTTTACATATTGTAACAGATCACAAAGACGAGCCCCAACGTAGTGGTGTTACTATGCAGGGTAATTGTAGCGTAGTAGACTTAGTTAGTTTAAACTAATGTCTAAGACAATGGGGAGGCCTGACTCAATCAACATTTTTCATCAGAATATACAAGGTCTCTCCAGCAAAGCCTTAGAGTTAGAATTATTTCTCAATTATTATAAAGTTGACATAATGTGTATTACTGAACACTGGTTTGTGAAAGGTACTTTGTTACCAATATTAAAAAATTATACAATTGCCAGCACATTCATTAGACAAAAGGCAATTCGTGGTGGCTCACTAATATATGTAACTGAAAATTGTAACTTTAAAGAGCGTAAAGACATAGTAGCTTTGTCTGTGGAACGATGTGTTGAATTATCTTGTATAGAGCTGGGGCAACATATAGTCATCTGTGTATACAGACCTCCATCGGCTGATTATAAAATGTTTGAAACAATTATGGAAGAAGTAATGAGCAAAGTCTTCAACACCTCTAAATCTTTAATAGTTTGTGGCGATTTCAATGTTAATTTAATTGATCAGTCTCCGCTCAGCGACAAATTAAAAAAATTATTTCTAAGCTTCAATCTGAAGCATCTTTTTAATCAGCCAACAAGAATCACTAGCTCGTCACCTACCTGCTTGGACAATGTGTTCTGCAACTGTGAACCCGAAAAAATTGCAATTTTTGATAAACTTGGCTCGGACCATCTGGGACAAAGTGTCACTTTTTCATGTAAATTATCCATCAAAGGCCAAGAACATTTTTACAGGCCCATTACCACCAAACGGGTTGAACAGTTTGTGGATATCATTGACAAGCAATTAATGAACCTAAGATTTTCTGAGGATCCTGATGACCTATGCAGTGCTTTATTTCAAATGTTAGATGCAGAGTTCAATGATATTTTTAAAATTAAAATGGTTAGAAAGGGTGCGAAGGTTCGTTTCGATGACTGGGCAACTCCTGGTATTTATAAAAGTAGAAACAATTTGTATAACTTGTACTCACAAAAAACCATTAATTTACATAATACTAAATTCATAAATCACTTAAAATTGTATTCAAAAACTTTTAAAGTTGTTTGTCAGACAGCAAAATCACTGCATCTAAGTAGAAAAATTAAGCATGCCGATGACAAAATAAAATCAACATGGAAAGTCATTAATACAGAAACTGGAAAAATTAAGCAGAGGGACGGTAAAATTATGTTAAAAGTTAATAATAAATTAATCATAGATAATAATGATGTCGCTAACACATTTGTTGAGTACTTCTCACAAGTACCTATTATTACTACTCAGCCTTTAAACTCTTCCCCTAAGGATGCTTTTGTTTTACTATCGAAGTGTGTGAATGTATGTGACTCTATGTTTGAGTTCAGACACATAACTTCAATATCAATTATCAAAACTTTTAAAATGCTCAATCAAAAGAAAACCGAGGATCTGTGGGGTATGTCAACCAAAGTACTTAGTTATATTATTAATGCAATTAGCCCTCACTTAGCGTTTATTTTTAACAGATGCGTCGATGAAGGTGTCTTTCCTGATGTAATGAAAAAAAGTAAATTAATTCCCCTATACAAATCAGTGAACAAAAATGACCCTTCAAACTATAGACCAATCTCTATATTACCGGCGCTCAGTAAAGTTTTTGAAAAAGTTATATTAGACCAGCTTTTGGCACATTTTAATATTAATCATCTTTTAAATCACAAACAATATGGTTTCACTAAGGGGCGTTCTACTACTGATGCTGGAGTAAATCTTCTTAAACATATATTTGATGCCTGGGAGAAAGCACAAGATGCTATCGGCGTTTTCTGTGACTTATCTAAAGCGTTTGATTGCGTCTGTTACAAAACGCTAATTTGCAAATTAAAACACTACGGCGTTAACGGAAAAGCACTTGATCTGGTCTCATCCTACCTCAGTAATAGAATACAGATGGTTGAGGTCAATGGCGTCAGGTCATCTGGATCCCTCATAAAAATGGGAGTTCCGCAGGGATCGATCTTAGGACCATTTTTATTTCTAGTTTATATTAATGACTTGCCGTCTTTCGTGCAAAACTTATGTGACATTGTTTTGTTCGCGGATGATACATCCTTAATATTCAAAATAGATAGGATTGCGCCTGGATTTGACGATGTTAACAAATCAATCGCACAGGTTTTGAATTGGTTTACAACCAATAACTTATTACTGAACGCCAAAAAAACTAAATGTATTAAATTCTCGCTGCCAAATGTAAGAAAGGGTGTCATTAATAGCAGGATATTAATAAACGATGTACCGATAGAATTTGTTGAATCCGCTACATTCTTGGGCATCACCCTGGATTCAAAACTACAATGGGGTTCTCAAATATCGGCTCTGGCAGGTAGATTGAGCTCCGCTGCATACGCAGTACGTAAAATCAGAAACTTGACTGACGAATCCACTGCTAGATTGGTTTACTTTAGCTACTTCCATAGTATAATGTCCTATGGCATTTTATTGTGGTGAAAAGCCGCCAAAATCAGATCTATATTTGTTTTACAAAAAAGAGCTATTCGATCTATATATACCATAAAGTCGCGAGACTCACTTCGTGAAAAATTTAAGGAGATTAAAATTCTCACAGTGGCATGTCAATATATATATGAAAATATTATGTATGTACGCAAAAATTTGAATGAGTATGATAAGAGGTCCGATGTACATAATTTCAATACAAGACACAAAAATAGATTAATTCTACCTCAATTCAGGTTGTGGAAAGTTAGTGGTTCTTTTCTGGGGAACTGTATACGATTTTATAATAAACTTCCTAAAGATATTGATCAACTGTCTATAAGCAGATTCAAAACCTTTGTAAAATCCAATTTAATGAAGAAATCGTACTATACAATAAATGACTATATGAATGACAAAAATGCTTGGCCTGAATGCCCCAAGCTCCAAGATATAATATAAATTGTATGATAATAGAATTACTTATTGTACATTAAACATTTATTTAATATGAATTAAAAAAAATGAATTAAAATAAGTGACAAGCCCCATAGAGTTTCTTGGTGTTTCTTCTCTGATGGGAGTACTTCCGAAACACCAGTAGATTCAACAGTCAATCAGTTTTCATCTTTTGTTTGCTGATCTAGGGTTGCCTGTTACGACGGTATTATGCGGCTGATAGTCGGACAATCAGTTCCATTCGGAACATGATTTGTACTGCAATTAGTCTGCGTTTTATTTATCTATTATGTTTCATTATTTCACAATTTTTTGGATAAAAATTGTCTGAAGTACTGAAACATGCACTGGGTTGCGGGTGCACGTAATGGTACGGTTGGCAACCCTACATTAATAAGGGGAATTAAACATGTGTTTTAAGTGTGACGTTCAACGTCTACATGAAAGCTGAATGGCTCAATACCTTTGTTTTTTTTTTGTAAATTCAAAGCGTTATGTTTCTGTTATATCTATATTTTTTGTTGAATATGATCTATTTAATGTTATTTGACGTGTGTAAGAGCTAATTTTTAATTTGCCCATATACTGAATAAATGCTTTGACTTTGACTTTGACTTTGACTTTAATTTTGGGAAATCCTTTCTCAGAGGGAACTAACGTCGTAATTAATAACTATCTGCATGCCAAATTTCAGCGCAATCCGAAACAATATTGATTTTTACACTTTATTACCCCATTTCACCCTCTTAAGGGTGGAATTTCAAAAAAACCTGAAACACGTGTTTACTTATTTTTTTACTGAAGCACTTGTGTGAAGTTTCGGATAGAAAAGACTATCTAATCTTGTTTCTCCATATAAACTTTGAACCCCCGTTTCATCCCCTTAGAGGGTTAATTTTGGAAAATCCTTTCTTAGAGGGAATTAACGTCGTAATAACTATCTGCATGCCAAATTTCAGCGTAATCCGAAACAATATTGATTTTACACTTTATTACCCCATTTCACCCTCTTAAGGGTGGAATTTCAAAAAAACCTGAAACACGTATTTACTTATTTTTTTACTGAAGCACTTGTGTGGAGTTTCGGATAGAAAAGACTATCTAATCTTGTTTCTCCATACAAACTTTGAACCCCCGTTTCATCCCCTTTGGGGGTAATTTGGAAAATCCTTTCTCAGAGGGAACTAACGTCTTAATAACTATCTGCGTGCCAAATTTCAGCGCATTCCGAAATAATATAGATTTTCACACTTTATTACCCCATTTCACCCTCTCAGGTGTGGAATTTCAAAAAAACCTGAAACACGTGTTAACCTATTTTTTTACTGAAGCACTTGTGTGAAGTTTCAGATAGAGAAGACTATCTAATCTTGTTTCTCCATACAAACTTTGAACCCCCGTTTCATCCCCTTTGAGGGTTAATTTTGGAAAATCCTTTTTCAGAGGGAACTAACGTCGTAATAACTATCTGCATACCAAATTTCAGCGCAATCCGAAACAATATTGATTTTCACACTTTATTACCCAATTTCACCCTCTTAGGGGTGGAATTAAAAAAAACCTGAAACACGTGTTTACTTATTTTTTTACGGAAGCACTTGTGTGGAGTTTCAGATAGAATAGACTATCTAATCTTGTTTCTCCATACAAACTTTGAACCCCCGTTTCATCCCCTTCGAGGGTTAATTTTGGAAAATCCTTTCTCAGTGGGAACTAACGTCGTAATAACTATTTGCATGCCAAATTTCAGCGCAATCCGAAACAATATTGATTTTACACTTTATTACCCCATTTCACCCTCTTAGGGGTGGAATTCCAAAAAAACCTGAAACACGTCTTTACTTATTTTTTTACTGAAGCACTTATGTGAAGTTTCGGATAGAAAAGACGATCTAATCTTGTTTCTCCATACAAACTTTGAACCCCCATTTCATCCCCTTAAGGGGTGAATTTTGGAAAATCCTTTCTTAGTACACCCTTACGTACTAAGACAAATATACCCTCCAAATTTCAAGTCTCTGCGACCAGCGGTTTAGGCTGTGCGTTGTCTGTCAGTGAGTCAGTGAGTCAGTGAGTCAGTGAGTCAGTCAGTATGTCAGGACAAAGATTCTTATAGTATTAGATATTACACGTGTATAATATGTGCGTATATTAATACTGCTTACATACAGAACTTGCTTCAAACTTCTATATACAAATTGTGTTCGCAGGGGGTGCTATTACAGCAATTAGTATTATTATTAGGGGTATTATACCAAAACAGCTATTTTTAGAAATTTAAAGGCAACGTTTTTTACAGCGGCTTAAAATGTTATGCTCGCAATTTCTGTGGTATTTACGTAAGTTATTAATCTCAAAGTTTGACGTAGTTTTTTTGTGTAATAAAAGACAACTCCCCGCACTAGGAAATTCTGTGTTGCGGGGGACTTTACAATCATACAAATCACGGATACAATTGCACCCAGACTCGGAACAATTTTTTTTTTACTGGTAGACATTTTATTATGGGTACTATGTACTTTTTTATATCTTATAGGCTAGCGTTTTGACCACTATCTCACCTGTTAGTAAGTGATGATGCGGTCGAAGATGGTAAGCACGCTAGGCCTAGAATGGGAACTGGCTCTCAAGGAAAGCTGCCGAAACACATTAGATGTTTTGGCGACAGATTTTCTAACTTGAGGGTGGTAGCTGGCCAAGCCGGACACTAGATAGTGTCCTGCCACCATGCGGGGGTGGTTGGTTTCTTTACGATGTTTTTGCTTTACCGGAGGACCACCGTGAAAAGCGCACATAAATGTTTCGATAGAATCCATTAAAAATCCATTGGTGCACGTCGGGGATTGAACTCGGTACCTCTGGTATCAAAGCCGACCGTTCTCCCGATTACGCCACCAGGCCCATTATCCATCAAACATGATGGCGAGTCTTTTCACAAAGCTTGTGTATCGCTTACCAGCGGCTGGGTACAGTCCTTCCTCAGAAGTAACGGAGGTGATGAGTGGTATGCTGGCCATGGCTCCAAGCTTCGCAGCATGGTACGGGTAGTGACTCAGGAATGGCTCTCGAACTCCTGGAGCCTCGGCAGTTGGGGTGAAGGGAGTGAAGTAGTGCATCCTCCATTCCTGATGGGAGAAATTGAAAGGAGATAGAATCTTCGACAATTGATAAGGAACGCGGACTGCACTTTTCCATACAAATGTATTCCCCCGTTTCCTCCCTGGAAAATGCTTCTATAGCAAAATTTGTTTCTACAAAAAATCAAGGTCGGCTGTAGTTACGCCTCTGTCATTTTCTTTTTTTGACCAACCAATTACAATTTTTTCTCTTGAAGAATTTTCCAGGGAGGCAACGGGGAATGCATTTGTATGGAAAAGTGCACCCCGCGTTCTTTCAACATAGTTTGAAAACTATGATTTAAGATCGTTTAAAAAGTCTACTAATAATCTAAGAACAGACTTCAAATGCCGCCCTAGTTATGTTTAGTACCAAGTTTGAGGTGTTTGTTTATTTCCACATCTCTGGATAAACTAAACACATCTCAATGAAATTAAAGTGGGAACTACTTGGAAAGTATACTCTATCAAACAGAAAATAATTTTCTAATTCGGTCCAGGCGTCTTTGAGTAACCGGGGAACATAAGTCAAGAAAGAGTGCCGCCGAACAACGCACTGAGGCCGGTTAAAACTACGCCTCGCCGCGTGCATACACAGTTACACGCACGTGCACACATATAACGAAACTACGCCTGGATGGAAACACATTTTAATCACATCATCACAAAGTTTTTACTGCACGGCTACACTCACTAAGTGCACACATGTTTACGAAACCGGCCTCAGTGCGTTCTTCGGCGGTGGGGGTCTAGACTTCTTATTTGGTCTGAGGGAACATACATAAAAATTAAAGATTCCGACGAATTGAAAACTTTCTTCTTTTATTGAAGTCGGTTTTCTCGCGAGTCAGTTTTAGTAGCTTATTTAAAATTTTTATAGCTATACTTTGTACTCATCAGATCTCGATAAAATTTACTCAAGGACCACATTTCCTCAAAAGTAATTAAAATAAAATCTTTTTCAGTGACAAGTTTGAGGTGTTTATCTACATATCTTCGGAGATACTCATCAAACCCCAAATAATTGTATAATGGGACCACTGTGGAGATGTAGTACCCTACCCATAAAAAAAGATTCATTAAAATCGGATCACAATTGGCGAAGTAATTGCATAAGAAACATAAAAAACAAATAGGGTAATTCAGAATATCCTATTATTAGGTAGTCAAGGTCAGCTGCCGGAACACAATAGATGTTTTGCAACATTTTCCAACTTGCGGGTTGTAACTGGCCAGGCGGACACTTGACAGTGTCTATACAGGAGCCGTTATTAGATTGATTCGAACTTGCTGAACACCCGTATCTTGCCAAATTTCTAAGCCGGGGATTTCCTCATAATATTCTTCTGATATTATCGGGAGGTAAGTCTGTGAACTATTTTTTCCAAATCCATTGTAGTACCACAGATTATATAATAGTTATGGTAGTACGCGCTTCAACCACTCTAAATTAGAAGACGGACGCTCGAGCGCTCACCCTTATAAACTGTGGTAATACCACAGATTATGTAATAGTTACTACGTAACAGATATTTCACTCCCCTACAAAACCACAATACCAACGTTTATTTCAGAGAATACAAGTAAAAATGTGTCTAAGGCGCTCGACTTGGCGCTGTTATTACTTCGTTTAGCGCGCGATGTACCGGCGCACGCCAGATACAGTAAAGGGTTGACTCAATGAAATAAAAAAAATATTTACGAATTCTTTTTAATTACTTCACAAAATAACATCAAAATCAAAATGCCTAAGAGTCGAATTGAAGAGTCTAAGATCAAATTGATGTCGAGAAAGTGAATTTTACGCCATCTTGTCATTTTAGTATCGTTAGCATAAAAAATGAAAATTATGCTAATACGTAAGAGTCTACATCGTCTTATTAGGATCGGACCCTCTTCTTTATCCTTAATCCACCCCTGACTGGATAAATCAAAGTTTTCCAACGTATCTTTGCTTCATAATATTATTCTTCATTAGTTAGCCGTTAACAATAACCTCTCATGTTCTTAGGAACACGATAGGTTATTGTTACCGGCTAGATAACATCGTTTACTTTAACTTGTTACTGCGAACACAGCTGCTGTTTAGTCAGAAAGTTTATGGAAAATTTAACCGTATTATAACCGAACTAGTAAATGTTTCCTATAAATACATGCAGCGCAAAATGTAAATGAACGTCCAAAATTATTTGTAGATAGCTGTTTATTTATTGACAGCTGTCCGTTCCCATACTTCTCATTCTAAGCCTAGCGTGCTACTATACTCAATCACATCGACAAAGGTTACCAACAGGTGAGATGGTGGTCAAGTGCTAGTCATTCAGGAATAAAAAAAAACATCCAAGTTGGTTCACAAAAAGTTGCTATCTTTAATGATATACATAAATACTCTATAGATTTTGAAACACGCCGTTTCAGCCGTTTCTATAAAGGTAAACTACTGTACATGATTTACGGTTTGCAAGGACGCAATACGGCAGGCAAAATATTACGTTTGAGGGCGCACAACTTTAATAAACTACCTAACGACCTTAAAGAAAATGAAAGTATTATGATATTTAAAACTAAATTAAATAAACTGGCCAAGTGCAAGTCGGACTCGCACTCTTAGGGTTCCGTAACACAGTGAAGTATTCTATAACTATGATTTTTCGTAACTAACAAATTAACTTTGTTTTTCAGTGTTTGTATGAAAAACAAAGTTATCTTTGCAGTCGCCATATCTCAATAAACCGGCCAAGTGCGTGTCGGGCCACGCGCAGTGTAGGATTCCGTAGTAGCCTGTTATTCAATGCAAGTCTTTACCCGTTATAAACAAGCAACTAGGTACTCCGTCTTTGTCACTTTAAAGGATTTATTCTAAGGATTTTGTATTTGGTACAAAATTATCTAACACCCAAGTTCAACGACTATTACTGCTAAACTAATAAAGCTTTCTTAACCGCTATAATTTTCCTTTAATTTTTCCTAATATAAATTACAAAGATTTTGCTTGTAAAGTATTTGTACACCGGCAACGGTAGAATATTTTGGCTAAAAGTATATTAAGACCTATTTGTACCATATTCTGGCAAATAAATAATTTTGATTTGATTTGATTTAAAATTCATGAAATGCGCTTTTATCACGAATTTTCCCAGATTTTTTAAGCCAGCAGTTTTTAGTTTTTAAAGTTTAATATTTCGTAAATGGAGCATTCAATCGAAAAATGGTATTAGCAACCCTTAAATCATTTTAAAATACCTATTCAACGATACCCCACACGATGGGGTAGACGATGAAAAAAAATTCATCCCATCTTCTCATATAGGGGAGCAACCCTAAAAAAAAATATTTTTCTAAATTTTATTTCAGCACTTTGTCGGCGTCAATTATTTACATACCCCCACAAAATTACAGCTTTCTAGTATTAACGGTCTCTTAGCAAAACCTCGGACAGACAGACAGACGGACATGACGAAACTATAAGGGTTCCTTGTCAGGACTACGGAACCCTAAAAACTGCTGACTGTATCTCGTTCAAAACAATTTTCGTTGTTAGTTTTTATTGAAATCTACAGCATATAACTTTTTTAGATTTTTCACTCCCTTTACTCCCCTTACTTTAAAAGTTAGAGGGTCGCGTCAAAAGTCTAAGTGTCGCGCGTCTAAAGTGGTAAAATGTGTGTCCCCCCCGGACACACATTTTGCCACTTTAAACGCGCCTATCTTTCAAATGATTGACTTTGAGAAAAAATGATTTTAGAAACCTCAATGTCATTTTTAAAGACCTATCCATAAACACCCCACACGTATAAGTTTGAAGATTTTTTAAATTTTTGATTTAGTTCCATGTATGGGATTTCCCCTTAAACTTTTATATTTTTTATTGTTATATTAAAATTGGAAAGCGTTCACAGAATACATCTACCTACCAAGTTTCAATTCCACAGAATGTAGGAACTATTAGGACTACAAAACTGTTAGGACTACAGTCCTAACAGTTTCGGAATAAAATGGCTGTGACTTACGGATGGACAGACAGACAGACAGACAGACATGACGAATCTATAAGAGTTCCGTTTTCTGCCATTCGGCTACGGAACCCTAAAAATGGATAAATGCAAACATCAAAATCTAATTCCGGAACTTTCAATATTAAATAAAGCTAGTTATAGAAATCTATACTAATATTATAAAGAGAGAACATTTGTATTTTTGTATTTTTGTATGTTTGTAATGAGTAAGCTCAAAAACTACTGAACCGATTTAAAAAATTCTTTCACTAATACATAGAATGCACTTTCGGAATGAAAATAGGCTATACATTATCCCGTTTAAATCAAAGGTACATTCGTGGAGACCTAATTTGCAACCTAAGTCGGCAAATAAACGGTCGAAAAAACACGTTTCTTACGAACGCTGCTTAATTAAAAATAGATAGAAGAATATTTTCTATGCAAGAGTTGTACAACTTAATAAAACCTACAAAAAAGTCCGCAACAGCATATGTCTATCTCTTAAGGTTGACTCACAGTAACCATTTTAATTAAACATTAAAATTTTTGTTAAAAAATATTACATAAATTCCAAGGCTATTTTCAAGTACATAGTATTAATCCTTATCCAAATAATTACGTTAATTAGCATGGCCACATATTATTGATTAAAATTGTCCTTTACAGTATATAATTCAAATGAAAACTCTAGAAGATATCACGAATTTCACTAACACGCATCGCAAAATTAATAAAATATTTGCAGTGAAACCACAGATTAGGTCATAGTTACTAAGAAAATATTATTATAAGCTTAGCTATGCTGTAGATCCCCACCGATCACAATCAATTTGAAGTCAATATAGTATAATAATATGATCTATTGTATAAAATAATATTCATCTATATATATAATAATATAATATAATATTTTAAACCACCCCGACTGATCTATGTATAATAGCTTTTTCCAATGACTCTAAACACGACATTTAAAATCTGAGCTGTAAGTTGGTGAGGATTTGAGTATTCTGTAGAGTCCAGGAGGCTTCCATGTTCTTACAATATCGTTGAAGAAGAAGATTTTCGAATTGATCAGACCTATGAAAGTTGATTTCATAGCGCAATTAACTAGAAAAAAGCTCATAACTTTATAACGATTGAACGAATTTTCATGAATCAAAGCTAAGAAAACTCTCGATGAAGACGTCTATCAAACAAAAAAAAAACTATCAATAATAAAAACAAAATCGGTTCATCCGGTTAGGTGCTAAGATGCTACAGACAGACACAGAGATACACACGTTAAACGTATATTACCCCTACATTTTGCGTCGGGGAACGCCGTAAGGTTACGGCGGCAGATGTACTCCTTGGTGGTAAGCTACTTTTTGGTAGATTTAATGATTCCACTACCACTGTACGAAAACTCATGATTAATGAATGCACATAAAACTTTCATTGGTAGGTATATAGCTAGGATTAGAACCAACGACCGTCGGGTCAGAATCAGGGTAACTATCCTTTACGCCAAAGGGCCGTCCAATATCACTACGTAAGTATTATAAAACAAAGTTCATCACTGCGTCTGTCTGTCTGTTCGCAATAATCTCAATAGCTACTGAACGGATTATCATGCGGTTTTCACCAATAGCCAGAGTGTTTATCAGGAAGGTTTAGGTGCATAATTCGTTAAGGTTTTGTGTAAATTGGATGAAATATGACGATGGTTGTTAAATATGTTCATATTTTATATTTGATGCAACAAACTGATGCAAATTTTGTAGGCACGGGTAGAACATATATGTTCTACCCGTGCGAAGCCGGGGCGGGCTGCTAGTTATTCATAAATTAGTATGTAAGCTGTAAACAAGCACAATTCTTTATGAGTATAAAACATTATTTGAACCTATTAAAGTGAATCTATTGTGTACATACTAACAATAAAAGCTTGTAAAAACGACTGCGTTTAGCCATTAGCTGCAGTGCCAGAGTGCAGTGCATTGCATAAAATAAGCAGCCGTTTTTAGGGTTCTGTAGCCGAATGGCAAAAAACGGAACCCTTATAGATTCGTCATGTCTGTCTGTCCGTCCATATGTCACAGCCATTTTATTCCGAAAATGTTAGAACTACAGAATTGAAACTTGGTAGGTAGATGTATTCTGTGAACCGCTTTCCGTATTTTATACAAAAGTTACAAAAAATAAAAGTTTAAGGGGGGCATCCTATACATGGAACTGAAACAAAAAAAAAATTTCTTCGAACCTATACGTGTGGGGTGTCTATAGATAAGTCTTCAAAAATGACATTGAGGTTCCTAAAATCATTTTTTCTCAAAGTCAATCATTTGAAAGATAGGCGCGTCTAAAGTGGTAAAATGTGTGTCCCCCCCTCTAACTTTTAAAGTATGGGAGTGAAAAATCTAAAAAAAATATATAATGTAGATCTCAATAAAAACTAACAACGAAAATTGGTTTGAATGAGATACAGTCAGCAGTTTTTGAGATATGGCGACCGCAAAGATAACTTTGTTTTTCATACAAACACTATGAAAAACAAAGTTAATTATGCAGTTGCGAAAAATCATAGTTATGGAATACTTGACTGTGTTACGGAACCCTACGAGTGCGAGTCCGACTTGCACTTGGCCAGTTTATTGTTAAATAAAAAAAATCCATATCACAGATATAAAATGTATGAGTGTGATCGAGACGATCACGGCGGCGGTTCCAGTTGAATCGTAGCTGGGCGGAGGGGCATCAGCGGCATCGGTGTCTTTGAATCGGTTTGGATTTCCCATCACAAATCTCGGCTGTGACGTCACAGTAGGTGTTAAAAAGTTGGCACGCTCGGTTTCGATACAAATCGATCACGATTACGATAGAAACGCCTAGTATCAACTAGGCGTTTTCTATTGTATATATATATATCTGTGTGCCCCGTAGACGGTCAATCACAATTAACAATTTTTCCGTTATTGATGGATCAATTGATCGTCTACAGATGCAATAGAAGCCATTGTCATTGCAATTACGTGATTGAATGCCATTGATGGAAATTTTGATTGAAGCCCATTGACAATCGCGAATAACGAAGACATTGAACGTCTCGTTATGCAATTGACAATCGTTCGGTCATTCGCTCGCTAGTCATAATCAGAATTTGAATTTGATATCATCGTGCCGGCCGGCCATATAAGCCGAAGAACAAACGACCGCTGGGGTAAACGAGTTCTTGAGTGGAGACCGCGAATCGGCAAACGTAGCGTAGGACGTCCTCAGACTAGGTGGAGCGATGATATCCGCAAGGTGGCTGGCAAGAGCTGGATGAGAGTACCGAGGATCGTGCTCAGTGGCGTGAAATTGGAGAGGCCTATGTCCAGCAGTGGACGAGTTTAGGCTGATTATGATGATGATCATCATCATCGTGCGTCTACATTCTCTACTGTCCAGAGAGCAGAGAGCAAATGTGGTCAAGCAATAGACGCGTCGATTGATGCTCCATCATTTGCACATTCAATTATCAATAACGTAAAAATTGTCAATTGCAAATGACCGAGGCGGTCTAAAGTGCCCCGGTCATTTGCAATTATAAACTATATAGTATATACCGCTTTATTATTTTTAGGGTTCCGTACCTCAAAAGGTAAAATAACCGGCCAAGTGCGTGTCGGGCCACGCGCAGTGTAGGGTTCCGTAGTAACCTGTTATTCAATGCAAGTATTTACCCGTTATAAACAAGCAACTAGGTACTCCGTCTTTGTCACTATAAAGGATTTATTCTAAGGACTTTGTATTTGGTACAAAACTATCCAACACCCAAGATCAACGACGATTACTGCTTAACTAATAAAGTTATCTCAACCGCTATAATTTTCCTTTAAAGTTCATGAAATGCGCTATTATCACAAATGTTTCCAGATTTTTTAAGCCAGCAGTTTAGCTTTTAGAGGGGGAGGGGGGGGGGGGGGACATCTTATTGGAACAAAAATGTGCACTTTAAAGTTTAATATTTCGTAAATGGAGCATTTAATCGAAAAATGGTATTAGCAACCCTAAATTCATTTTAAAAGATCTCTTCAACGATACCCCACATGATAGGGTAGACAATGAAAAAAAAATTCATCCCCACTGCTCATAAAGGGGAGCTACCCAAAAAAATAATATTTTTCACAATTTTATTTCAGCACTTTGTCGGCGTAATATATATACATACCCCTACAAAATTACAGCTTCTAGTATTAACGGTCTCTTAGCAAAAACTCGGACAGACAGACAGACAGACAGACGGACATGACGAAACTATAAGGGTTCCTTGTCAGGACTACGGAACCCTAAAAAGGAACCCTTATAACTTATAGATTTTTTTTTACCTTTTTCTAGTCGGTTGAAAATGAATTCAATTAATTGTAGTCATAATAAACAAACAGACGTATCGCTTGTTTATTACAACTACATTAAACTTTAGAAGTTATATCAGTTGCAGCGCATTGCAGACAATTACTAAGAAATACCAGAGCATACTTCAAGATGGGCCATTCATCTAGTGGCGGGGTCGCCGTGCTACACACAGGCATAGAATACAAACTAGGAGTAATATGTTACACTATCGCTAGAAGACTAGATTAATTTGTTTAGACGACTACAAATATAGTTTCTATATTTGTCTGTTTTATTTTCGGAGGGTTTTGTTATGATGTTTTCATTAAGAGCGAACGCGGGGTGCAGTTTTCCATACAAACGTATTCCCCCGTTTCCTCCCTGGAAAATGCTTCTAGAGCAAAATTTGTTTTTACAAAAATCAAAGTCTGCTGTAGCTACGCCCCTATAATTTGCTTTTTTTGACCAACCAATTGCAAATAGAAATAATGGCCCTTCAAAAATCTGAAAGGCTTATATAGCTACAGCAGCCCTTGATTTTTAGTTGAAACAAATTTGTCTCTAGAAGCATTTTCCAGGGAGAAAACGGGTGAATACATTTGTATGGAAAAGTGCAACCCGCGTTCCCCCTTAACTCTCCATGAATGTGCACATCTACGCACATACATATTTTTATAGGAAAACCAATTGGTGCACGATGTCTTCTAGGTTAGAACCTTTAGACTTTTTATTTCACCATTCCCTCGCATTTATAAAGACTGTAAGATAATTATCTACTCTATTATAAAAAAAAATGTTAAACAGTGTTGAGGATTTTTTCACATCGTGCAAACAAAACAACTCAATTTATTATTTTAAATTATCCTAGCTTGCCATAGTATAATTGTTTTTGTACACAGTAGACTGTAGAACAAACACCACTTTCGCAGCATTAAACAAAATTACATTTCAGCGCGTTTGTGCCTCAAGAAGCATTTATTTTATGGAATTACACAAGAAAATAAATTTTATTGTTCTTTAAAGACTTTATCATGTGTTATGAAAAGTACTACTGATAACAATACATGCTAGTCGAAACCTTGAGGCCGGCTCCATCATCAGGTCAGCTCGATGTTACCATGTTATATCATATTATAGCTTTGTAACAGAAGATACGCAAGCAAACTTAATTTGACTCCAATCGAACCTCAGGAAGTAGTTCTAATTATGTTTGTAAGATTTGACCCAAAAATACTTTCGATACGATACCATATAATAGTATATTACGATACGTGTGACTTAAGTACTCCATTATTGCACGGCGAGAAGTTAGCACCCTCACTGCGCCGTGCAATAATAGACAACAGAAGTCACGAGTATCGTATATTATTTTATAGCGTCAGTGTCAGTGTCAGTGTCTGTCAGTGTGACATAAATCCGCACTTTACGCTTGCTACGCTTTTCCGTCAAATAGAAGATTATTGCACGGCGTGAAGTGCTAAACGTCGTGCAATAATCGACTATTTAAGTCACGGAAAAGCGTGCGTAAAGTGCGGGTGTAGGGCACACTGTGCTATAAATGATAATAAATTGCCAATAAAGAATAAAGGAATGACCTAATATCAATATCAACATTTTATAAACATTTTTTTTACATTTTATAATTTTTAAGAAGAATTATATTTTAAATAAGGATTAAACTAGTTATAAAAGAGTATTGTCTTATAATTAAATCGGGTTTGACAGTGAGTCGCAAAATAGGCACGAGGGCTGTATCTTGGGGCTCGAGTAAGGTTGTACAAAAGAGTAAGTTCTAGCATTACAAGTTTAGTAACACGAAAAAAATAAAAGCTTGTAATAAAGTTCACTTCACGTATAATCGTGCGCGCCAACTTGAATAAATTCCAATGTCTTGGTGCATGTCATAAGTATCAGACGCGAAACAAATATAAGTTGAAGACGCCAGCACATAGCTTGACCAAATCAAGCAAGTCTGTTTATATAAAAGGATATATATACATATAGATCCATGCATCTATAATAATTTGAATAAAACAATGAAAGATGCAGTTTCCGACAACGTATTTAAAATTAAATTAAAACGGTTGCTAGTACAAAAGCGTACTACTCGGTAAGCGAATACCAAGAGGACAATATTGAAAACTGCTAAATTCTATTCGTAAATTATTAATTATTGGATATTATTTTATATGACATATTATTACAAAATTATTAATATTATTTTACCATTGTTGACCAGTGAAACGCAATTTTTACCAATAAATTATGAATTATAATGTTTCAGTAATGGAACACTTTATTTTCCACAGCAGACAGACAAGCGCTCAATCACTATCTCACCTGATGATGAATGAAGATATAGTATTAGATGAAATATTTTCCTCGAAGTGGAAGGAGGGAGTGGACAACGGAGTTTACTCTAATCCACCATGCCTACCCCGAATGTCATACCGGAACTAAGTGAATAGAATTAGCAACATATCATTGCTTGGTAGGTGGTTTTAAGCCATAGCCTAGTGAGAACCGTTGACCAGTGAGTGACCCAGTGGGAGAATGGTCAGCTTTGGTGCAGAGGTAGTGTGCTCAAACTCCGCCGTGCACCTATGGATTTTTCTATAGAAAAACACATCGTTAAGTAATCTTCAACATGGTAGTAGGAAACTGTCTATTGTCCGCCTGGCCAGCGACCACCCTTAAGAGCAATCGCGGGGTGCAGTTTTCCATACAAATGTATTTCCCTGTCCCCCTCCCTGGAAAGTGCTTCTAGAGTAAAATTTGTTTCTACAAAAAATCTAGGTCTGCTGTAGCTATACAAGAGCTAAAAATACAAGCCTTTTAATTTTCTCTTTGAAATGTTTGTAGGGTCATATTTCTAATTGCAATTGGTTGATCAAAAAAAGCAAATGATAGGGGCATAGCTACAGCAGACCTTAATTTTTCGTAGAAACAAATTTTGCTTATAGATTTAAGACGGGAATTTAAGGTGACTTACGCGATGTCGATATAGCGATTGACATATGTTTCGGCCTCATCCGGAGGCCTTCTTCAGGATCTTGAGTGCGAGGCGCTTGCCGACGCGTTCAGCCTCGCACTGAGGATCCGGATGAGGAAACATATGTCGATCGCTATATCGACATCGCGTAAGTCACCTTAAATTCCCGTCTTAAATCTATAAGTTTAAAATAAATGTGAGTTTTTATAACAAATTTTGCTCTAAAAGCATTTTCCGGCGAGGAAACAGGGGAATACGTTTGTATGGAAAACTGCACCCCGCGTACGCTCTTACGCGCTAAAAAATCTGTCGCCAAACTTCTAGTGTGTTCCAGCAGCTGTAGTTGAGAGCCAGACGCCAGTTCCCAATGTAGGCCTAGCGTGCTACCATCCTCGATCGCATCATCACTTACCAACAGGTGAAATAGTGGTAAAACGCTAGCCTATACGATATAAGAAAAAAAAACAATTATATCACCAGTGGTAAACTATAGATACTATAGAAAACCAATGGATTCGAGGTGGTGGGCATTAATTAGTCCCCAAAGATTACGAAGTTTAGGGTTGAGTAAAGACGTCATAGGCCGCCCGGTCTCTAAAACTTAACTGATTGCTTGTCAATTTCTACTCAAGTTTAATTTGGGTTGTGACATGGCAACAAACATTGCACCGCTGTATTGAGTGGACTAAGATTGGACTGAATTTGAGATTTTAGCGCCAGAATTTCTAACTTGAGTGTGGTAGCTAAACAGGCGGACACTAAACGCTAGCCCTAGAATTATACTCAGACTCTCAAGGTGTGTGGTGCCGGAACACCGCAAGGTAATTGCGGCAGATTTTCTTCTTGATGATGGTAAGCTACTTTTTGCTAGCAAATCAGGATGAATATTGATATAATATGCTCCTATCGCATGCCAAAAAGTCCTGTTCTTCAGCGCGAAACCACTGTGAATAAGCACATTATATCTTTTGATTGAAAAAAATATTGATACACGCCAGCTTTGAACCCACGACGACCTTTAGATTAGAAAGTCGAGCGTATTAACCAGAAACTAAACAGTAAATTAACTGTGATATAAAGAACTTATTAGCTAGTTTAGTTTATCTCTAAGAGAAGTTTATAAAAAGCTATCAGGGACTCGTATCAGGGCCCTTAGACAAAATCAAATCAAATGACATTTTTGTTGCGGAAACATAAATGTCATTCCATACATTTTGAACTTGCGTTAGCGTGAAGGCAAACGGAAAATTGGATTTTGTCTAGGGGCCCAGGAGCCTCTGATACTGGCCCATATTTGGCGTTATCAGTTCAATAACTATCTAAAACTTTGTCGGTAAGCAGTGAAAGTTGTCCTTATTGTTCTACTAGCTGTGGTATTACCCGCGTAGTCATCGTTCCCGTGGGAATATGTGGACAGTAAGTATGTGTTATTCCAGGGTCTAGGCTATCTACATACCAAATTTCAGCTCAATCGGTTCAGTAGTTTTAGCATGAAGAAGTAACAATCATACACACAAACATTCGCCATCATAATTTTTTTTATGCAAAAATGGGTAGCGCTTCCAGAAATATGAATAACTTATTATTTATATTTCTGTGGTAGCGCTTGACCTCTATCTCATCTGATGTTTAAAAATACTAGGTGGTGACGTTTTTAAGCGTAAAGTTAGCCAATGGCTTTTGGAAAAATGTTTTTACAGCGTGAAAGAATGTTGTAAAAAAATTATGCATATGTAAGACTGAAATTTAAGTTAAAATATTAATGTTATCTAAACTTAATTGTAGATATGACAAACCAATATTTGTGCGCTTGCTTGCAGGCTGGACCCATGTACATTTATATTTCATAAGACCTGAAATTGTAATAATTGATGTGTTCTGACAAATAAACAATTGATTTTGATTTTGATTTTGATTTTGACGATACGGTCGATGACGTAGCGCACTTACCCAAAAGATACCTATTCACTTGTTACTTGAACACCCCTAAGTTGTATCTAAATAGAAATACAGGACTCGGGCAGGGAATCCCATTCCTTGGCAGTACGTATGATGATAGAGGAAGGAAATCGCTTAGTACGATATTACTTACAAACATCTCAATCTGCGCGTTGACGATGACTTCAGCTGGTCTGAACTTGAGGCAGTCGAGGATCTCGCGACTGGTGGTGGTGGGGCAGCCGACGATGGAAGCCAGGGTTCGGGCCTTCTGCGCTGGCTTCACAGCGTGAGTCCATGAGGCGAATGCTGACCCGCTGAATGCGATGCCTCGGTGGAAGGTTCCTGGAGAAGGGGAAGGTGTTTAATATTGACATGACTTGATAATGGGTTAAAGATTTTGTGTGACACCTCACACACCCGACCCAACCCCTCTTACAATTTAGATAACAACGATAAAAACGATTATGAACTTAACCCAACCAGGGTTAAGTTCAGAATCGTTTTTAACCGACTTCACAAAAAAGGAAGAGGTTCTCAATTCACCGGAATCTTTTGTTTTAATATATGTTCACTGCCTACTCGAAGATGCCTGAACCGATTTGTAAATTCTTTGTTTGTTTCAATGTGTACTCTTGGTCTCTCCAGGTGGTCCCATTTAAATTTTAACGAAATTGGTCTAGTCGTTTTTAATATATCAACATTTGTACTACAATGCATTTGTATACTTCGATGACAAGATACTGCCTACTGGTACTTGTACCATGCATTATTCTGTGCTGCTGGCTACTTTGAGTAGCGCGACGTTTGAAGTCGGTTCTTTTACTTTTTTGAACGATCTTAAATTATATTTTTAAACGATCTTCGATATCTAAAGGGTACTAACGTAAACAGGTCAACCGTTCATGGTAACGTTGCTATCCCAATTTAAGAAGTTAAAGTAATTCCGATGAAACATTGACAGGAAACTCCAACAAAGTGAACAAATTATGTTATTTATTGTAGCTACGTTATTTTAGAACAAATTAATTTCATAAACCTAATAAAACTTTTAAATTGGAGTCAGGCGAAGGATAACGCAAGTCTAAAAACAATGCGAAAGTCAGTTTGTGTATTAGTTTGTTTGGGACTTCTTCACGGTCAAACGGCTGGACCGATTTAGCTGAAATTTTGCACAGAGTTAGCTAGTATTATTAATTAGTCTATAGAATACTTTTAAATGCGGGCAAAGGCGCGGAGCACAGCTAGTAATAAATAAAATGTAATCCTAAAGAAGGCATTCGTTACAGCATGAGTATTGGAAAATCCTGGTACCAAAACTAGGCTCTAACACTCGTTATAATATACCAGTTACAGGATGCCAGTTTACTCAAAGTAATCAAAAGTAATACCACAGAAGGGATACTAGGTAATACGCATATTTTTCTGTGGTACTACCTACTGTCTCTAACGAATACTAGACAAAGGCCTAGTTTCACTGATTCCTAATAATGTTTCAGATCTGACATATACGCCGTAAAAAAGTTGTAGTTTATCTGATATATAAGTTTCTAATACTATTAGGCACTTTATTAGGGCCGGTGAAATATGTCTTTAAACTAACCGTGCGGTTCAAACCGTGCGCTTTTAAAACGGTTATCATAGTCTCAAACGGCCCTTAGATATCTAAATTTTGAGTCTCACAGACGCATTATCTGTAATTTAACTAATATAAGTCATATAAGAATTGACATTAACGAATTAATCTTGCCATTCAAAGAGGTAATGTCGCCAGCTTTTTGGGTACACTACCAGCGGACAGCGATCTTAATTCAGTTTTTTAACCGACTTCAAAAAAGAAGGAGGTTTCTCAATTCGACCGTATATATGTTTTTTTTTTATTGTTCGCGGATAGCTTCATTGTTTATGAACCGATTTTGATTATTCTTTTTTTGATGGAAAGGAGATATTCCAAGTATGGTACCATTGTAATTTTATTAAGGTCTGATAAGTATCTCCAGGGATATGGAGATAAACACCTCAAAATTGGTACTGAAAATTAATAGCACGGCAATGAAGTTGGTTCTTTTTAGTTTTTTAAACGATCTTATTATTTGTACATTTTATATAGGTAGTCTGTATTATAGTTTTAGGAGTAGTTTCTATTGTATATATAGTTTAAAATTAATTTTAAGTATAATTAAAATACTTATTAAATATTGAAAGTCATATAGGTATAATGTATAGGTAAAGGCCAGCCGGTAGAGGCCGACCTAGGTGATCGTACGACGACCAGATCAATCAATCAATCAAAATTATTTATTTGCGAACGTAGGTATATAGTGTTAGTACAATTTTAAGTAACCGCTACATTCCGCCATTTGGCGTGCATATATAATAATTTACAATCATTAAAATAATAATAATACAATTAAATTTCAAATTAAGGATTTATCATTTAAAATTTCTTGCACCGTATAGTATACTTTGCTAATTAAAACGTTATTTAATTTATTTTTGAACCCATGAATATTCGATATGTCTCAGATTGATGCAGGCAGCTTGTTATATAAAGTGGGAGCCATGTTGAGAATATTGTTTTTAAATAGTGTTGTCTGAGAGCCAGGATGACGTAAATTAGCTTCTCGTCGCGATCCTGCGGGATATTTTTCATAAAGATGAATATTTTTTTTTGATAAAAAAGAATAGACTCACCTATGTAAAGACTTAGCAAAGTTAATATTTTTAATTTTATAAAATATTTTTTACAAGAGTCAGTTTGTTGTAAACCACACATCGCCCGAATGCATCTCTTTTTCGCTTTAAATAGCGTAATCTTGTCAGTTGAATTGCCCCAAAAAAGATCGGAAACATACCTATTAAAGAAAAGCATAGTCAAAATTACCTATAACCGGCGGCGAGCATGTATGCAGGCGCTCATGAAAGTGGAAGACGCGAAAGAGGTACTCGTATGTCAGGATCGTAGCATGTGGAAAGAAGTAGTCTTCTTAGGGTTCCGTATCTCAAAAGGTAAAAAAGGAACCCTTATAAGATCACTTTCTTGTCCGTCTATCTGTCTATCTGTCTGTCCGTCTGTCTGTCCGTGTGTCACCAATGATTTTCTCAGAAACGAGTGGACCTAGCAAGTTGAAATTTATACCTGATACTGAAGTCTATAGGTAGTCCCTATTGGGTGTATAAAAATCAAGGTCCTGAGTCAACATAATAAAAAGATATGGGCAAATTTAGATTTTCGCGAAAACTTGTTAGTACCAAAATGTACCGTAATGTTAAACTTTTTTATTTTTCGGAATTTTTCCTTTACTTGTGCTCTAAGACCTTGCTTATAACCAAAATTGACAATTCTAGGTAAACCGGAAGTACCCACTTCCAGTTTACCTAGAATTGTTTTAGAGGTTTCGGGTCGAAAACCTATAGGGTACCTAGGGTCTCATTAACCTAGAATCATGAAATTTGGCAAGAAGCTAGGTCTTACAGCACAAATTAAAGAAAACATCAAATAAATTTTGTTCTTATTAACAACAACAACACACACACACAAACACACATGCGCACGCACACACACGCACACACACACATACACACACACACGCACACACACAATACCTCTTTTAAACTTACTATTGGGATTGTTTAGATTGTTATACTTCAGTTGTTTTGTAGAAGTCTTATAAATTTTGTCTTAATTTTGTACAATTTACTATTTTATTGCCTTTTTACTAAACGATCATATCATATTGTTATTCTTGTACTATATTTAGCTACTGCTGCAATATAATGTAAAATAATGATCACTGCAGGAAGAGTGAATCTCACAACACAGGGCTTCCTAGTGTGAGATTCAAAGTGCATAAGCTTTGTTTTAGTATATAAGCAATTACGAAACTCTGTTTTAATGTGCTAAAGTGCTAATAAAATATTATTATTATTGTATTTCGTTAACATCACGGGTCGTTGAACGCCCGGTCCTTTGGAAGGCATTGACGGAGCCAAAGCCAACGTCAAGAGGCCCTTTATAAAGATAAACTTAAATGCTATGATTTGTGGATGGAGAGATGAAAAACTATAAAAAGATGGTACATTTTTGTCATGGCTATGAATATGTTCTGCTGGATGTCTGTTTACTGGTCTATGGGATGAGGTACGGCACCCGCCAATTATGCCTCATTACACAATATTAAGGCGGGTGGTGACTTGCCATCCACTGAATGGGCCCCCCATAAAGGCGGACCGTTATACTGGCGCCGAGGGGCAACATTGGCGTGGATAGCTGAGGGTGTTGAGAGGCGTGCTGCACTTTCACTAAACGCTACTAGCGGCTTTATGCCTTTAATACTTCCACCCTGGAGCTTAGGTCTTAGCTCTTGCGATTCCCACCACGGGCCAGCCGGTCAAGGCAAGCCGGTGGTCAGAGGGTCTCATTTAGCCCTCACAGGATAGGGGTCCGCGGTGTCGCCACTCACCGTCGGCTCGCCACAAAGCCGCCCCTGCGGGATTATTATTATTATTATTAATAAAAAAAGTTGAAATTTAAAGGGTGTTCCGATACATACATAGTTTGCGCCAATAGGTAGATCTCTGAGTTATATGAGCGCTGATACAATTTAGAGGTTAATTGGTTGGTACGGAAGCCTCGGTGGGCGAGTTCAACTCGACTTAGCCGGTTTTATTTTTATGATATAAGGTAACAGGACAAGCACAACGCTCGCCTGATGGTAGGCGATGACGTCTACCTATTACAAATACAGCGGCATGCAAAATTCTGAACTACCAGAATTTTGCATGTCACTGCACTGCGCCTGTTACCTTGAGTCATAAGGATGTTGAGTCTCACATGTCCTGTAATTTCAATGGACACCTTGCCATTTCAACCGAAAAACATTCCTATTTCACGGCTGAAAATATAGGCAAAGTGGTGGTGCCGCCCCAGGCGGACTAGCAGAAGTCCTACTACTACAATAATACACTATATACTACAATATTATCTGCCTAACTGCCTACCCCAACGGGAAAAGGCGTGATTTTATGTATGTATATAGTTCTCGTAGTCCCGTAATATATTCGAGCCAACATCGTCATGAAGGCAGGTAAATGTTGCTTAGTCTTTAAATATTTATGTGGAGGCACAAAGTAAATAATAGAATTACGAAGGTGGAGGTAGCTTTTTGTAAGTATTTATTCTGTGATGGAGGTAAGCTCACCACTTCGTTTGCTCGGGGTTATCATAGATCAACACAAAAAACAAACAAAACAAACAATCGCTGTGTTCACAATTTGTTGAAACTCAGTGTTATGTTAAAGTATATAAACGTTGAGTCAGTAACTGACTTTGGTTTATATAATTACTGAGTTTACTGACCTTGTGTTTAGCTAGAAATAACTTTTTCTTTAGTTTTTTGACAGAATTTAGCAAAAAGCTCAATTCATGTGCTGGCTGTTTTTTTTACCGACTTCTTAGATGAAAGAGGGACTCAATTCGTGTGAATTTTATATATTATTACAATTTTGGCTATCCGGGAATATCCAGATTTTGCATGCTTCACCATACAGAACTCCGTCATTTATTTTTGTGAAATTATTTTTTTATTTCAGAGAATATGCTTTCCGTTAGGTCCCATTGTAATTTTATTGCGATCTGATAAGTATCTCCATATTTATCCAATGATAAATATCGAACTAAAACTGCTTCGATCCAAGGTGATAATATCAGAAAAAAAGTTATTTTAACGCATTATTTTTGGTTTAGAAATTTGTATCAAAATAACACTTTTTAATTTCGTTAAAGTTGTTAATACAAAATGTTTGTAATTATGGTACTTTTTTAAATTCATAATCAGAACTTTACGACTTATGTGAAGATAAGCGTTCTTTATAGGTTCAAGTGTACAAGATTGCCGGAAGGCAAGACAAGTGTTGTGCTGTAAAATGGATAGTAGAACAAAACCTTTTACAACTTGCAGGCAAGTAATTAAAACTTGCAGCGATTCTAAATAGGTAGTTCATTTAGAACGCGATGGCCCGCTACAGAATTGATAACGTGTCATGCAATTTAGAATGAATGCGATTGAATGAGTCCGTAACATGCGTAAAATGTCCGCCGAAACGAATTTATCGGCACTTTGTATTGTCGGGCTTTGACATATTACCTACTGAGGTTGACACACTGTCAATAAACGGGAACAGCGCAATCGAGGCAAATTTTAGTTCTCTGCAGGTGGCGCCCTGCAGGTGGCGCCACTAGCAAATAAGGTCCTGAAGTTTAGATGTGAAAAGTTGGTATTACGCGCGCGGAAACAGAATTTTAATTCAAAATATTGTATTGCTTCAATGCTTCAAAATTGTCGTGAAATTAAACATTGAGTAAAGTATTGTGCAATCCCGTTTTATTCGAAAAAGGGAGGGACTTGTATTCTGAAAGACAAGTAGTTAGTTAGTAGCAATTTTGTAATGGCCAACTAGTTATTTTCTTTTTAAAAAATCACAGCTTTGTAAAATACATTTACCTTGACTATTATAGATAGGTATCTAATTTTTTTTCTTAACCTGTAATGTCCCACTGCTGGGCAAAGGTCTACCGCATAGCCACGAATCTTTCTCGATCGCAATGTCTGTAGCCAGGCTGGTGGGCCACTATATCGTCACTATATCAGGTAAGTAATCTTAATAAGAAAAAAAAAAACGTTTCGCAAACCTTACTCTACTAGCGCCTCTACCGGCGAATTCATATGCGATTAGCATCATTCAGACGGTACTGGATCAAATATTGATGGTATTGACAGTTCTGTGACAATACTTATATACTTTCATAATAAATCGAAGGGCCAATCAGAGTAAAATTAAATGTAAACAAGGGAGGATGGAAACGCTTTTGTATTTTTTCATATATTAAACAAACAAAGGTCAAAATGGATAAAGGTATTATAAATTTATTGGAAATTCGGCACGCCTCTCAGGCATTTGCGTTAATTTGTGTTAGTATCACACCAAATGCTACTAATATAGCAACATCTGAATACCAAATATACAAATACTAGTTTCTGTCTCACGGATTTGCTTACACTAAGATTATCCAATAGTTTATATCCGGGCGGAATTTCTAGAAAATCCTTTCTAAGCGGATATACCTACGTCATAACAACTATCTGCATTCTAAATTTCAGCGCAATCCGAAACAATTTTGATTTTCAGACTTTGTTACCCCACTTCACCTTCTTATGGTGGCATTTTGAAAAAGCCTGAAACTCGTATTTACTTATTTGTTTACAGCAGTACTTGTGCGAAGTTTCGGATAGAAAAGACTATCTTATCTTGTTTCTCCATACAAACTTTGAACCCCCGTTTCATCCCCTTCAAGCGTGAATTTTGGAAAATTCATAATAACTATCAAACTTTGATACCCCATTTTACCCTCTTAGGGTTGGAATTTCAATAAAGCCTGAAACCTGTATTTACTTATCCCCTTAAGGGGCGAATTTTAGAAAATCACTTTTCAGAGGGAACTTACGTCGTAATAACTATCTGCATGCCAAATTTTAGCACAATCCGAAACAATATTGATCTTTAGACTTTGTTACCCCATTTCACCCACAAAAAAAATCATTTGAAATTGTGGGATAGGAGTGGAATTTCAAAAAAGCCTGAAACATGTGTTTACTTATTTTTTTACTGAAGCACTTGTGTAAAGTTTCAAATTGAAAAGACTATCTAATCTTGTTTCTTCATACAAACTTTGAACCCCCGTTTCATCCCCTAAAGGGGTGAATTTTGGAAAATCCTTCCTAATTACACCATTACGTACTAAGAGAAATATACCCTCCAAATTTCAAGTCTCTACGACCAGCGGTTTAGGCTGTGCGTTGTCTGTCAGTCAGTCAGTCAGTCAGTATGTCAGGACAAAGATTCTTATAGTATTAGAAGATAGGTATAGTACTTAGAGCTAGTACTCTTAAATAGATACAAATTAAATTTAGTTAGAGAGATTGTTATAGAAATCATTGCATTAACAATAAACTGGCCAAGTGCAAGTCGGACTCGCACTAGTAGGGTTCCGTACCACACTACAGTATTTTATAAGATCGAGCAAAAAATACCACTATCATTAAGCCAGCCAAATATAAGAATTAATAAACATTTTATTTCTTATAACGCCATCTATCGTCTAACAAAGGTGTTAGGGATTGACATTTCAATATAATGCCATCTATGGGACGTTTACCTAACTAAGTGTTCATAGATGCCGTGAAATGCCGAAAAAAACACGTTTCTTGTATGGGGACCCCCTATTATTTTTAACTTTATTCTGATTTTAGTATTTGTTGTTATAGCAGCAACAGAAATACATGATCTGTGAAAATTTCAGACAGACGGACAGACAGACAGACAGACAGACGGACACCGGAGTGTTAGTAATAGGGTCCCGTTTTACCCTTTGGGTACGGAACCCTAAAAAAAAACTGTGAAGGAAAAACATCGTTAAGAACCGCATGGTGGTAGGACACTCTAGTGTCCCGCTGGCCAGCTACCACCCTCAAGTTACAAAATCTGTCGTCAAACATTTAAAATGTGTTCCGGCAGCTATGCTTGACAGCCAGTTCCCATTCTAGGCCTAGCGTGCTACCATCCTCGACCGTCAAAATAAAACTAGATAATTACATTGATAAATGTCAACCTGAGGTGACAATACACAAGAATGACACAAATCCACATCAAACGATAAAACACGATATATACCTAACGTGACCATACGTCCCGCTTTGGGCGGGACAGTCCCGCTTTCAGGCAGTCTGTCCCGGTGTCCCCCGCAAGGCCAAAATTGTCCCGCTTTTGCAAATAGACCAAACGATAGTTTAAAATGTATTTTTACCCGCGTTGTGCCCGTTCCCGTGGGAATTTCGGGAATTTTTATACATATAAACCTTCCTCTTGAATTACTCTACCTATTACAAAAAACCGCATCAAAATCCGTTGCGTAATTTTAAAGATTTAAGCATACAGACAAACAGACAAACAAACAGACAAAAATAGAGACTTTGTTTTATACTATGCTATGTAGTGATTCGCAGATGTCCCGCTCTGACATAAAATAAAAATGGTCACGTTATATATACCTCCAATACGGTATCTTTATCCGTGCTCCAAGGTTAAGCTTGTGTTTAGTATCTATTGTTGCGAGAAAGAGAGAAGAACATTAAAATCACTCATACTAATTAGACTGTATTGCCCTTTGAGTAGGTACCTATACAGTTGGTTTACTTATCTGAGGTATTACCACTAGCCCTGGATTATCATGGTCTCTGCAAACGGGCCTTAGATTTCCGATATTTGTACGTTATTTCGGACGACCATTGAATACATTTCAATAATTTAAGATCGATAACAAAACAAAAAAAAAACCGACTTCAAAGGCATAATAAGGTTGTTAGAGAGAACCACATAAACGAAAATGTCATTCATGTTAGTACATATTTTTGTAGATTTTTTTTAAAAGCGCTGAATTAAGTTCGTTTAAATGTATATAAAACCACCCCTAAAGTATGGCTTACTAAACAAAAAAAGAATCATCAAAATCAATTCATAATTGGCGAAGTAATCGCGGAACAAAAATCAGCTCTGCTGCGGAGATTCATATCAATAATGCTGAGTGTACTCCAATAGTCATTTTTACGGTCAATTTGTAATTAAGTCTATGTAAATTGTAACAAGTTTTTTTGACAACAAATTATTTTTGTTTTTTTTTGTATAAAAAAGTCGAATTGAGAACATGCTCCTTTTTAGAAGTCGGTAAAAAGTAGTTAAAAAGTATAAAACCGACTTCACATGCCACGCGAGTCAGTTTCAATAGTAAGTTTTGGATGTTTATCGCCATATCTACGGAGATACAAACTTATCAGATCTTGGAAAAAAATGGTAAAAATTTGCAACCATCTCGGAGATAAACACTACCCATAACCATAAGTAACAAATTTTGTTGAAAGGGATATCTCCCAAGTGGTCCATTCATTCATTCAAATGTCAACGAGATATATGTTAAGTACCTTCAAAGATATTGAGCTACACCTCAAACTTGGTACTGAAAATGACTAACGTGATATTTAAAGTCGGTTCTATTAGTGTATAAATGATTTTAAAATAAATGATGAAATAAAACGAATATAATATCGTTAGAAACCTCCTCCTTTTTTGAAGTCGGTTAAAAATAAATGATGAAATAAAACGAATAAAATAAAATTAACCCGTGAGTGTTTTAAATAAACGATTATATTGGCGGATAATATCACGGTAATATTGACAGTTGCGGAATCCAGTATTGACAGTATTGCCGGCCGCGCTGGTAACTAGATAGTAAGGTAGTTATAGGGAGATACCGCCAGCTGAAGTTAATTAACAGGGTCTATTGGGTAGCAGTTATCCGGGTCAGCGGTTATGATGTCAGTTTGCCAGCTTGTTTTCAGCCGTACAAAATGGCAATAGGAATTCAACCAATATTGTTAGAATGACAAAACATATGCTAAAATATTGACATTTAAACTACCTTTAACTTTTATATGTGCGGAAATCATTTAGTTATTATAAGGAAATTACATTAATTATCATTAAAATTCAATTAAAAACGCATTACTTCTCCACAGAACACGGATATAGTCGCCCCATCGTACTTTCAACAAGATTTGGTAGTATCTCCAGAGATATGGAGATAACTACTCAAAATGCTACTACTACTATACTATACTAAGTTTTTTTCTTTTTGTAAGAGATCTTAAATTATTTCTTCAACTATGCCATTTCCCATTCAAAATGCGTCTTTTGGATTCAAATGTAAGTATCCTATTGAAATTATAATAAACAAGCCATAGTTAAATATTCATGGAATATTTTAACATTTTTTTCAAAGGCGGTAGTTCGTATTCATTTTGTATTGCTTTGAAACATTTTTGAAACTTGAAAAATATCTACAAAACGTTCAATTCATAATATTTCAAAGCTAATCACTTATTATGAGTATTCCCAACGCGTCATAAGACAAAAGTGTTTTGTTTTGATAATAATGGGGGTATTTATTACAATATTTCACACTATGTGGAATAAGTAATACCTAATGTATTTTAACGATTTTAGCAATATACAACATTTACCTAACTCTAAATATTTTACAATTTTATTCTATAAAATTAAAAAATCCGCTGAGAAAGTGTAAACTGTCATGGCGTCATCTTTATTTAAACCTTACAATAATCACTAAAAAATAAAATACCGGCCAAGTCGAGTTGGACTCGCGCACCGAGGCTTCCGTACCAAGGTTAAAGGACAAACTTAACTTTGCAGTTCGATCCGCAGATTAAGTAGAGATGCTACGTTTGTTGTACGTACGTACGTACATGTTTGATCCATAGAAAATGTATTGCACCGACTGCAAATAATAAGTTTCTTTGATATTAAACAGCATATTTTACGGTTTTCAGATTTATTCCTATATAAGTATATTCCTATATTTATTCCTTTTTTTTGGCGGTAGGTGCAAGATAAGCAACACGTACATTTTGTACTGTTGTTTTTATTTTGCAATTAAAAATAGTAAAACAGTTATATTACAATCAATTTATGAATAATTAGATAAAGTAAGTGTACCGCACCTGCCATATTGTGTTTTCCCTGCATAAGCTGCTGCACAAATCAAGGTATCATAAATCTTCAGTTGCACTTTAACTCGCGAATACGACATGGATGCCACTAAGATCCAGCAATCTCTAGAAGACCTGATGGGCGTTTTTTACAAACGAATGGATAGTTTCGAGGGCAAGCTACAGAAAACTCCCTCAACTGCTGACACAGATCCACTGGCACTGGAATTTAGTTCCTTTAAAACGTTTGTGATTACGTCATTGCGCGCACTGCAGGCTCAGATAGAGATGCTGGCCAAGGAGACTGACCAGTTAGAGATGCGTAGTAGGCGTAAAATGTTGATGCTGCATGGCCTCCCGGAAGGAGCGGATGAAGTGACGGCCGATGTTGTTGTCGGGGCGGTCGTCCACAAGCTGAAGCAAGCTGCGTTTGTGGTTACCGACATTAGTCGCTGCCATCGAATGGGCCGCCCTGTGAGTGCTGATAGGCCGAGGCCGATCCTATGCAAGTTTAGGGATGTCACTGTCCGTGACAAGTTATGGTCTGCCAAGGCTAGCCTCAAGGGCACCGGAATCACGGTCTCGGAATTTCTTACGAAGACTCGTCACAGCCTATTCATGGCAGCTCGCGAGAAGTACGGTGTAGCCAAGTGTTGGACGAGAGAAGGATTTGTCTTTGTTCTCAACCCCGAAGGAGTTCGTCACCGTATTAGCTGTCCGGCTGACCTCGATAATGTATCTCAAAAAGAAGTCTCTAAGCAAATAGCGCCAAAAAGAACAAAACGAGCAGCGGCAAGAAAATAAGACTATTCGCACGGTTTTATGTTAATTTTATAATTACATGCATCTTTATCACAATAACATGTACTCGTAACTATAACACTTAGTTACCACTTTAACTTGTACTGTTATTTTTTCTGTGCTATAACTTATTTATTACCGACTCGTTTATGTTACACACTGACAGATCTTTTTTACTTAGTACCTTCGCAATAATTCTGACCAGTCACAATATTATATGGTGGTTTTGTTACTGTTGTAACTACCCTCTTTTTTTTCTCGCTTGTTAGTTTTGTCCTTTATTATCAATTATTAACTATCATAATGATGTTAACTGGTAACTGATTGAAAATAATGATTTTAAAATGTATTTTATTTGTCCGTATCGTTTTATGTTCACGCACATAAATTAAATATGGTTAGGCGAATTGGTTTTAAAGTCGGTATTTAAATTTGATGTGTAGATTTTCTTTTTCCTATGTATAATTAGATGATTGATAGTATAATATGTGCTATTAGTATAATATATACTCTTTAATTAATCATTGTTAATTTTTCGTGTACTTATTATACTATATTATACTGTTTAATATATGATAGTGTACTATACTATTTTTAAAACACAAATGGCAGGTGGCTAGAAAGCAATTTGCGCTAAGGTTTATAAGTATTTATTATTATTATTTTTATTTGTTGTTATTTTGTTAATATTTATATATACATATATATATAATGTACTAGCTGACCCGGCAAACGTTGTTTTGCCATATAAATAATTTCGTAGTAATTTCTAGTGTAGACAAAAAATAGCTTACTTATTGTAAGTATGTATGGAGGAAAAATGATTAAATTACTAAAATGGCTATTAAAAAATAAGAGTTGATCGTAGAAGGGTGAAAATTGAGGATTGTATGTATTTTTGTATGTTGTATCACAAAAAAATAGAAATTAAAAATTTTGTCTAAAAAATAAAAAAAAATTTAGGGGTGGACTACCCCTAACATTTAGGGGGATGAAAAATAGATGTTGGCCGATTCTCATAGATACCGGATAAGCACAAAAAATTTCATCAAAATCGGTCAAGCCGTTTCGGAGGAGTATGGCAACGAAAACTGTGACACGAGAATTTTATATATTAGATTACGATATTCATGATAGCAGCGATAGTGATGAATTTGTATCGATTTGTTCATCCGCTGATTCTGATAGTACTCATGATAGTTTTTGTAGCATTCCGGGTTTATCTAACACCATCGATTCAATATTGAGCGACGTGCCGAGTAACTTTAATGTTTTTCACATTAACGCTCAGAGCATTCCGGCTCACCACTCTGATATGCTGGCATCTTTTGAGCATACTAATATTCACGCTATCCTCATATCTGAGTCTTGGTTAAAGCCATGTCTCCCGTCTATCTCTTACTCTCTTCCAGGCTTTCAACTTATTCGTAACGACCGTGCTGGTAGTGGTGGTGGCGGTGTTGGTATATACCTACGTTCGCATATTCCTTTCTCTCTTGTGAGTATGTCAGCACAGCCTCCCCCTTCCAGTGCGGGCGAACATCTTTTTATAGAGGTCACCATTAGTATTACGAAAATTCTTCTGGGTGTTTACTACTGCCCCTCCCTACTGATAAACTATTTCTCTTCGTTTGAAAAACTTCTAGAAGATTACTGTCTTTGTTATCATCATACAATTATTATGGGCGATTTTAACACCTGTTTGCTTAAGCTGGATTCCAGGTCCTCTACTTTTGAATCCTTAGTTAGAGCCAGTAACCTCAATATCCTCCCTTTAAGTGCGACACATAAGTTTCCAAACACTACACCTTCTCTATTAGATCTAATGCTTGTGTCGTCCTTAACACATGTCACTAAACATGGTCAGGTTGCGGCCGACTCTTTCTCATACCATGATATGATATATCTGTCTTACAAATTGCGCCCCCTTAAAGCCAAGCCTAAAATTCTCTTGCAGCGTAATTTTAGTGGTATTAATTTGGAAGCTTTACGTGATGATGCTAGCGAGTTAGATTGGTCGGACGTTACAAACGCCGAGTCCATAGATGATAAAGTAAATATTTTGAACACCATTATCACAAAATTATTTGACACTCATGCACCCTTGCGACCAGTAAAACTCAAGCATTTACCTGCTCCGTGGTTAACGCCCGAGATTAGAGTACTAATTAATAGAAAATTATCTGCCATAGCAAAGTTCAAATGCAAACCAACTGAAGTAAACAAAGTTAAATATATTGAACGTCGAAATCAGTGCAACAAGGTGTGTAGAGACAAACAACGCCGATACATCCATAGCTCCTTAGAAACAGAAGATCCTAAAAAGGTCTGGAGTTTTCTAAGATCTTTAGGTGTTGGAAAGACACGCCAAGCTAGTATCCCTAAAGATTTGGACATTAACGCGCTTAATCACCACTTCTCCTCTTCTGCCAAATTTGATGGGCCTACTAAATCAGCTACGTTACAATGTCTTTCTAACATGCCAACCTCTAGTTATCCTTCGTTTCTCTTTCAGCAATTCACTGATTGTGATGTTAAGAAGAGTGTAGAAGGCATTTCATCGAATGCAGTAGGTAGTGACTGTATCAGTCGAAAAATGATAATTCGCATACTTGACGAAATACTTCCAATTATACAACACCTCCTTAATTCATCCATCTCCAGTAGTATGTTTCCTTCCGTTTGGAAAGAAGCCCAAATTACTCCTCTCCCCAAAAAAGTTAATCCTACATCATTTGCCGAATATCGTCCCATCTCTATACTTTCTTTCCTTTCCAAACTTCTAGAGCGTCTTGTTCATCAACAACTTACTTCTTTTCTAATACGCAATAACCTTTTAAACCCACTTCAGTCCGGATTCCGCTCAGGCCATAGTACAGTCACAGCTTTAGTAAAAATTACTGACAACATTCGTCAGGACATGGAAGACGGACAGGTCGCAGTGTTGTCATTACTCGACTTCAGCAACGCTTTTAATAACGTAGACTTTGACATACTGCTTAGCATTCTACGCTCTCTGAACATATCTCCAACAGTAATTGAGTGGTTTCGATCATACCTGTTTGGTCGCCGGCAGCGCGTGCGCATCGATGATACTTTCTCATCATAGTGTAATACGACTGCGGGCGTACCACAGGGCGGCGTTCTCTCTCCTCTTCTCTTTTCAACTTTTATCAACTCAATTTCTCAGCACCTCTCTTCGTCCTACCACCTTTATGCAGATGATTTACAAATCTATACTCGGTCAACCATACAGAATTTACCAGCAGCTATAAACACCATAAATATAGACCTTAAACGAATATCTGATTGGAGCTGCTCGTATGGCCTCAGAATAAATCAGATAAAAACACAAACTATAATCATAGGAAGTTCGAGGATGATCTCAAAAATCGACTGGTTTCATCTGCCTCAGATAATTTTTGACGGTAATATTATTAAAATTAGTGACTCAGTCAAAAACTTAGGATTGTTAATCGATAAACACCTTTCGTGGGTACCACAATTGGCTGAAACGAGTCGCAAGATCTTTGCATCTGCCTCTTCTCTCAGAAGATTGCGAAATGTTCTACCAACAACCACTAAAATAGCGCTAGCACAAACTCTTCTTCTTCCAATATTAGACTATGCTGATGCCGCATATCTAGACATTACCGAAGAACAGCTTAATAGGCTTGAACGCTTACAAAATGTATGTATACGGTTCATATTTGGATTAAGGAAATATGACCATGTTTCTGCATTTCGAAAAAAGCTGGAATGGTTGCCAATCCGTCTCCGCCGGAATGCTCATATTCTCACTCTCCTTTATACCATCCTTTTTATTCCCTCCTCTCCTTTCTATCTCAAACAACGCTTCACCTTCCAATATCTCTCACATTCTCTCTTCTTGCGCTCATCTGAAACTCTTGAACTTCAAATGCCTCTTCACTCTTCCCAATACTATGATAAATCGTTCACTGTACAAGCTATACGTTTATGGAATTCTCTGCCTTTAGATATCAGACGTCCAAAATCTTTGCCTATATTTAAAAATATGGTAAAGAATTATTTTCTATCCACTGTCAAATGAAAGCTATCGATCTGTCTTATTTTCCGTTTAGTAATACTATACCTATATATATTAGTATATTTTTATTATGCCTATATATGTATTAGAATCCGAATTAGATTGTAAGTAGGCATTAAGTAAATTTTTTTTTTTTTTTGTATTATAGAGCATATTACTTGTTAGTAATACGTCCCTATTGTAACTACAATCTAGCCTTTTCGGCTAATAAGCAATTTTACTTTAGCCTAAACTGTATACATAAACTACACTAAGAATGTGTCCATTGACACTTTTCTTATTGTCTCTAATAAAGATGTATACACATTGTTCAAGTGTTCATACGTATAGCACTATTAGCACTTTATCACTAAACTTTATTTTTATACACTAGTTCGAACGGTTTTGTCCGCTTAAGTCTTCTTACTATGTTTGTATGGTCAAGGAGCTGGATTGCCTCGACATTCACATGATGGTGAAGTCTTTTTTCGTGAACTTCTGCATACTTTTGGACAATTTTGACGACGGTCTCAATTTTCAGGTCCCGATGTAGATCGTCATTTCTGATGTACCAAGGGACCATTGCGATTTCTCTCAATACTTTATTCTGGAACCGCTGTATAATTGATATATTGCTGTTTATGGTACAGCCCCATAACTGTATACCATAGGTCCATACTGGCATTAGGACTTGCTTGTATAATATAATTTGTTTTGTATTGACAACTTAGACTGTTTGCCAAGTAGCCAATACATTCTTTTGTACCGTAGCTCTAATTCTTCCCTTTTTTTCTTGACGTGTGCTTTCCAGCGCAGCTTGACGTCAAGGGTCATGCCAAGGTATTTGGCCGTATTATGGTAGGGGATTTGGTTCCCGTTGATAATGACTGGGCAATAATTATGTTTTTTGTTACTAAAATCTATATGTATTGATTAAGATTCGTTCAGTTTGATTTTCCAGTGTCTTGTCCAATCGTAGATTTGATCAACAGCTTTCTGGACTTTTTCTGATGCTTCTGCATGGGTACTTCCTACAGCCATTATCGCAGTATCATCAGCAAACGTCGCTATGGTGTTATTTTCTAGCTCTGGAATATCGCAAGTGTAGAGAAGGTACAGGACCGGACCAAGAACACTTCCTTGCGGTACTCCAGCTTTTATTTCCTTGACGTCAGAGTATGAATCTTCATGCCTTATTCTGAATACTCTATTAGAGATGTAGGAAATATCTGCAAAGAAGAATATCTGCAAAGAATATCTGCAAAGAATCTTGGTAGACTCTTTCGTAGCTTATATATAAGGCCCTCGTGCCAAACTTTATCAAAAGCTTGTGCCACATCTAAGAATATAGTTGAGTAGACCTTTTTGTCTTCCAGTGTCTTTTCAATAATATCTGTGATTCTGTGTACTTGGTCAATTGTGGAATGTTTTTCTCGGAAACCAAATTGGTGTTCTGGAATAAGTTTAGCTTCTTCTAATATCGGCTTCAATCTTTTTAAGAGTAACTTTTCAAGAAGCTTCGACATTACGGGGAGCAGAGATATTGGTCTGTATGACGTAGTTTCATTGGGTGGTTTTCCTGGTTTTACTATCATTATAACTTCAGCTACTTTCCATAAATTAGGCACATATTTCAATATAAGGGAAGCATTGATTAAGGTGGTTAATTTAACTACCACTTTTTTTGGAAGGTTGTAGTAGTATTTGTCCTGATATAAGGTCATAACCAGGAGCAGGAGAAGTAAAATATGTAGCAGATTTTTTTTTTATTGTGCACCGCCGTCCATTCAATAATTACCATAGTATAGTTGTATTTACTTTAAGTTGTTTTTTTTTTCTGGTGATCAATAAAGAGTTATTGTATTGTATTGTATTGTAAGTGCCTAAAAGACTTTGCTTCTTGCCAAATGTCAACGGGAAGTACCCTATAGTTTTTGATTCCCTTGTGAACTAGCAAAATATGCGAACATATGTGACAACGGTCATATCATTTGATCGCGTTGACTTACAGGTTTGATGTTTTCACAGCCAAAAGAGACCGTAAAATTTGATATAAGTTTCAACTTGATATCCCGACGCGATCCTAGAAAAGGGGCCTTGACCGACGGACAGACAGACAGACAGACAGACAGACAGACAGACAGACAGACAGTCGTTATCAGACACGCTATCATTGATAAAGCGTCACTGGATTCTCACGGCCGTATTTATGAAAATTTTGACGAACACGTAGCGGTGGATTTGACACAAGTAATATGTATTGGTTTCAATCAAGGGCAGATTTAAGGGAGATTCCATCACACTACATACTTAGAAGCAAATCAAATTATCAGAGTTGTTAAAACATATGAATAAAACAACAGAAAGAACATGCGTGAAACTCTTGTCTATTTCTGGCTAAAGTATGACACTTAGGCTGAGTTGCTCCATCTTACCTATAACTAATAACCAGTATTTTTTAACCGACTTCAAAAAAGGAGGAGGTTTCTCAATTCGACCGTATATATATTTTTTTTTTTTTTTATGTTTGTTCGCGGATAACTTCGTCGTTTATGAACCGATTTCGATTATTCTTTTTTTGTTGGAAAGGAGATATCCCAAGTGTGGTACCATGGTAATTTTATCGAGGTATGATAAGTATCTCCAGAGATATTGAGATAAACATCTCAAAATTGGTACTGAAAATGAATAGCGCGGCATTGAAGTCGGTTGTTTTTAACCGACTTCAATAAAAGGAGGAGGTTTCTCAATTCGACCGTATATATATATTTTTTTTTTTTTTTTTTTTTATGTTTGTTCGCAGATAACTTTTATTATTGATTTTTTTGCCCGTCCACCCCTTGTGCCCCTCCCTGAAAAAAATCCTGGATTCGCCATTGGTTTCAATGGCACTATGCGTTAGTGAGCACTGTGAGACCTCATAGTATTGTTTGTAAATACGGGGACAGTTGAACAAAAATAAGAATACAGAATTAAAAGTACACACGGCGGTTTTATCGCTAAATACCCAAATACGAGTACCTAATGTATAATACTATGAATATCCAATAGACCCATACAATATTTGATATAATAGTAATCATATTATATATTTATAAACTGATACATAAATACACATATATTTATATATATACTATATGCGATAAGACCGCCCATTGACACATCATTATTTGTTAGTTTTAAGTTGTATCCTTTCTATAAGTGGTGTTCAATAAAGAGTTATCTATCTATTTACATTCAAATACACATACCATATGATAATTCTATATAAGTAAATAAATAATAATATAAGTATTAACAGCAAATCAATGTAAGTAAGCGTTGACACAGAATAATGGCAGTGACAGATAAAAAAAATGTTTGACTTTAGTTTTGAGTATACTCAGCGTTTGAGCTTGTCGTGCCGAGAGTGGTTAGTGAGTTCCAGAGTCTTACGGCTTCAACGGCAAACGACTTATCGTAGAAGGAACTCTTGTGAATGGGAACCTCAAGAAGATAAAGTTGTTGAGGGCCTAGTGGTGTAGTGGGAGAATGGTCGGCTTTGACGACAGAGGTACCGAGTTCAATCCCCGCCCTGCAACAATGGATTTTTCTATCGAAAAATGTATGTGCGCTTCTTACAGTGGACCTCCGGTCACGGTAATATAATAATATTTTACCGTGCTCCGGTGAAAGAACAACATCGTTATGAAACCCGAAACCCCGCATGGTGGTAGGACACTATCTAGTGAGAGCCAGCTACCACGCTCAAATGTTCCGGCAGTTATCCTTGAGCACCAGTTCCCGTTCTAGGCCTAGCGTGCTACCATCCGAGACCGCATCATCACTTACCAACAGTTGAGACTGTGGTCAAACGCTATCCTATAAGATATTAAAAAAAAATATCTCCTCGTTTTGATCAAGTATTTTTATGGTTGGTTATGGTATGGTATGGTTTTTATGGGTTCCGTACTCAAAGGGTAAAACGGGACCCTATTACTAAGACTCCGCTGTCCGTCTGTCTGTCTGTCACCAGGCTGTATCCCATGAACCGTGATAGTTAGACATTTGACATTTTTACAGATGATGTATTTGTGTTGCCGCTATAACAAGAAATACTAAAAACAGAATAAAGTTTAAAATTATATGGGTCCCCAAAACGAAACGTTTTTTCGCCATTTCAATATATCACCATCTATGAACGCTTAGGTAAACGTTAGACGTAGACGTTAGATGGCGTTATAAGAAATAAGCACGCGGCTTAAAACTCTGTTTTGATAAAATGTTTATTAATTATTATTTTTTGCTGGCAAAAAATGATAGTGGTATTTTTTGCGCAATCTTATAAAATACTGTAGTGTGGTGCGGAACCCTACGAGTGCGAGTCTGACTTGAACTTGGCCTGTTTATTTTTATATTATATAGGCTAGCGTTTGACCACTATCTCACCTGTTGATAAGTGATGATGCGTTCGAAGATGGTAAGCATGCTAGGCCTAGAATGGGAACTGGCTCTCAAGGATAGCTATCGGAACACATTAGATATTTGGCGACAGATTTTCTAACTCGGGACACTAGATGGGTAAGGCCGTAAAATTGGCCTCAGGGTCTTAAGCTCCAGCGTCCAGTGAGTAATAAAATAAAATTTGACATATACCTATAATTTTTCTATTTTCTTAGCTTTGTAAATTAGTTTTACTAGTAGGCTAACTATACAAACATTCGCAAAACATATAATTAATAATTATTTTTCATAATAATAACATGTGATCACAACAGTTTGTTTCTATACAAAATAAAATGTCACAAACTCGCCCCCGCACTTATGTTACAACTTTGAATATTTGTTGTATTCGTATTTGACCATTTTAAAGTTCGTATGGATACAATAATACCAATTCTACAAATTTCAGTGTCAGGCAGGGTTAGATAATGTTTAAATAATAAAATTCTGGTACGTTAACATCGTGTCCACGGATTTGATGCTTTTATGTCACGTATTTTATGTTACAATATTTTTTACTAAAACTTAGCATTTGAGCAGCAGAATTTATTTCTATATCATGGCAACTCCAAAGTCTACTTGTCTATGCTACGTCTTTCACTCGTCGGCCATGTTTCTAGCTGTGAGCTTTTGTTTTCGAGCGGAACCGAGTCATTTTTATTGGTGATTATTGATTGCAGCTGAATAAAAGTAAAACTGTATTCATTTATCATAGAAGTTATATTATTTTGATGAATCGAATGTTTAGAGAATAGCTAGAGACCGTGTACGTGCTTTTATTCTTGTCGCTTAACCGTTAAAGTGAAAATGTTTTGAGGAGTGGTTAGCTTTTAGGTGACATTTATGTTACAATTTACACAAAAGTCCATACATTCAGTCACACACTTTTAAGTTACTTTTATGTCACATGAGGCCAATTAAACGGCCTTACCCAGATAGTGTCCTACCACCATGCGGGGGTTGGGAGTTTCTTAACGATGTTTTTCCTTCACCGGAAGGCCACTGTGAAAACCGCACATACATTTTTTGATAGAAAATCCATTCGTGCACGGCGGGGATCGAACTCGGTACCTCTGGCACCAAAACCGACCATTCTCCCACGCCACCACCGGGCCTTGAAAGGTTGGTGTAACCTACTCGTAAGATAATTGTTGTATTTGGTAGATACAACCACAACATATGGTACAACTATACTCGTGGATTTGTGTTCGGGTCGCAAAATTTTAAAGTTTCAACTAACTAAGAAGTTTTAAACGATACAGTCATAGAATAAATAATAGTACAATTAGGGCCAGTCTCACCGGTTCCTGATAAGCGTTATTATGAAGAAATCTGACGTGGTCGCAAAAGTTTAAAGTTTTCAACTAAGAAGTTTAAACGATACAAACTCACAGAATAAATAATAGTACAACTAACAAAGTCTGATTTCTACAAGTAGGTAGGTAGTACCTACTAGAATTTCTCAAATCCGAGGCTTAAAAAGATTTTTTCGCCTATATGAAGGCTGATCTATGAGTATAAATATAAAATCCAAAGTCCTGACTGTACTGATTAACGGACTGACTGACTGCGTATTCAACGCACAGCCCAAACCGCTGCTTTTAGATACATGAAATTTAAAGGTTGTGTTATTTGTAAAGTGTAGGCATCCAATAAGAAAGGATTTTTCGAAATCCACCCCTAAGAGGGTGAAATGGAGGGTTGAACTTTCTATGCAACTCTTTATTCTCTGGGTCAATTGTCTCGAAAATTGGTACCTACACATTATCTTTAATTTTTTCAATTTTTTATTTTTTATTTATTCATACGAGTAGATCGCCCATATAAAAATCATCGTTATAAACCTTTTAAAATAAAAATATTGGTACTCTTATGCTAAATGTTATTATAATTACAGGCGAAGACTGCATGCACATAAAATTATAGAATTTTACAAATAAAGAATCTCATTAAATAAATTTAAACACTACAGTCAATTATCGTTACATAAAAAAAAGTATACATACAATTTACAATTTAAAATAAATTACGTTTTTAAAGAATATCACAGAGACATGATTGCAACTTTAAACTTATTGATGTTATCATAAAATAGATCGACAGACTCATGCTTCGATATAAGTTGGCACTGACGAATCATTCTGTTGAGAGGTGCGTTGTGACCGAGATTGGAATTGCTACGTGATGTTTTGATGATGTTAAAATATTACACGTAACTTAAAATTAAAATTATAAGTTACGTGTATCACAGTTTCTCCAAAATCATGCTCCAATAAGTATCTCCTGTCACTAAGTATGTTTACCTAGGGCAGACGCTCCAACTAGACAAACACAACTTCGAGAAGGAAGCTTTGGGCAGCATTCAGAAAAATCCGTCGAGTCTTCTCGTCCCCTATACCACAGTTTTTAAAGACAAAAGTCTTTAACCAGTGCGTCCTACCTGTGATAACATACGGAGCCGAGACGTGGACACTCACAGTTCGACTGGTCCACCAATTTCGCTCAGCGAGCTATGGAGAGAGCTATGCTCGGTATTTCTCTGCGGGATCGAATCCGGAACGAAGTATTTCGCCATAGAACTAAAGTTATCGACATAGCTCAACGGATTAGCAAACTGAAGTGGCAGTGGGCTGGTCATATCTGCCTATACTTGTCCTAGAGTGGAGACAGCGAATCGGCAAACGTAGCGTAGGACGTCTTGTGACCACGTGGAGTGACGACATACGCAAAGCGGTGGGCAGTGACTGGAAAAGAAGAGCCGAAGATCGGGCTCAGTGGCGCATTTTGGGAGAGGCCTATGTCAGCAGTGGACTGACACCGGCTGTTGATGATGATGATGATGATGATGATGATAATCCTCCACACATTTGCCTGACTTACTGAATGATTGTCTGATATATCAACGCACTAGGTACCTAAACCGCTGGATTTAGAGGCATTAGGTTTCTTTGTGAAGTGTAACTCTCCTCTAAGAAAGGTTTTGTAGTGGTAGGACTTCTGCTAGTCCGCCTGGGGCGGTACCACCACTTTGCCAATTAATTTTCAGTCGTGAAATAGGAATGTTTTTCGGCTGAAATGGCAAGGTGTCCAGTGAATTTACAGGGCATGTGAGACTCAACATCTATATGTCTCAAGGTAACAGGCGCAGTGCAGTGACATGTATGTATGTACGCTGTATCTGTAATAGGTAGACGATATCGCTTACCATAAGGCGAGCGTCGTGCTTGTCCTATTACCTTTTACTATAAAAAAAATAAAAAAAAATAAAGGGTTTTTCGAAATTTCACCCCTATGATGATGATGGAAGGTTACATTTTCAGTGAAACTTTTTATTATCTGAGTTGATTGTCTTGAACATTGGTACACATACTCTTCAACTAAAATTATGAGACAGCGTTTCATATTTCAAAAATCATCCCCCGAGCGTTTGTCTAACACTCTAACTATAAATATATCAACTGCTTAAATCGCTGTTCCTAGATTCATGAAATTTGGAGGGTGTGTTTTTGTGAAGTGTGGGCATTCACCATGACAGGGTTTTTGAAATTCCACCCCTAAGAGGGTGATACAGAGTGCTGAACTTTCCATTTAAGTTTTTATTCGCTGGGTCTAATGTCTCAAAATTTGGTACATATACGCTTTAATTAAAATGATCAGTCACAGTTTTTCCAAAATCGTTCCCCACGCGTTTGTCTGACTAATATATCAACGCACTGCCTAAACCGCTTAAGGAGGACTGCTTTTTACACGGTTCGTTATACGTGGTCTTCTCCAAAGTCAGCTTTTTTATATCATATAGGATAGCGTTCGGCCACTATCTCAGTTGTTGGTAAGTGCAGCATTTGTTTGGGATATTGTCAGTTTATATTTATAAATTCAATTAACGACATACGGAGCCGAGACGGGGACATTCACAGTTCGACTGATCAACCAATTTAAAGTCGAGCGAGCTACGGAGAGAGCTATGCTCGGTATTTCTCTGCGGGATCGTATCTGGAACGAAATAATTCGCCTTAGAACTAAAGTTATCGACATAGCTCAACGGATTAGCAAGCTGAAGTGACAGTGGGCTGGTCATATCTGCCGCAGGACTGATAACCGTTGGGGTAGCGTAACGTAGCAAACGTAGCGTAGGACGTCCTGTGACCAGGTGCAGCGACGACATACGCAGAGCGGCGGGCTTCTAACCAGAGAAGTGGCAGAGTACCTGCAGACCCCTGCTCCCCCGCTGGGAGGGGACGACTTTATGTCACCAGCGGAAGTGAAGAGAGCAATAAGTCGCGGGGGTACCACAAGGAAGCTGCCTGTCCCCGGCATTGTATGCCGTCTACACAGATGACATCCCAGTCCTGGAAGAGAAGCACCTCCTACCGGGAGAAAGGGGAGTCACTCTGGCGCTCTTCGCTGACGACAGCGCCTACTTCGCCTTGTCAAGAAATGCTACCATATCCGCAAGAAGATTACAGCGGGTGTTAAACTTTCTGCCAGAATGGCTTGACAAGTGGCGCATGGCTGTCAATGTGGGAAAGACAGCCGCACTGCTTATCGGTGCACAGCGTAATCTTCCCCCTCCACTGCAACTTCGAGGAGAAGAAGTCCGATGGGAAAAGTCGGCCAAGTACCTCGGTATTCATATTGATCGGTCCCTGAGGATGGGCCAGCAAGTGACCCATGCCGTGAATCAGGCAAAAGCGGCTAGAGCCATGCTTAGACCGGTCCTAAACTCGAAGTTGCCATTAAAAACCAAGATCGGTATATACAAAACATACATCAGAACACGCTTAACATACGCTGCACCATCGTGGTACGCATTATGTTCAGAGTCTAACAAGAAAAGACTGCAAGTTGTCCAGAACGTCGCCCTGCGGATGTGCACAGGAGCCGGTCGTTACGTTTGCAATGACGTGATAGCCCGGGACGTCAAGATCGAGTCGGTGGGGGACTTCGTGGTTCGGCTGGCGCGAAACATGTTAAACCGCGCAGACAAAGGACCACACCCCCACCTTCTTCACATTGCGCCGCTTCACGCCCGACCACCTGACGTAACGGCCTGGCGTGCACTCCCTCGTGACATCGTCCCGCCGACACTGGACGACAATGACGACGTGGTTGTAGACGGCAACTCATAGATGAGGCATAAACCACAAGCCAAGATGGCCAACACTAACACTAAGCCAAGATGGCCATCGTAACAGCCACAAAGCCAAGATATGGCCTACATGACCATATCCGATACCCCCACATGGAGCTACATTGTAGCCCATTCCGTTCCCGTGGAGTAGTCGCCCCACGCGCCCAGCCCGGGTAATGAGGTTTACCTCGACCCCGTCCCAACAATATTGCATTGTGATAAGCCTACTAGTTGTAGCAGTTGTTATGAGTTTATAAAGATGAACTTGTACAACCACGTAGTTAAGGCCACTATGTAAATAATTAAGGTACCTGCGTGTACACCTTATTGTTGATGAATAAAAATCTTGAATCTTGAATCTTGCGGCGGGCAGTGACTGGAAAAGAAGAGCCGAAGATCGGGCTCAGTGGCGTATTTTGGGAGAGGCATACGTCCAGCAGTGGACTGATACAGGCTGATGATGATTCAATTGAAAGGGGGTATGAGCGCATGTAATATTTGTTCCTGAAGAAAATTATTTAATTTGTTTAATGTAGGCCACGCAAGCGAAGCCGCGGGTAGAAACTAGTTTATTTTAATACCTAAGTAGATCAAACGAAGTGGGTGGTAGATGAGCTCATTGTATAGCTAGATGTTTTTAGTTATTGATTTATTTATTTTTAACTAGCTGAGCCCCGCGGTTTCGCCTGCGTGGAAATTGATTTGTGGCAAGTGGAGAACAAAATCAGATTCACACACACTTACTTTCGCATTTAAAATATTACTAAGATTACTTAGATATAGGGCTTATTTGTACCAAATTTTAAGTGAATCGGACCAAGGAATTAAATTGTCTATAGAAACTTTATCACAACCTATTTACCCCTTAAGGGGATGATTTTTGAAAATAAGATTAGCCTATATCTTATATCAGAGACTTCACTATCTTTCAAATTTAATTGAAATGGGTTAAGTCTTGTAGTAATGGAGATACGTGGTAACAAACATTCACATAGACACACACACACACTTTACTTTCGAATTTATAGTATTAGTAGGATGTTTACTGAGAATTTTTCGCTTAATGTGCCTAAAATAGATATATTTTTTACTTCGAGCATTTACCAATGGAGATATTAACGTTATAATCCGCAAACATTTTTTTCTGCCGATACTTACGGGGGACGAGGTAAACACGCATTGTACACACACAAATCACTCACTTTAACGATCCCGCACACTAGCTTGAAACACGCACATAGTATTAAAAATACAGCGTAGTTACGCACGCTCATATGGCCAAAAATACAAGAAATAAAGGTACGCCTTGCGTTAACATCTCCTTTGGTAAATGCTCGAAGAGTTTTGAGCGTTTTCTTTAGAAATAAGACTTAGGGTTTTTTATACACAAAATATTCAGTTCTCTGAATAGATTCTTAAGCCCAAATGTTTAAAATCATATAGGCTGGCGTTTGACCACTATCTCACCTGTTGGTGAGTGTTGATGCGGTCGAGGATGGTAGCACGGCGATAGATGATAGCTAGAATGGTAACTGGCTCTCAAGGATAACTGCCGGAACACATTAGATGTTTGGCGACAGATTTTCCAACTTGAGGGTGGTAGCTGGCCAGGCGGACACTAGATAATGTCCTACCACCATGCGGGGGTTGTTAGTTTCTTATCGATGTTTTTCCTTCACTGGAGGGCCATTGTGAAAAGCGCACATACATTTTTCGATACAAAAATCGATTGGTGCACGGCGGGGATTGAACTCGGTACCTCTGGCGTCAAAGCCTACCATTCTCCCAATACACCACTGGACCTTCTAAAATGTTTGTATGATCGCAAGTGAACGTATGTATACGGTGTTTAGTTATAGGTAGATGAAAAGTGGAACCCTCCCTTTGTGCTACGAGTAGATAGATAGATAGATAGATAAACACTTTATTACACCATACAAATTAAAAGTAAAAAAATGGTAAATAAAACAATGTGGCAACAGGCGGTCTTATCGCTTAAAGCGATCGAGTACAGCTAAATGAGGTCACCGATTTGTATCGGTGGATTAATATTTATACCTCAAACTATCATAAAAAAGGCAGACAGATTCGAGCCGAACACCCCAGTGAACGCAAGTTCAGTAATACTAAATGCTTCAGTAATACGCTTCCGCGCTCAGTTTGCTACCAAGCGGCAGCAGGGTCGGACGCTTCCGTGCAGTATTACTTCGCAACGTTGCTTACGTAGTAATCATACCGTATTGACTATGCCGGACTGAGCGCGGAAACTTATTACTCAAGAATTTAGTATTACTGAACTTGCGGTCACTCGGGTGTTCGGCACAATCTGTCTGCCATTTTTATGATAGTCTGAGTATTAATACATATAAAAAAAATTATATGCGTTACAAAACATCTTAAATCGACTTACAATGTGATGCCTGTCATCCTAAGCTGTCATCAGTCAACAGTAATTCAATTTTACTTTTTAACAGACGAAAAAAAAAAACGGAGGAGGTTATCAAGTCGACGCGTATATTTTTTTTATTTATTCTGCTAGGACTAAAAAGTCTTGTGAAACAGAAAATTGAAAGAAAATAGCCCGGAGCAGTATGGATATTTATCCGTATTTTTCACTGCGCCTTCCAAACCTCTAGATAGTTTGAATTTGTTTTTTGTTAATTTGTACTGAAAGTGACAAGTTCCGAAGTGGAGACCGTGAATGAACCAAAAACAACCTCTTAGACTAACTAGGTGGAGCCTTCGAGCATTTACCAATGGAGATGTTAACGCAAGGCGTACCCCTCTGCTGGCCATATAGCCATTTTTGGCCATATGAGCGTGCGTAACTACGCTGTATTTTTAATACTGTGTGCGTGTTCCAAGCTAGTGTGCGGGATCGTTAAAGTGTGTAAATGTGTGTGTGTGCAATGCGTGTTTACCTCGTCCCCCGTAAGTATCGGCAGAAAATAATGTTTGCGGATTACAACGTTAACATCTCCATTGGTATATGCTCGAAGGGTGGAGCAATGACCTTTGTAGTGGTCGTCAAAAGCAAAGCTGGATGAGATTTTTAGTTAGTTTAGTATCGTGCTACAATAGGTATATAGGTATATTATCTCTGACCGTACTAACTACCATTTTCAACAGACTTCCAAAAATGAGGAGGTTCCCAATTCATCTGTATGTTTTTTGTATGCTTTTTCGCAGATAACTCCGCCAATTCTTAACCAATTTAGACGATTTTTTTTTACGTGGGTGGGTATATCTAAATCAAAGGTTCATTTTAATTTTATCAAAATCTGATAAGTATCGCCAGAAATGTAATAATGAAAGTCTCAAACTTGCTACTGAATGAAACAAATCGCTCAGCATGGAAGACGGTTTATTTTTTTAGCCGACTCCACAAAAAAATGAGAGGGTTCTCAATTCGACTGTATTTTTTGTTTGGGAGTTTATGAATTCCGCTTGGTTCCATTTAAATTTTATTGAGATATGACTATTATCTCCGGAGATATGGAGATAAACAATATAAGCTCTCTAACTGTCTCTAGACTAACTCAAGGGCCGGCTACATACATACTCACTTTTCAGTAGCAAGTTTGAGACGTTTATCGTCATATTTCTGGAGATACTTAGCAGATCTCGATAAAAATAAAATGGGACCACCTCGGAAACGTACCCCACCGATTACAAAAATCATTCGAATCGGTTTAGAATTGACGGAGTAATCGCGTAACATACACACAAAAACAAAAGAAAACAAAAAAAATACATACAGACGAATTGAGAACCTCCTTCTTTTTGGCAGTCGGTTGAAAATAAAAGTTAAAAGTTATTTGCTCAAGCGATTTAAAAGTATTGTCCTGCTTGGAATGAGGACCTTTGTGTTCTGTTGCATTATTTATTATATTACCTAGGTACCGCAAGACTTCTATCTCCGAACAAACAGACAGAGCCGTTTGTTGTGTCTGTCTGTATAAATAAATGAGAGCATTGGACTCGGTACTTGAAATTTATAAATTGTGGAAATGTACTTCATATACAGGTGTACCAAAATTCAACGATAATTGGAGGGGCCTGAGGTAGGTTACCTTATAACTACCACGAAAAAAATGTTTGAAAATTATTTAAGATTTAAATTAATTTAATTGATTTAAGACACCCTCTTTTACATTTTTATGTACTGCGATTAGCATCACAGGTTTTTTTTTTATTTTTTATAAATTACCTATATCTCGTTATATCTCCAATAACCTGGTGAATATAGCAAGGTTATTGGAGCCTTGAGTTCCGATTTTAGGTTGATTTTTCAAACTTGATCAACAACGCTGTAAAAATAATACACATATGGCTACTATGACACGTTATTAAAAAAACTGGCGCTACTAATTAACATTCTAAAATATCGTTTAAAAACTAAAAAACAACCGACTTCACTGCCGCGCTATTCATTTTCAATACCAATTTTGAGGTGTTAATCTCAATATCTCTGGAGATACTTATCAAACCTCGATAAAATTACCATGGTACCACACTTGGGATATCTCCTTTCCAACAAAAAAGAATAATCAAAATCGGTTCATACGCGACGAAGTTATCCGCGAACAAACATAAAAAAATATATATATACGGTCGAATTGAGAACCTTCCTCCTTTTTTTGAAGTCGGATAAAAATAGTGTATTTTTAATTTATAAATATAACATTTCCCTGACTTCATTAAAAAGAGCAATTATGACATAGAATTATTAAATCCATCGAGGTACATGTAAACAGTACGTATACATCGATTATTAAATTCAATTATTTTTAAAACGCATTCTTGAAGTCAGGTCACAATTCATTATTCTGTGGTCAGGTAGAAGTTTTTATTTTATAATTATAAATATCTGGTTTACCGAGTTTTGCTCGGTATTGTATGTATATATTATTTTGTTAAATTGAGTTTTTTGGATTTCTTTTGGCTCCCATTAATAGTTTATAATAAAAATAATAATAGTACAGTTAAAAAAAACATAATATAACTAGGTATATATATGTTAAAAATAGAAAACAAAAAAGGGAAAAATAGTCATGTCATCTGGTCTCGAACCAGGGAACTCCCGAACGCCATCCAATCGATCTTCCACCGAGCTATCATAACGTTGTCTTATGAGTCGAAATTACCCTTTGTATTCTAATGATATTGTAGCAGTTTTTCAATGCCTAAAAACACGAATAAAACAACATTTTCTGAAAATGAATCCTAGCTAGATCGATTTATCGCCCCCGAAATCCCATGTATACTAAATTTTATGAAAATCGTTTTAGCTGTTTCCGAGATTCAGATTATATATATATATATATAATTGCTCGTTTAAAGGTATTAGATATATACGAATTAGCACGCTTGTGCAGTCAAGCCTGGGTCATGATGGCATGCTAAGAAATCGAAGACATGGCGAGCCGAATAGCGCTATGCCTTTGGTCGTATCGTAGATATCAGACTAATGTTACTTCATACTATGTAAACTGAAGAAGACTTTGTTTGTACATAAATACAAACAAAACCTCTGTGCACGTTGTATTAGCAAGATAAATATAAATAAAGCGAACAATGCCGGGGGCGTTAATATTAAGACAATTACGGGACTCCACTTGAATATTACAGAGGTCGCCAGAGGCAATTTAAGTACAAGATTAAACATTTTATTAAAAATCTTATAGCTATCTTATATATCTTATATATCATATATATCTTATATATCTTATAGCTTTCTTCTATCTTATAGCGTTTGACCACTATCTCACCTGTTGGTAAGTGATGATGCGGTCGAAAATGGTAAGCACGCTAGGCTTAGAATGGGAACTAGCTCTTAAGGATAGCTGCCGGAACACATTAGACGTTTGGCGACAGATTTTCTAACTTGAGGGTGGTAGCTGGCCAGGCGGACACTAGATAGTGTCCTACCACCATGCGGGGGTTTGTTCGTTTCTTAATGGTGTTTTTCCTTCACCTGAGGGCCACTGTGCAAAGCGCACATCAATTTTTCGATAGAAAAATCTATTGGTGCATGGCGGTGATTGAACTCGGTACCTCTGGCATCAAAGCCAACCGTTCTCCCTCTTATACCACCGACCGGGCATAATACATAAATACATCTTAACTATGTAAGGTAACCACACAACTTCAATTATTGCTTTACTAAGCTGTTAATATATTATGATTATGTTATATTGTTCTTATTTTAGGCACAGCTTTTTGCAACACAGTTTTGAACTAAACCAAAAAGCAAGATTCGAATTTGAAATTTGTTAACTTTTATTTTGTACGAAAAAAGCGATTTTGTGCTTTTTTAACCGACTTCAAAAAAGGAGGAGGTTTCTCAATTCGACCGTATATATATACATTTTTTATAGTTGTTCGCGGATAACATTTTGATAATTTTTTTTGTTGGATAGGTGATATCTCAAGCGTGGTACCATAGTAATTTCATAAAGATCTGATGAGTATATCCAGAGATATGCAGATAAACACCTCAATCTTGGCACTGAAAATAAATACCGCGGCATTTGAAGTCGTTTCTTTTTAGTTTTCGATCTTATGTATTAGTTTATTCTTGTCTGGGATAACGAGATCCTAGAGGTTGCTTAGAGGTTAATAAATGCTAGTCAAAGGACAAAAACTAGCCAAGTGCGTGTCAGACAGATATAAATAAGTATTTGGAACATACCGAAAAACTGATACGAACTTTGTTGTTTGCTTTGTAGTTGACCGAGCGAGCGAAGCGTGCCGTGTTTCGAGATTGGCCAAATAATGCCATTGTCTGGATGTTTGTCTGTTCTCGCCTACAGGTCTCATTTTTCAACCGATTTTGACGAAAATTTGGACACGAGTTCCTTGATTTATTATAGAATTTTTGTCGATCGCGTTTTTTTGATTGAGGGGAAATAGGGGGAGGGAAAAGGGGAGAAGTTTGCTGTAGCGTTATTTATCAACACATTTCAGTCAAATTGGAAAGGCACACTAAGGATTTAATTCTACACAAGATGTGGAGAAATTAATTCTAAAAGAGGGGAGTGGAGGGGAGAAAGGGGGTGAAGTTTTAAGTACTTAGCGTTATATATGGACGTATTTCAATTTTTATTAAGGCACGCGAGGTCTAACTGTTCTCACTGAACTACTAGTAATATTTCAGACTTACCCCTGGACAGTGGTGAGAGGTAGTGGTAGTGCACACTAGCGCCCCCTGCCGAGCACCCAGTCAGAGTGACGCTGTCAGGGTTGCCACCAAACAGCAGGATGTTATGTTGCACCCATTTTAATGCAGCAGACTGGTCCTTCAATCCATTGTTTCCGGGAATTACATCGTCACCGGTGCTCAGGAACCCTATAAAAATAGGTCAAATAACACTTGTTTTTTTTCTTTATATTATACAGTGTGGAAATTAAACTCAGGCCCTGGAGGGAAACTACTTTAAATCCTTAAGCTAGCTCATTTTACTTAAAGGAGACATTCCTTTATATTTGAAAAGAAACAAATCTGCATTAAAAGATTTTTTTAAACTCGTTTGCTTCGCCCGGGACTCGAACCAACTAAAATAAAAAAAAAATAAACACTGTTTATTTTATTATACTAATCGGTAGTATTAATATTCAGGATAAAGTTTCTCTAACAAACATTAGGTCTTAAAAATAAAAATAATCGTTAAATCTAACATCAACTTTATTTTACTATCAATTTTGTAACACTTAAATTATTTAACTGATAAATTGTTCGAAATGAGCCCCGTCGTTCCGGCTACACAACATTAGTCGCCGTTGAAATTCATTTCTTGTAGCCTTCAGCAAAGTGTTGTGGTGTATGCCCCTAATAACATTTTCTATCGCAATCCTTAGCTCTTGAACGGTTTCATAGCAAGTTTCATAAACAACATTTTTTACATGACCCCATAAAAAGAAGTCCATGGGCGTCAGGTCTGGACTTCTTGCAGGCCATCTAATCGTCCCGTTTGTACCTATCCAGGCATTGAAATTTTCATTAAGGTATGCCCTGGCAATTCTGCTGTTGTGGGCAGGTGCACCATCTTGTTGAAAGACCTAATGTTTGTTAGAGAAACTTTATCCTGAATATTAATACTACCGATTAGTATAATAAAATAAAGAGTGTTTATTTTTTTTAATTTTAGTTGGTTCGAGTCCCAGGCGAAGCAAGCGAGTTTTAAAAAATCTTTTAATGCAGATTTGTTTCTTTTCAAATATAAAGGAATGTCTCCTTTAAGTAAAATGATCTAGCTTAAGGATTTAAAGTAGTTTCCCTCCAGGGCCTGAGCTTAATTTCCACACTGTATATAGGAAACTTAAATGATCTAGGTACTTTGAATTATAACTGTGTATAGTAATCGTTACTATACACAGTTATAATTCAAAGTACCTAGATCAACAATACATACATATCGCAAATTGAATTACTTGCTGTATATCTTTATATTTATTTAAATAGGTACTAACTTTATCGCTTATATACCATTAGGCCGTTTTGCTTGTCGTGATATTTTGGTACAAATTCTCGATAAAATGCGATAGAAGCTAAAAAGGGGGCCTAGTCGTATGGCTGGCTCTGCCTGAAGTATGCCCTGGCAGGGATTCACTAAAACACTTTTTCTTGAAGGCTTTTTTATTTCCTTTTCCTTAGGCTTCTTAATGTGAACTGAACTGTACTGAACGATTTTACTAGCAAATGTTCCTACCTATATTTAAAAGTAACTTGTTCAACTATTGCATATTCCGATAGAGTTCACAGTACTTTGTACTAAAATCTGAGTTACATTTCTAGGTCAAGTCGTGAACAAGTCTGGACATGTTCAGACCTGGCTGGTCATACATTTTCGCTTTAGATTTTCCTATCTGATTTTGATGCTAATAGGTGAGGGTAATAAATACTAGACTAATAGAGTTTTCCTACCTATTAATTACAGTTTTTTCTCGTATCCTACTACTTTTTGAATGATTTACTGTATATAATTTACCTTATTCTAACGTTATTCTAACTTATTTTTCATGAAGTTACAACTAATTATAAGTTATTAAACGCGACTTATCTATCTATCTATCTACTAAATTCTATAATTTATACTGAATTTTAGCTATTCATAAATCATTAAACGCGACGTAGTTAACAGAAGCAATATTTCAATGTTCCGCCTGGTCTCTCATCACTAGTGAACGCAAATATGCTTTCACTGCTTATCACCAACAAGGAGAAAATCTGGCAGTACTGCCCTTGAGAGTCAGATTATTCTTGGCCTAATGTGTTCACCATCTTTGACCACATCAACATTTGCCACCAGGGAAGATAGTGGTCAAACGCTAGACTATCAGTTGTAAAAAAAATATTAAATCGAAATTATATATTATACTCTACTATTTCAACCACAGAAATATTATAATTTCATATTTCTGTGAGTTAAACGCTTTCCGAGTAAATGTAAAGCTGCTATTATCAACTTTTACTCGAAGCACAGTGATATTAAAATGGTTGAAGGTACAAATGTGTTTTGATGGTCAAATGCTAATGTTGAAAGTTGATATTAAACTTTTGATTACCAAAGTTCGATAGTTACGCATCACTGAACATCGCTCATCAAGTTGGCCTTATAACTATTTCAGTTAGAAAGCATTCAAAGTCATATTTCAATAACTTTATGTGACTTTACCAAGGAACTCAAAAAATGGCGGACGTCATGTCACAATCCAAAATAAAAATACAGTGCAAGACATAACATCAGACTTTTACCATCGCGCCTCTTGTCACTTTTACTTCACAAAAAAAGAAGGAGTTCTCAATTAGACTGTATTTTTTAAATGTTTGTTACCTCAGAACTCCGTCAAATCTTAACCGATTTCAAAAATTCTTTTTTTGTTTGAGAGATTATGCCTCCCGTTTGGTCCTATTCAAATGTAATCGAGCTATGAATTATCTCCGGAGATATGGAGATAAACAATATAAGCAAATTTGTATACTTAGATGACATGATTATAACGAGCCAGTACTTTGACTATCGCGGCATGTGAAGTCAGTTTTTTCATTGTGTATGATCATAAATTATAACTTCGATACATCGCGATTCAAGCAGTAATTTCTCCCGTACACTTGTAAAATATGACGGAACGAGGTCCCGTCTGCGGTTTTCCCGCAGAACTTCATAGAGTCCTTCAAAAACCTATATACACCTATAACCTCAAAAGGGCATTAAAAGAATCTTGACAAGCCGGCAACGCATGGTGTAAATGTTCATTAAATAAGTTATTATCGTACAAAACGAAAAACCCGACTTCACATGCTGCGATAGTCAAAATAGCCAGTTGCCATAATTATGTCAAGATATACGTTTTTATTGTTTATTTCCATATCTCCGGAGATGATTATCAGATCTCGATAAAGTTTGAATGGGAACAAACAGAAGGCATAATCTCTCAAACAGAAAAAGAATTTAAATCGGTTAAGATTTAACAGAGTTCTGAGGCAACAAACATAATAAAATAACAAAACAAAAAAAAAAAACATTCGAATTGAGAACCTTCTCCTTTTTTGTGAAGTCGGTTAAAAAATAGTTCCAGTACACTCGCTGGGTGCCTTTTGATGGAAACATACTTTGATGTCTATGTTTGTTTATTATTTTTAGCGATATATAAGGTCGGTGAAAATCACAAATACTAGAAATATTTTATGGAATGAAATAGAAGATATGTAGGTAATAGTCGTAGAACATGAAGTTTGTCAGATTTACAACGCCAGACCATCGCGGTAAATAAAAAAAAACAAATTATTGCATCAGGCAAGCATTTGGCCACAATCTTACCTAATGAAAAGTGACGATGCGATCGATGGTGTAGCATGCTTGCTTAGAAGATACTTATTAACTCTTTACTTAAATAGACCCAAGTTATAAGCTATAGTTTTGAAAGCCATCTGTTGGCTCTATGGAACTAAAATGTTTTTTTTTAAAGAAAACGCCTTGGCTCTCCAGGAACTAATATGTTTTTTTTTTTAAAAACGCCTTGGCTCTCAAGGATTTAATTTTTTTTTTCAAAGGAAACGCCTTGGCTCTCCAGGAACTAATATGTTTTTTTTAAAGGAAACGCCTTGGCTCTCCAGGAACTAATATGTTTTTTTTTTTAAATTAAAACACCGTGGCTCTCCAGGAACTAATATCTTTTTTTAAAGAAAACGCCTTGGTTCTCCAGGAACTATGTTTTTTTTTAAAGAAAACGCCTTGGCTCTCCAGGAACTAATATGTTTTTTTTTAAAGAAAACGCCTTGGCTCTCCAGGAATTAATATGTTTTTTTTAAAGAAATTGCCTTGGCTCTCCAGGAACTAATTTTCTTTTTCAAAGAAAACGCCTTGGCTCTCCAGGAACTACATTGTTTTTCAAAGAAAACGCCTGTGTAATTTTGTATCTACGAGACGTGCTTCACCGTGTATAAGCGTCCAATATTGATAGAAATTCGATGTGTCGGGCTAAATAATAATATTCGTAGGTTAGAGGAGGTGTTCAAGCGAAAACAAAAGAGCGGATATAACAATTGTTTCAGTTCACAATGTTTTGAATATTTTTGTGATGCTTAAATAACAATGATTTTTGTTTAAGATGTGTATTGTCTTCCATGGTGTTTATAATAATTTGTCACTCGATCACAGAATAATAAATAGTATTCGACACGAAATCGTTGCTAGACAATCTATGCTTATTAACCAACGAGTATAGGAGAGAAAAGAAAATTATTAGAGTATTTTTAACCGAATTCACAAAAAAGATGGAGGTTCCCAATTTGACTGTTTTTTTATGTTTGTTAGGTACCTCAGAACACCGTCAAATCTTAACCGATTTGAAAAATTATTTTTTGTTTGTGAGATTATGCCTTCCGTTTGGTCAAATTTTATTGAGGAGCAAATTGTCATACAATTAGCTCCGGAGATATGGAGATAAACAATATAAGCAAATTTATATACTTAGATGACATGATTATAACTAGCCAATACTTTGACTATCGCGGTATGTGAAGTCGGTTTTTTCGTTTTATACGATCATAAATTATTTGTTTTGTCTGACAGCGAGCGAAGTCTCAGTGTTAAGGTCCCTTTGGCACCCTTCGGTTAAGGAACCCTAAAAATGAGAAACTCAGATAGAATTTTCTTTCTGTCTTATAGCTTATAAAAAGTATCCTGTAGTATATTCAGACTACAAGCTATCTGTGTATTTCATCCAATCCTCTTTGCGTTGGAGTTTAAAAAGACATCTTAATAATCAGCGGATATCAGCCCACTGCTGGACATAGGCCTCTTTCAAGACACGCTACTGAGCCCGATGTTGAAAAAAAACTGGCAAAGTGCGAGTCGGACTCGCACACGTAGGGTTACGATTGAAAAACAAATTTACCCGAAAAATAAGTTTCTTGTATGGGGATTTAATTTTTATTTATTTCAGTTTTTAAGATTTGATATTATAGCAATCATTATAAAACACATTATGAGCAAATTTCAAATAAAATAAAATGTCAATAAGATCAAGCATAAAACGCCTGAAAAAACACGTTTCTTGTATAAGGACCTCCTTTTGTATTTAACTTTATTCTGTTTTTAGTATTTGTTGTTATAGCGGTCATAGTAGTACATACTTTGTGAAGATTTCAAGTCTCTATATACGAGTATTAAGGTTCATAATTGCAAGCCAAACAATGCCGAAAAGGCACTCGTTTCTTTTATGGGAGCCCCCTTAAATATTTATTTTATTCTGTTTTTTTAGTATTTGTTATTATAGCGGCAACAGAAATACATCATCTGTGAAAATTCCAACCGTTTAACTATCACGGTTCGTGAGATACAGGCAGCTAGGCTATTCTGTAAGCTATCTCGACAGCGGAATCCGCGGTGAGATTTGAATTTCGTACTACGAAATTCAATCGTATCAAGTTCGTAATACGGTTGAATTTCGTAATACGAAAGTCAAATCTCACCGAAGATTCCGCTGTCGAGATAGCTTACGGAATAGCCTAGCTGGAGACAGACGGACAGACGGGCGGACAGCGGAGTCTTAGTAATAGGGTCCCGTTTTACCCTTTGGGTACGGAACCCTAGAATGACTTATTTGACTGAAATCATAACAATATTTTACCTCAAATTGGCCTTCTAAACACATGTGCTCTAACAACCAGGTAACACACATACCTATTTAGTAGAACTAATATCAAGTAATATAAAATACATAATTACCTATGCTACTTGCTTTTGATTTGTATTCATAGAATTTATTATTTAGGATCAAAGTGGTAATTACAATGTTTGTCACGACAAATACCTAAGTTCTGATTGAGACGAAATAACATCGCAAGGTTTAGGGACAATGTCTAGTGATTAGACTGTACTAGGATTGTCTAGTAGTAGTGTAGACTGTAGTATTTGACTAGAGTTTAGTCAGTCCTACTATCCTACTTCCAGACTAATATAATAAAATTCTAACTCTGTCTGTTTGTTACCTAATCACGCCTAAACGGACTATCCGATCTTACTGAAATTTAACAAGGACATACTTTACTACTACTTTTTGTGAAAATAAAATCATGATTTTTACACATAACTCAGATCACATAAATGTTGATTGACAGCAGTGATCAAATTCTTGGTATACGGGAACGAAGTCGAAGTATCAGCTAGTAAATTATAAATGTGAATGTTTGTATATTTTACTTGTACTGATTTGAATTTGAATGTTACTCAATCACGCTAAAACAGCTGTGCAGATTTGGAATAAAATGTACTGCTATAAAAGCTTGGTGATAAATATCGCCAATTTGTTTCAAATCGTGCTACCGTTCGTTATTTATACGCGAGGAGGAGCAGGTTTGGCCACACGTGGAGTACTGTTCTCATCTAAGGAGCGGTGCACAGAAGTGCCAATTGCAAACACTTGACTTCCTTCAGAGAAGAGCCGGTAGACTTGTCGGCATCTTCAAGCTAGGCAACTGACAAATTGGCACAACTAAGAGCTTTCGTAGGCCACAGATTTTCCATCGCCTGATAGTTTTGTCGGTTTGTAATTCAGTGTGAAGATATTATGTTTCTTGAAGTGTTACAAGCTTTATATTTTTGTAAATTGTTACACACAATCCAAACATTTTTAGATTGTGTGTAACAGTATGAAGATGTTTGGAAGTACGTATTTGAGCGCTTAACCAAATCGGTATTTTTTATCTTATAGGCTAGCGTTTGACCACCATCTCGCTTGGTGGTAAGCGATGATATGGTCAATGGTGAACACGCTAGGTTTATAGTACTCTGACTCTCAAGGGCTATGTGCTGCCGGAACATTGGTAAGGTTGTGGCGGAAGATTTTCTCCTTAATGGTGATACGCCAACGGGGCTTAAGGTACGACAACACCGCGGCGTGCTGCGTCCGCGTGCGCGTCCGCGATCTGATTTTCAATCGTTTTCTTATCGCCGTAGATCGCGTTTGGTGTGTACCAATCGGTACAAATACTACTGCGATATCTGATCAGCCGTCGAGATCGCGCACGCAGGACGCTGCGGTGTGGCCGTACCTTTCTATAGGTCGATTGGTAGTTTGTATGTAGTAGTAGAAATTGTTGGGGTTTCTAAGCTTGGTCTTGACATTGGCTATCTTAGCCTATTCTATAGAGAATATCACAGTAAATGTTTTTAATATCATACGATCGTCCCGTTTTAATCATCGGTATTTCAGGATTTCGTCAGAAAGCCCATCTATACTGGCAATGTGTGTATTTCACACCATAGATACAAGGGCATTACACAATAGGTCGGTACTAGTTTCACACAATTCCTCTTCCCACGTACCTCCTAAATGTTGTCAAATAAGCGCCTGAAACCTTCCCAGAATAATAGGTACAATTTGGCTAGCTTCAAATGAAGAGTAATGAAAATTGAGTAGTATGTAATCGTTGTACGTAAAAGGCCAGTGACCAAATATACAATGTGTCACCTCTAGGTGGAGGCAAAGACAAGCGAGAAGGAGGGATAAGGTTACTAGTGACTACAGTGCCAGAACCAAATCGGCTCGAGCTTACTAGTCTACAGCAGACAAAGTGTAGGTAAAGCTTTTTTAACGATACAGGCTTTTAAATAATATTTTTTAGTAACAGTTCCCCGCGGCTTTGCCCACGTTAAAAGTATCCTATAATAGCCTAATCTATTATACTGGATATCATAGTGCAAAATTTCAGCTAAATCGGTCCAGCCGTTTGACCGTGAAGAAGACCCAAACAAATGTCCAAACTACACTTTCGCGTTTATAATTTTGATGTCGATTGAATATTATCTACACTTTATATTTTTGTACATTGTTATTGTATACAATCCAAAATATTATCTCGTCGTTACGATAACAATTTGGATTGAACATAACAATGTGCAAAATATATTTTATTGTTTTAATTTTTTGATTAAAATAAGTTCGACGGTCGAGCAAATGAGAAAAAACGTCTAGAATTATTGTTATTAATATATTAATAAGTTATTAAAATACCTACCCGACGCGTCAATAAATATTTAGGATATTCAATACTCTGTACTTCGATATTTAGAACTTTTAATGTAACTTTCATAGATAATTCGATTTTAGATTTATACAAAAAGGAAATTGAACTCAAAATCGATCCGGTTTCTGATAAGGATCTTTCACTCTTCCGAACTAACTGAGGTACTCTACTACTATTATACAATCTGTGCCCTAAGTACTAGAATAGTCAGAAATTGCATAGGTTTTTTTTTCATACATTTTTTTAGGAGACAATAAAATTTTCAATTTCGCAAACATGGTTCTGCAAAACGTATCGCAAATCGCAATATTTCACCGAAACCGGAGCATACATTTTTAAACGAACATACAACAAAAATAACGTACGCATTGTAGTAACATACTAATATCCCAAAATAGTCTCTCTATCTCAATTCTTTTATACATGTAACTTACCTTCTTATCGATTCCGTATGGAGAATAACGACAAAACGTTGGTGATCAATTATTCATCATTGCGTAATGATGAACCGTTTTTAGGGTTTCGTACCCAAAGGGTAAAACGGGACCCTATTACTAAGACTCCGCTGACCGTCTGTCTGTCTGTCTGTCTGCCTGTCTGTCTGTCTGTCTGTCTGTCTGTCTGTCTGTCTGTCTGTCACCAGGCTATAGCTCATTAACCGTGATAGTTAGACAGTTGAAATTTTCACAGATGGTGTATTTCTGTTGCCGCTAGAACAACAAATACTAAAAATAAAATAAAGTTAAAAATTAAAGGGGGCCCCCATACAAATAACGTGTTTCTAAACGCCATCTATCTAATTAGTTTCGGCAAAATGACATAGATGGCGCTAGTAAACGAGCCCCGTCTTTCTAGATCGCGACCAAACCAAATATTCTTGGTAATATCAATTAATCAAATATATGAGGTTGAACCTCTGTTATGTTTCGTATTGTACGGAACCCTCCCTGAGTGTGCGATAAGAGACGCGATGCTGACTCGCACTTGGCCAGTTTTATTTTATCATCATCATCATCATAATAAGCCGGTATCAGTCTATTGCTGGACATAGGCCTCTCCCAAGTCATGGCACGATCTTTGGCTTTTTGTTTCCTTTCACTGCCCACCGCTTTCCGAATGTCGCTGCACCTGATCACAGGGCGTCCTACGCTACGTTTACCGTTTCGCGGTCTCCACTCTTGAACCAGTCTACCCCAACGGTTATCGGTCCTACGGCAGATATGACAAGACCACTGCCACTTCAGTTTGCTAAAGCGTTGAGTTACGTCGTTTTTAGGGTTCCGTACCCAAAGGGTAAAACGGGACCCTATTACTAAGACTCCGCTGTCCGTCTGTCTGTCTGTCTGTATGTCTGTCTGTCTGTCTGTCTGTCTGTCTGTCCGTCTGTCACCAGGCTGTATCTCATGAACCGTGATAGGTAGACAGTTGACATTTTCACAGATGATGTATTTCTGTTGCCGCTATAACAACAAATACTAAAAACAGAATGAAGTTAAAAATAATAGAGGGTCCCCCCATACAAGAAACGTTTTTCACGCCATCTACGAACGCTTAGTTAGGTAAACGTCCCATAGATGGCGGTATATTGAAATGTCGATTTGAAATTAAAATCGAATTAAAATGTCGAAAGACACCTTTTTTAGACGTTAGGTGTCGTTATAAGAAATAAAATGTTTATTAATGCTGGCGAAAAATGATAGTGGTATTTTTTGCTCGATCTTATAAAATACTGTAGTGTACGGTGTATACGGAACCGTACTAGTGCGAGTCCGACTTGCACTTGGCCGGTTTATTTTATGATATAAGGTATCAGGACAAGCAAGACGCTCGCCTGATGGTAAGCGATGACGTCTACCTATTACAGATTACCTATTTTCCAATGGTGATGATGCTGTCATTATTACCTTTGGATAATAGGCAGATGCCTGTATTAGTACGCTGGCTGGTCATAGGCCTCTTCCGTAGCACGCTATAACTGAGCTCAATCTTCATCTATTGTTTTTAGCCGCCTTATCATCAACCACGAATATCATTGCTCTAACTAGCTGGTGGGCGTCCTACGTTACGCTTGCCGAGTCGCAATCTCTTCAGTTGTTAGTTTTGAGACTCGTAATTATGAAGCACACATGTTTTTATTTTCTTTTAAATCTTACAAGCAATGTAGGTAGCCATTACTAATCGTCTTGTTAACCCAATCAATAGTCAATAGTGCAATGGGTGGGGATCGATCTCACCGCCTCTCGATCATCAGGCCGATGCCTTAGCCAGCTACTTCATCTTAAGCTGGCTAATCCTCTAAGATATGTCGGTTACTGTGTTTCTCTGTCGGTTGCTTAGAGCATTTACCAATGGAGATGTTAACGTTGTAATCCGCAAACATTTTTTTCTGCCGATACTTACGGGGGATGAGGTAAACACGCATTGCACACACACAAATCACTCACTTTAGCGATCCCGCACACTAGCTTGAAACACGCACACAGTATTAGAAATACAGCGTAGTTATACACGCTCATATGGCCAAATATGGCTATATGGCCAGCAGAAGGGTACGCCTTGCGTTAACATCTCCATTGGTAAATGCTCGAAGGTCGGTTGACTTAATTTCGAATTCTATCCTTCAGAGAAACACCGATCATAGCTCTCTTCATATCTCGCTGTGCTACTTTTAATTAGTGGATCACGACCAGTTGAACTATGTCCACGTTTTGGCTCATTACACACATAACAGGCAGAACGCACTCATTGAAGACCTTTGTCTTCTTTGTCTTCATTCTTGTTCTTCAGTTTTACGGTATATGCTATGAAAACGGGTATACCATTTCTATATAATATCGTTTAAAAACTAAAAAAGAACAGACTTCAATGCCGCGCTATTCATTTTCAGTACCAATTTTGAGATGTTTATCTCAATATCTCTGGATATACTTATCAGACCTCAATAAAATTACCATGGTACCACACTTGGGACATTTCCTTTCGAACAAAAAAAGAATAATCAAAATCGGTTCATAAACGACGAAGTTTTCCGCGAACAAACACAAAAAAAAAACGGTCAAATTGAGAAACCTCCTTTTTTTGAAGTCGGTTAAAAAGGATATAATAATGTTATCTCAAATCAGGGTGTCATGTTACTCTTAGAAATGAGGTCAGATCTTACTTCAACAAACATATTTACGTCTTACTTGATGTTTTTATGCGATAGTATACGTTCAGGCGGTTCAGGTATTTTTATATCAAATCCTTCTAAGTTGTTTACGTTCTTACGTTACAGCTAAAGTTATGAATCTGTATATATTATATTATGCAAATCTAACTAACTCAGATAAAGTTAGTAAAACGGCAGAATTTATTACATTAAATAGCTATTATTGTCTAGTACGATTTGGATTAAGTAACGATATGATTATCATTATTGTTATATACCAACTGTAATTCACGTACCTTTAGTCGAATTTTCTTGACCTAGTGAACAGTCAGTGAACATCGCGAACCTCACTCCCGAGGAAGAGCGACTGACTCGCTCGAAACCTAGGTCGAGAAAATTCGACTAAAGGTACGTGAATTACAGCCGGTATACCTATAACAATAATAAGTTAGTGAAGTTAGAAATTCACGATAATTTTAAAATCAAGATATGATTATCGTCCAGCCCTGCTACGAGACAGCTCGAACATTTTGTCCTGTTTATCTATTTAAGGGGACTGATTACGTGGACAGTCACGAATATATCCTCTGGTTTCAACCTAGTACTTATGCGTAGGCTTATTACTGGATTAACCACAGACCTAGAATTTCACTTCTATGTGGGTGTAACTTGCTATATGGGTGTACCTTGCTATGTGCGTGCATATTCATTATTTCACATATAAATTTCGCAAAAACTTTTAAACTAAACTCTATCTACATATACGAAGATGTTGAGTCTCTCCAATCCTGTACGTTTAATTCACTGGACATTTGGCTTGTCAAACCCAAAATATTACTATTTCACGCTTGAATATAACAGACAAAAGGCAATAAACCAGTAGAAGTCTAGCCGCTTTAACAAATAGGTATAATTTTTTGATCGAGTGAACGCAAAGCGTCCCCCTTTAAGCTTTGGCAAAAATGCTGTGTGATGTCACGATGAAAAATGTCCGACGGATGTCAGAATGTCCGGCTGTTCTCTTCTACACATCGCATTATCTCACCCAATTTTCGTTGTGAGCAGGTTTGATAATTATTTGATTTTAGGGTTCCATCCCCAAAGGGTAAAACGGGACCCTATTACTAAGACTTCGCTGTCCGTCTGTCTGTCTATCTGTCCGTCTGTCACCAGGCTATATCTCATGAACCGTGATAGTTAGACAGTTGAAATTTTCACAGATGATGTATTTCTGTTGCTGCTATAACAACAAATACTAAAAACAGAATAAAGTTAAAAATAATAGAGGGTCCCCATACAAGAAACGTGTTTTTTTCGGCATTTCACGCCATCTATGAACGCTTAGTTAGGTAAACGTTCCATAGATGGCGTTATATATATGAAATGTCGATCCCTAACACCTTTGTTAGACGATAGATGGCGTTATAAGAAATAAAATGTTTATTTATGTTTAATCATTATTTTTAGCTGGCGAAAAATGATAGTGGTATTTTTTGCTCGAACTTATAAAATACTGTAGTGTGGTACGGAACCCTACTAGTGCGAGTACGAATTGCACTTGGCCAGTTTATTTTTTGTCGATTCAGTTTTAGATTTTTTTTTAAATGGCGGTTTGGAATATGAGAGAAAAATAATGAGGGGTAGGCGGGGGTTTTAGATATGGGAATTGAAAATGTAAAAAAAATATATTTTAGCTCTTTCGAAAAACGTTCAACAACGTTCCAAACTTTTTGTCACCGTTACTAAGATAAAACTTTTTTGTTCGAACAACGTTGTCATCCGATGAAGCTCATGGGGTCGAGGTGTGTTATACTGTTTTAAGCTATGCAGAGACAGACTCTTAAGGTCTATAGCTAACAGAATATCGGATAGACAAGCACCACTTTCGAACCAACCACTATCAGTGGTCAACCACTATCTTACCTGATGTTAATTACATCTTAGACCGTCGAGATTGTCTAGCAATAAATGAAGATAAAGAGCAGAGGTGCTTGCGAACTGAGTGTAATCCACATTAGTGCAACTATCACAATCCGTCTTTCAAGCTGTTAACCAAATATTTTAGATTTATTGAAATCGTGTCTTTATAAACTACCGACTATTAGTCAGTGGTCGTTGCGATCTCGCTACCTAAACTCCCGAGGAAGTGCATCGGACATGCACGAAACCTAGGTCGAGACAGTCGACATCAAACAGCAGGCTTATTACGGAATTTTATAGGGATTAAATGAACTAAATGACATAGATGGAGCTATACAACCTGCATCAACAGCTGCATCCTGCGTCCCCTTCATTTAGTTAATTCTATAATCAACTGTCAAAGTGGCTAATAAGGGGGCAGTAGTGAGGGTAGAGATCTACTACGATAACATGAGCCGCCCCTCTAAAATTCAAAACGTTTGAAAGTATTTGTGAAAGTATTTACAACGCACCACCACGCATGTGTGCGTACTGGTACTGCCGGTTCCGCGACATTCCATACATAATTAAATAACTCATAATTATGATCGTACTTTGTACCAACCAACACTGCAAAAAAAGTTTCTATGAAATTTATAAGCAATACTTTCCGTTAAGTTAGGTTAGCTACAAATTACGTTCAAATTTGGGTATCAACAATGTAGGGAAGTGCCTACTCTTACAGCTACATACAAACTCTTTCGTAAGCATGTGACTACACACATTAAAACAGTAATTTGGAGGGGCGGGCCATGTTATCGTAGAAGATCTCTACTTTACAATCATGTGAATTGAATCCTCATTTAAACTTACCGAGCGGTCCAAGACGGTAGTTCAATGTGACTATGACCATATCCTTATCCATGAGACGCGAAGGGTCATACAGGTCCGATTGTCCGTACATGAAGGCTCCACCATGGATGAACACCACCACGGGAAGGTTTGCGCCAGGAGTCAGTTTTGGTGTGTACACGTTCACATATAGACAGTTCTCGCTGCCTACAAAGAAAAAAGAAATCTTATTACATAGTATAAAAAAAGTCGCTCGCAGTGTCTGTACGCATAGATCGTTTACACTACGCAACGAATTTTACTGCGGTTTTCATCAAAAGCACAGAACAGACAATAGTAGTATGTATCAATAGATAGAGTGATTCAAAAGGAGGTTTATAGCCAGGATTTCACACGGGTAAAACCGCAGGGCGCTGCTAGTAAAATATAAATTAAAAGTAAACACTTTTTAAACATAGCTTTTATTATCTTATCTTATAAGCTAGCGTTTGCCCACGTGCACCAATGGATTTTTCTATCGAAAAATGTATCTGCGCTTTTCACAGTGGCCCTCCGGTGAAGGAAAAACATCTTTAAGAAACCAACAACCCCCGCGTGGTGGTAGGACACTATCTAGTATCCGCCTGGCCAGCTACCACCGTCAAGTTAGAAAATCTGTCGCCAAACATCTAATGTGTTCCGGGCAGCTATCCTTGAGAGCCAGTTCCCATTCTAGGCCTAGCGTGCTTACCATCTTCGACCGCATCATCACTTACCAACGGGTGAGATAGCGGTCAAACGTTAGCCTAGATGTAAAAAATAACAATAAGTAATAAGTAATAATAAATAAATAAGATAATTACGACCCAAAAGATTTCATCGAATAAATAAAAAGTAACAAAAATAAAATTTTGAATAAACACCCACGATAACCCATAACTGAAAACTGCATCAAAATTGGACTAGTAGTTTTGGAGAAAAATGGCAACATGGATTTGCACACAAAAACAAACAAACAAACAAACATCCTCTCACCCCAAACGCAAATGCAGTCTTCGTTTCGTCGCGGGTAAAAATAAAAATCACATACAAAGTGAAGCTATTACAAAAAGCTACGTAAAGATTTTCTCTAGAATCCTCGGATAACCCAAAACTCGACGTTGTTTGCAGATCAAAAGGGTACGTTATAACAACGTTACCGAACAAAGGAATCTTCATGTTTTCACAGAAAACACAGTTTTCCTTCATTATAAAGTTACGGCACAATAAAACCTGAGTTCTCGTAGCTAGCGAGAGCATTGTTCTTGAAGATTTCTTCATTAGGTAAATGTTTCGGATAGACTAACTACACCTATTTTACGAGGTTTCTTGTAATAAAAACGGTCAATTTATTTATTTATTTATTAACATAATTAGAACGATCCTAGCCAATTACACTAATTACTTACATTTTAAATATCAACTTAAACAGAATATTAACTAATTCTAATATTGAAATTGTTCAAATCCAAATTATATAATTATCTATAAGTTCTCACAAAATGTCAAACATTGTGAAGAAATCATTATCCATTCGTCCGCTAGCAAGTCACAATCAGGGTTCGAGTCCCGCTAGGCTATTCTGTAAGCTATCTCGACAACGGAATCCGCGGTGTGATTTGAATTTTGTACTACGAAATTCAACCGTATTGCGAACGTGATACGATTGAATTTCAAAGTACGAAATTCGAATCTCACCGCGGATTCCGCTGTCGAGGTAGCTTACAGAATAGCCTAGCAGGAGAGCATTGAGCGTCGCCAGAGTGCGCGGGATAGGGGGGACCGAGCGCGCGCAACTGTGCGGTCAAGTGCGAATTGGACTCGCCCATCGGGGCTTCCGTACCAACTTCTCAAGCTAGGTTAAAAGACAAACTTAACCTTACAGTTCAATCCATAGACCGATGCCTAGACACTATTTCACACGCACACACTCATACATAAATTACATAATATTTAGATATTTTACTCACAAGTCACACACCTACACATTACAATTTGTTTTATTATCATGAGTAGGTACTGAGTTAGACCAGTCTAGGCCTAGCGTGTTCACCATCTTCAACCACATCATTGCTTACCACCAGACGAGATTGTGATCAAACGCTAGCCCATCAGCCACAATAAAATACACAGTATTTACCTGTAATCTTAGCTACGAAGGGGTCGTATTGCAGACAACCAGAGAGTGGTCTGGTGGCGTCCCATGTGCCGGTCCATGGCTTCATTTGTTGTGGCTCCTGAAACCAACATATACTTACATAGCATAAAATAAAGTTGCTTCCCGCAGTCTGTACCCTTCTTTATATATATACTAGCTGACCCGGCAAACGTTGTTTTGCCATATAAATAAATGGCTATTAAAAAATAAGGGTTGATCGTAGAAGGGTGAAAATTGAAGATTGTATGTATTTTTGTATGTTGATCATAAAAAAATAGAAATTAAAAATTTTGTCTAAAAAATAAAATAAAAAATTTAGGGGTGGACTACCCCTAACATTTAGGGGGATGAAAAATAGATGTTGGCCGATTCTCATAGATACCGGATAAGCACAAAAAATTTCATCAAAATCGGTCAAGCCGTTTCGGAGGAGTATGGCAACGAAAACTGTGACACGAGAATTTTATATATTAGATTATCTAATACTAAAGAATCTTTGTCCTGACGTACTGACTGATTCACTGACAGACAACGCACAGCCTAAGCCGCTGGTCGTAGAGACTTGAAATTTGGAGGGTATATTTGTCTTAGTACGTAGGGGTGTACTAAGAAAGGATTTTTCAAAATTCACCCCTTAAGGAGATGAAATGGGGGTTGAAAGTTTGTATGGAAAAACAAGATTAGATAGTCTTTTCCATCTGAAACTTCACACAAGTGCTTCAGTACAAAAATAAGTAAATACGTGTTTCAGGTTTTTTTGAAACTCCACCCCTAAGAGGGTGAAATACGGTAACAAGGTGTGAAAATCAATACTTTTCGGATTGCGCTGAAATTTGGCATGCAGATAGTTATTACAACGTTAGTTACCTCTGAAAAAGGATTTTTCAAAATTCACCCCTGAAGGCGATGAAACGGGGTTCAAAGTTTGTATGGAGAAACAAGATTAGATAGTATTTTCTATTCGAAACTTCATACAAGTGCTCCAGTAAAAGTAAATACGTGTTTCAGGTTTTTTTTTAAATTACACCCCTAAAAGGGTAAAATGGCGTAACAAAGTGGGAAAATCAATATTGTTTCGGATTGCGCTAAAATTTGGCACGCAGATAGTTATTACGACGTAAGTGCCCCCTGAGAAAGGATTCTCCAAAATTCACCCCTGAAAGGGATGAAACGGGGGTTCAAAGTTTATATGGAGAAACAAGATTAGATAGTCTTTTCTATTCGAAATTTTACACAAGTGCTTCAGTAAAAAAATAAGTAAATACGTGTTCCAGGCTTTTTAAAAATTCCACCCCTAATAGGGTGAGATGGGGTAACAAAGTCTGAAAATTAATATTGTTTCGGATTGCGCTGAAATTTGGCATGCAGATAGTTATTAAGACGTTAGTTCCCTTTGACAAAGGATTTTCCAAAATTCACTCCTGAAGGGGATGAAACGGGGGTTCAAAGTTTGTCTGGAGAAACAAGATTAGATAGTCATTTATATTTGCAACAGAACACAGATACTTAATTAGGTAAATACGTGTTTCAAGCTCTTTCGAAATTCTACCCCTAAAAGGGTGAAGTGGGGTAATAAAGTCCAAAAATTAATATTGTTTCGGATTGCGCTGAAATTTAGAATGCAGATAGTTATTATGACTTAGGTATCCGCTCAGAAGGGATTTTCTAAAAATTCCTTCCGGATACTGAACGGGGATTCAAAGTTGGCAAAAAAGGCGAAATAAGATGAGATAAAGTACGTGTTGTAGGATTTTTTGAAATGGGGTAGGTAACAAAGTCTGAAACTTTGGGTATTTCGGTTTTTATAAATATGAATCCCGAATTGCCTTAGTCACGCGATAACATGAAAAAGGGTGAACCAATTTGGCTAATTCTTATTTTATGTAATTAATGATAGAATCGTTTTTACAAAAGAAAAGTTTTAAGTAAATAAAAAAGCTTTTAACGCGGGCGAAGCCGCGGGGCACTTCTAGTTATATATATAGATGAATATTATTTTATACAATAGATCATATTATTACACTTTATTGAGTTCAAATTGATTGTGATCGGTGTGGATCTACAGCATAGCTAAGCTTATAATAATATTTTCGTAGTAACTATGACCTAATCTGTGGTTTCACTGCAAATATTTTATTAATTTTGCGATGCGTGTTTGTGAAATTCGTGATATTTTCTAGAGTTTACATTTGAATTATATACTGTAAAGGACAATTTTAATCTATAATATGTGGCCAAGCTAATTAACGTAATTATTTAGATAAGGATTTATAATATATACTTGAAAATAGCCTTGGAAGTTATGTAATATTTTTTAACAAACATTTTAAGATTAAAATGGTTACTGTGAGTCAACCTTAAGAGATAGACATATGCTGTCGCGGACTTTTTTGTAGGTCTTATTAAGTTGTACAACTCTTGCATAAAAAATATTCTTCTATATATTTTCAATTAAGCAGCGTTCGTAAGAAACGTGTTTTTTCGACCGTTTATTTGCCGACTTAGGTTGCAAATTAGGTCTCCACGAATGTACCTTTGATTTAAACGGGATAATATATAGCCTATTTTCATTCCGAAAATCCATTCTATGTATTAGTGAAAGAATTTTTTAAATCGGTTCAGTAGTTTTTGAGCTTACTCATTACAAACATACAAAAATACAAAAATACCAAAATACAAATGTTCTCTCTTTATAATATTAGTATAGATATATATATATATATTTTAATACTTTATAGGCTAGCGTTTGACCACTATCTCATTTGTTGGTAAGTGATGATGCGGTCGAAGATGGTAAGCACGCTAGGCCTAGAATGGGAACTGGCTCACAAGGATGGCTGCCGGAACACATTAGATGTTTTGGTGACAGATTTTCTAACTTGAGGGTGGTAGCTGGCCAGGCGGACACTAGATAGTGTCCTACCACCATGCGGGGGTTGTTGGTTTCTTAACGATGTTTTCCTTCACCGGAGGGCCACTGTGAAAAGCGCACATAAATTTTTCGATAGAAAAATCCATTGGTGCACGGCGGTTTGAACTCGGTACCACGGCATCAAAGCCGACCGTTCTCCCGATTACGCCACCGGGCCCTCAAAATTTTAAACTACACAAGGGATTTAAATGCGGTTTTCAACAATAGTGATTTAAGAGGAAGGTTTATAACTAGGATTAAACGCGGGCAAAGCCGCGGGGCGCAGCTGGTATGTTATAAACTAATATCGTTTACAATAAAGGAACCGATTTTATACGCCAAGCGAGTCAATGATTGGCACAGAAATCGAGTAACATCCCCTAATCGTAGCAGGAGGACAGCTCATACGATTTGTTTTTATTTGGAGGACTTCAAATCCAGCAAGACAATTCGAGGGCACAGTAGCGTAATCGGGAGAACGGTCGGCTTTGATGCCAGAGGTACCGAGTTCAAACCCCGCCGTGCACCAATGGATTTCTATCGAAATATTTTATTATGTAATTTTACTTTGGCGTACAAAACAATACTCTATGGATATGCGCTTTTCACAGTGGCCCTCCGGTGAAGGAAAAACAACCCCCGCATGGCGGTAGGACACTATCTAGTGTCCGCCTGGCCAGCTACCACCCTCAAGTTAGAAAATCTGTCGCCAAAAAACATCTAATGTTTTCCGGCAGCTATCTTTGGGAGCCAGTTCCCATTCTATGCCTAGCGTGCTTACTATCTTCGATCGCATCATCCCTTACCAACAGGTTAGATAGTGGTCAAACGCTAGCCTATAAGATATAAAAAAACAAAAACTTTTTGTTATTATTTGTGGGACAACTTCAAAACTGGCAAGACAAGTTGGAGGCAAGATAAGGCCACTTGGAAGACTTAAAAACTGGCTACCACCAAATATCTCACACGTTCACACCACACGGGTAAAACCAGCACAGCTAATTTAGATAAGAATACTCATGAAACCGACAATAATTGATTTTAGCTCAGCACTCCCGGATATCGACAAGTTAGATCAGATTATTACTTGGGCCTTGTTCCCCGGGCCCGCAATAAGTAAGCTACAATATTCAATTAATTGGCCAATTTGGATAAACGAAACTGAAGTCGCTTTTTGGTTTTATAAACGATCTTAAATTATTAAGGGTCTGCTCACACCGCGCTGCGCCGCGCTCTTATTAAGAGAGTGATAAAAATAAACTGGTCAAGTGCGAGTCGGACTCGCACACGTAGGGTTCCGATTGAACAAAATTTGCGTTACGTTACGGAAAAATTAAGTGTCTACATTGTATTAACATCAATGCCGCGTCAATACCGTGTCAATACTAAACATATTTACTACAACGCCATCTAACGAATGTCGAACGAACTTCTAACACCCACCATGTGAACGTTAACACAAAGGTCAGTGACCTTTTTGTTGGTTACCATCGTTCATAGATGGCGTTATAGTAAAAACACGTTTTTTGTACGAGGACCCCCTTCATTTTTAACTTTTTAGTATTTGTTATTATAGCGGCAACAGAAATACATCATCTGTGAAAATTTCAACCGTCTAACTATCACGGTTCATGAGATACAGCCTGGTGACAGACGGACAGACAGACAGACAGACAGACGGACAGCGGAGTCTCAGTAATAGGGTTCCGTTGGTACCCTTTGGGTTCGGAACCCTAAAAAAAACTTTATTTACTACACAAAAATATACACGTGTCATTGAGTTAGTTCGGCAGCTTCAGGCTGCGCCGCGCGGCGTCTCGCTGCGCCGCGTGATAAACAATTGAACTTTAGAAACTTGAATGATACACATTGCATTGAGATAATTTGGTGGCGTCGTGCGTTTTTGTTGTAAAAATTAAATAAAATTAATTTTTATGTTTTACTGTTGTGCTATATTTCAAACTTCAAAGAAGTACATATTATTGACATTATAAAATTTTCATAAAACCTAACAAATACTAAGTTCAATAAGTAGGTTTTACAACATCCGCCCTTAATAGCAATAAATAGATAAAGTAGTAATGCTAAACACAATAGAATATAATAAAACATTACTACCAGACTAAACAAAAATATAAAACATAAACCGATGAAAAATAAATAAATAGAAAAAATATTCTACTTATTTATCACTAAACCCATATTAACAACGCACCTAAGATGAGCTATGCGCCTTAAGGGCTTGGTTAAAACATCTGCTGTCATTTTATCCGTAGGTATGAACTTTATATCTATAAGACCCTCAGTAACCTTTTCACGAATAAAATGATATCTCGTATCAATGTGTTTAGTTCTATTGTGGTGGATAGGATTGAGCACAATTTTCTGTGCACTTTGACTATCGTTGTATAGCAACACCCTATGAGCAAAACCAGTAATGTCACACACTAACCGTCTGAGGAAAATAGCCTCCTTTGCAGCACTGGTCAAGGACATATACTCAGCTTCGGTAGATGATAAGGCTACCGTCGGCTGTTTCTTACACTCCCAACTAATAGGTCCACCTGCTAGCGTGTAGTAATAACCAGTGTACGACCGACGGTCATGTACACAGTTCGCCCAGTCAGCATCCGTGTATCCACACAGACGTCCACCGAGTTTCCTGTAAGTAATACAGTAATCCATAGTACCTTTTAAATACTGTAACACCCTTTTAGCGGCCAACCAATGCCTCTTATCATGACAGTTATTAAACTGACTTAAATAACTTGTGGCATAAGCTATATCGGGTCTCGTATTCACAGCTAGGTACATGAGACATCCTATAAAGTTTTGGTAAGGACATTCATCAAGAGATGTTTGATTACCTTTCTCCAACTTGTTATTCTCCAAAGGTGTAGACATCTCCTTGCAATCTCGCATATTAAACCGCTCCAACACTGCCTGGATATAGGTCTTCTGACTTACCACGATTTTATCGTCAACACGGTTAACATTTAAGCCTAAACAAAACGACAATGCACCCAAATCTTTTAGCGAGAAAAATTTCTCCAAGTCATTTTTGACAGCGTCAAACGAACTTTTTTCTTTATAAAAAACAATTAGATCGTCAACATAGACTGCAAGTATTATGTTTTCATTACCAAACTTTTATATGTAAACACATGATTCCACAGATGTTCGTGCAAAGCCAATTTTCGATAGAATTTGATGCAATTTGATATTCCAGGCTCGAGCTGCCTGCTTCAAACCATAAATGGATTTTCTGAGCAAACAGACTTTACTTTCTGCCCCTTGCTCAGGAAATCCTTCAGGCTGTTGCATGTACGAGTGCACCTCCTCCTCTAAGTCCCCATTGAGGAATGCGGTATCGACATCCATGTGTTGGATCTTTAAATCCATTTCTGCCGCCAACGCTATAAGGGTACGCAGAGATGAATTTCGAACCACAGGGGAAAAAGTCTCGTTATAGTCAGTCCCCCAAACTTGACTAAAACCTTTCGCAACTAGTCGCGCCTTATACTTGACTATTGCACCGTTCGGGTCCCTCTTTATCTTGAACACCCATTTACATGGAATAACCTTTTTATTTGGTTTATCCACTAATGTCCAAGTCTGTTTATTCAATAAGGCGTTGTACTCATCCTTCATTGCGGAGATCCAGTTATATTTATCATCGCTATTAACAGCTTCACGATAACTTTTCGGATCATAACACAACAAATCAACACCGTGAGTGCCGTATGAATAATAATCTGGAGCTTTACGTACTCTTTCAGGATACCTTCTCTCAGGACATGCATCGTTGGGTTCTACTGAAGGAGACAGGGACAGATCACGTTGTTCACCTGAACGTAGAGACTCCGTGTCACAAACCCCACCAGCTTCTTCAATCGCGTCCACATAATCGTCAACTTGCTCTACCTCCATGTCCACACTTTCTGAAGTAGGTGAAGTAGTAGAAGCAGATGAGATAGAAATCGCCCGTGGCGATGTGGTATCTGAAGAAGTTTGCGATAAAAGATTAATGACATTAGGGCTCACAGCAACTCCAGGCTGAACAGATTTATCCTTCAATCCTGAAAAAATATTTTCAAAAAACGTAATATCCCGTGACTTAATCAACCTTCGAGGGTTTTTCGCGCTACGGAAATAATAACTCCTGGGATCGTCTGAATATCCAACGAAGATATGTTTACAAGTTTTCATGTCTAGCTTAGTTCTATGACATGAAGGCACATGAACTAAAGTTCGGCAACCAAACACCCTTAAATGAGACAGGTCGGATTTACTACCACACCACATTTCATATGGTGTCATACCATTGAGTGCACGATGAGGTGACCTATTCTTTAAATAAACACTAGTCACAACAGCATCCTTCGACAGAGAGCTCTGTGCCAGCAAGGAACAGACCTTCTCCACAATGCTACGATTGCTACGTTCACTTACCCCATTTTGTTGAGGGCTGTATGGTACAGACGTTTCATGTCGAATCCCTTGAGCCTGCAAATAGTCTGTCAGGTCCTTGTTGACATACTTAGTACCATTGTCTGACCGAAGGGTTCGAATCTTCATGCCAGTCTGTCTCTCAACAAGTGCTTGGAAAGCACAAAAATACTTCTGAACTTCTGTCTTAGATGACATACAATAAAGGTATATAAAACGTGTATTATCATCAACAAATAATAAAATATTTATTACCTTTAAAGGATTCAGTGGTCATGGGACCACAAACGTCCGTATGGACCAATTCTAATGGTGACGAAGCTTTTTTATACTTAATCCCTTTGAAAGGCTTCCGGGCCTGTTTACCCTCTACACAAGGTACGCATGGTTCTTTGTCCACATCAGTATACTCCACACCAACAGCTAGACCTTTTTTGAGTAGATCCATACCAATGCGGCAGAGATGTCCTAGACGCTTATGCCAAAGCTGAAACTGGGACAAATTAGTGTGAACATTATAAGCTGAAACACCTTGCGGTTTTACTGTACAATCTAAAGTGTACAATCCACCACAAATAGAACCATGTAAAACAGGATCTTTTTTAAAAGAAACATCAATAGAATTATAAAAATTACAGCCATTCGTATCAAAAACAATCGAGAAACCTTTCTCTACTGCTTTTTTTTTACTGAGAATAAATTACAATCTAGGCCAGGAACATGTACAACATTAAAAATCTTCTTAAAATTGTTTTTTGTGTCAATATCAACATCTCCTAAACCCACAGCCGGCAAACATTTACCATTTGCTACAGTTATCTTCCCATCACAGGGTCGGTAACTATTAAACCATTCAGCATGTGGAGTCATGTGAGTAGACGCACCAGAGTCGATAATCCACTTCTCAGACATCTGAACACTTGGTGCAGACAAACCCAGTTCGTTGACACATGTATCCATATTCCCTGAACTAAAAACAGTCAGTCCCTTATCTTTAGAACAACTTTCTGTTGAGCAACTCGCCTTTGCCTTTTTCTCCTTCTTTTTGAGAGGACAATCAGGACTCTTGTGCCCTGGCTTCTTACATCGTAAACAAATAACCTGCTTATTAGTATGCAACGCAGCCACATCATCTTTAGTATCTTTCGTCATTTCGCTCAATAACTAACTTCTTACCAAATATGTTGTGACTTCAACGCTCCCATTTTCAAGCGCCATTATCAAGGGCTCGTAGCGAGACGTTAGACCTCCCAATATAATAGCTGCTGCAAAAAGAAGGAGAAAAAGGCAAAGGTGAGTTGCCCAACAGAAAGTTGTTCTACAGATAAGGGACTGACTGTTTTTAGTTCAGGGAATATGGATACATGTGTCACGGAATTGTTTTTGGATGGTGTCAACGAACTGGCTTTGTCTGCACCGAGTGTTCAGATGTCTGAGAAGTGGATTATCGACTCTGGTGCGTCTACTCACATGACTCCACATGCTGAATGGTTTAATAGTTACCGACCCTGTGATGGGAAGATAACTGTAGCAAATGGTAAATGTTTGCCGGCTGTGGGTTTAGGAGATGTTGATATTGACACAAAAAACAATTTTAAGAAGATTTTTAATGTTGTACATGTTCCTGGCCTAGATTGTAATTTACTCTCAGTCAAAAATAGCTGTAGAGAATTTTTACATGTTTTAACATGTTTTACATGGTTCTATTTGTGGTGGATTGTACACTTTAGATTGTACAGTAAAACCGCAAGGTGTTTCAGCTTATAATGTTCACACTAATTTGTCCCAGTTTCAGCTTTGGCATAAGCGTCTAGGACATCTCTGCCGCATTGGTATGGATCTACTCAAAAAAGGTCTAGCTGTTGGTGTGGAGTATACTGATGTGGACAAAGAACCATGCGTACCTTGTGTAGAGGGTAAACAGGCCCGGAAGCCTTTCAAAAGGGATTAAGTATAAAAAAGCTTCGTCACCATTGGAATTGGTCCATACGGAAGTTTTTGGTCCCATGACCACTGAATCTTTTAAAGGTAATAAATACTTTATTATTTTTGTTGATGATATACACGTATTATATACCTTTATTGTATGTCATCTAAGACAGAAGTTCAGAAGTATTTTTGTGCTTTCCAAGCACTTGTTGAGAGACAGACTGGCACGAAGATTCGAACCCTTCGGTCAGACAATGGTACTAAGTATGTCAACAAGGACCTGACAGACTATTTGCAGGCTCAAGGGATTCGACATGAAACGTGTGTACCATACAGCCCTCAACATAATATCGTTTAAAAACTAAAAAACAACCGACTTCAATGCCGCGCTATTCATTTTCAGTACCAATTTTGAGATGTTTATTACAATATCTCTGGAGATACTTATCATACCTCAATAAAATTACCATGGTACCACACTTGGGATATCTCTTTTCGAACAAAAAAAGAATAATCAAAATCGGTTCATAAACGACGAAGTTATCCGCGAACAAACATAAAAAAAAAAAAAAAATATATACGGTCGAATTGAGAAACCTCCTCCTTTTTTTGAAGTCGGTTAAAAATGGGGTAAGTGAACGTAGCAATCGTAGCATTGTGGAGAAGGCCCGTTCCTTGCTGGCACAGAGCTCTCTGTCGAAGGATGCTGTTGTGACTAGTGCTTATTTAAAGAATAGGTCACCTCATCGTGCACTTAATGGTATGACACCATATGAAATGTGGTGTGGTAGTAAACCCGACCTGTCTCATTTAAGGGTGTTTGGTTGCCGATGAAGATAAAATCGTGGTCAGTCAGAAGACCTATATCCAGGCAGTGTTGGAGCGTTTTAATATGCGAGATTGCAAGGAGATGTCTACACCTTTGGAGAATAACAAGTTGGAGAAAGGTAATCCAACATCTCTTGATGAATATCCTTACCAAAACTTGATAGGATGTCTCATGTACCTAGCTGTGAATACGAGACCCGATATAGCTTATGCCACAAGCTATTTAAGTCAGTTTAATAACTGTCATGATAAGAGGCATTGGTTGGCCGCTAAAAGGGTGTTACAGTATTTAAAAGGTACTATGGATTACTGTATTACTTACAGGAAACTCGGTGGACGTCTGTGTGGATACACGGATGCTGACTGGGCAAACTGTGTACATGACCGTCGGTCGTACACTGGTTATTACTACACGCTAGCAGGTGGACCTATTAGTTGGGAGTGTAAGAAACAGCCGACGGTAGCCTTATCATCTACCGAAGCTGAGTATATGTCCTTGACCAGTGCTGCAAAGGAGGCTATTTTCCTCAGACGGTTAGTGTGTGACATTACTGGTTTTGCTCATAGGGTGTTGCTATACAACGATAGTCAAAGTGCACAGAAAATTGTGCTCAATCCTATCCACCACAATAGAACTAAACACATTGATACGAGATATCATTTTATTCGTGAAAAGGTTACTGAGGGTCTTATAGATATAAAGTTCATACCTACGGATAAAATGACAGCAGATGTTTTAACCAAGCCCTTAAGGCGCATAGCTCATCTTAGGTGCGTTGTTAATATGGGTTTAGTGATAAATAAGTAGAATATTTTTTCTATTTATTTATTTTTCATCGGTTTATGTTTTATATTTTTGTTTAGTCTGGTAGTAATGTTTTATTATATTCTATTGTGTTTAGCATTACTACTTTATCTATTTATTGCCATTAAGGGCGGATGTTGCAAAACCTACTTATTGAACTTACTATTTGTTAGGTTTTATGACAATTTTATAATGTCAATAATCTGTACTTCTTTCAAGTTTGAAATATAACATCAACAGTAAAACTTAAAATTAATTTTATTTAATTTTTACAACAGTTTTGCTGCGCCGCGCGAATTCAAAAGCATCGTCACTTCGCGTCGCGTTGCGGTGTGAAATGACCCTAAAGCTTCATTTGTCATAAACGCTCCCGTCTTACTTTGTTTCACCGTTTTCTATTATGATCCCATACATATCGAGTCTTATTTTACGGCTGTTTGATTTATTCCGAATTCTCTACTCGAATAATTTCATTTGGTTGTTAGATTGGCAGCGAAATTGGTACCAGATGACATATTATGCCTAACTATGTATATTGGATTGTATGTAACAACTATGTGCCTATGTCTATGATTTGGCACATCGTAATAAATAATTATATAATTTTAGCATTATCAAAACAGCATTATTAAAAAAAAACATTTTAGCATAGGTACATTTTTTAGAGATAAGACTGCCTACTGTACTTTTAAATTTGGTAAAGAATCTTTTCCTTTTTTAACCGACTTCAAAAAAAGGAGGAGGTTTCTCAATTCGACCGAATTTTTTTTTTGTTCGCGGATAACTTCGTCGTTTATGAACCGATTTTGATTATTCTTTTTATATTCGAAAGGAGGTGTCCAGTGGTACCATGTGTACCAAGTGTGGTACCATGGTAATTTTATCGAGGTCTGATAAGTATCTCCAGAGATATTGAGATAAACATCTCTAAATTGGTACTGAAAATGAATAGCGCGGCATTGAAGTCAGTTCTTTTTTAGTTTTTAAACGATATTATTTTCTTTGTAAGTTGATGTCACAAAAGAGTATTTGTATTGTATTGTTCCCTCTTCATCCTGTGTAATTATGGTAAGCACTCATAACTACAAAATAAATTCAATCGATGGTACCTATTATGGTACCATAATATTGCATTGTCGCCGATGCTAAATTTCAACTGAATCGGATACAAGTGGTTATAACTCAGAATACAGAAAATGCCAGAAGGCGTAAAGTAAGCTAAAAGTGAAGCCACGGAAACCACTCTTAAATCGTGTGGTTTCACGCTCCGGTGATTCGATTAAACTCTCTGTGAACGTTGCGGAGGGTTGTAAGGGGTTGACAGGGGGGATGAAATGAAAAGTTGTATGGAAGTATCGTCATTTTTAAAGCTAGAAGCTTGAAACTTATTTTTAAGGCTGTTGGCTTGTTATAAATAAATATGACATTCAAAGTTTGTAAAAGTTTTACCCTCAAGGGTGTAAAATAACAATAGGGGATGAAAGTTTGTATGGAAATATGTAAGGATAATGTGAATGTTCTAACAAACCGATTTAAATGAAATTTAGTTCCCAGATAGTCTGGAGCCTGAGAAAGGACACAGTCTACTTTTTAATGCGAAAAAAGAGTAGTAGGGGTTGAAAAGGGGGATGAAAAGTTGTATGGAAGTATCATCATTTTTAGAGCTAGAAGCTTGAAACTTATTTTTAGGCTGTTGATGATTAGATATAAATAAATATGACATTCAAAGTTTGTAAGGGGGGGGGGGGGGAGGGGAGGGAAGGAAGCCTTACTCAATTATTAATAACGTTTAACCTAACTAATCCAAAATGTTTTGTACAGAGACGCGCTGAAAAGCACGTAGAATCAAATTGGTTTATATATAATTCTATGGTAACTCCATCATATTTGAACAGTTTGTCGAGATATGGAGATAAACACTTCAAGCTTGATACTAAAAATGGCTACTGCAGCAATTGAAGTCGGGTCTTCTAGTTTTTTATACGATCTTATAAACAAGCCCATCGCAGTTCATAAAGATCTTAAACCAAAAGATGTAATGTTGACAAAATAAAGAAAGAGTGTTTTTTTTACAGAAGAGATCCCATATGGTAAGGGACCGTTTAATATTGATGAGAGGAGGGCATTACTGCTCGGCCTTCCTTATTGAGATGAATTACGTGACATAAATACCTACATACCGTATGTAGACCGACTGCATAAGCTGTGCTGACTGCCGACAGATAGGGGATTGATAGGCATGACGACAGTATCAAAAAATCGACGATTTAATGATTTTAGGGGAAAATACATATTAACAATTCAAAAAACTAGTTTAGTTTTATATAAAAAAATGAGATTATTAAGATTTTCAATAAAATAAAAAATTAAAATACTGCAATCGGCCATTTTGATTGAAACACCAATCACAGCGCATGACATCACGCTAAGGTTCTCTTATATGAGGTTTTCTTGAAAATGTTAATATATTTTGGAAAACCCATGTGCATCCATCGTCACAGATTATATAATAGTTACTGCTTTAAGTATGTCATTAACCTATGCGTGACGTCACAGCCGACGCTATGACACATGTGAGCTGTTTTCGCACACTATTGAAAAAATATTAGAAAAATTGCTTTAAACTTCGTTAAACTTTAGTTTATTACCGAAAGAAAGGTTTTTTCGTGAATAGTAAATGTGTTCCCACATTACGGAAGAGGATTTCAAAATCTTTCGTCACGCCTATTGTTTGAAGTCGTGAATTTAAAACAATTAACTTTACCAGAATGTTTGGCTGTGGCTCGCATAACATACCGAATCATACCCGAATTAAACATTTAAAAAATCTCTGCTGTAGTTTTATGAGGAGATGGTTATCCTGCAGATTCCAATAGATGCCTCAACATCAGGTCAAGGTTTATCTATAACGAATCAGTAAGATCTGTGGAAGTTTTTCTCATACCCTATGAAACCTATAATAGCCTATCATCAACTATCAAAGATTTAACTATTTTCCAACAACACTGGGTGTCACCTTCGGTAAGCAAATTTTTTTTTTTTTACACCTAACTGGGTAGCACTTGATCACTATCTCACCTGATGTTAAGTGATGATGCGTTCGATGATGGAGCGTGCTTACACAGAAGATACCTATTCACTCGCGATTTGAAGACCCCCATATTGTACTTAACCGGAAACACAGACTCAGGCAGGGTATTCCATTCCTTGGCGGTTCGTTTGGTGAACGAAGAAGCAAATCGCTTCGTTCGGGTTGATGGTATATCCACCATCCATTGTTGCCTTCTTGCATCTTTAGACCCATGGGACCTCGCGGTTGGAAACGAATAGCTGAAGATCGAGCTATTTTCAGCTATTCGTTTCCAACCGCTGCCACCCAGCTTGCGTATATAATCGCTCTACTTAGCTGGAGGGCGCCCTACACTACACGAGCCGTGATCTCCACTCTAGAACTCGTCTACCCCAACGGTTATCGGTTCTATGACAGATGTGACCAGCCCAGTACCACTTCAGCTTGCTAATCCTTTGAGCTATGTCGATAACTTTGATTCTCTGACGGATGACTTAATTTCAAATTCGATCCTTCAGAGAAACTTCAAGCATAGATAGCCCTCTACAGAGCTCGCTAATTGAACTTTGAACTTTGCCATCGATATAAATTACAAGAATTTTCTTGTCAATTATCTACAAAATACCCTGGCTAGTAACAACTACGTAAGTCATATCATATTTTGTGCCAATTGAAGCTAGTAAATTATAGAACTGAAACTTTGTCAGTGAAAAGGGTCAGGACACGGAAAGGGCAAAACTCAAGAGTTAACTAACAAGGGCATGATTTGGTGCCTTAAATATTTAAGAGCCTGTCAAGGAACTTTTACCTGAAGATATTATGTAGTTTATTTTAAGGTTCAGTAACAGGTTCAGGTTCATAAAAGGAGAAAAAAACCGGTTGAAGAATCTGCCGCCATAATCGTACGGTGTTCCGAAAGCACACAGTCTTTGAGAGTCAGAGTAGGTTTTCTATAATAGGCCTAGCGAGTACACCATCTTCGACCTGCACATCATCGCTTGCCACCAGGCGAGATAACGGTCAAATACTGGCCTATAAGATAAACACAGATAATGTATAAACTCCGCTGGTCCTATTTTTTACTCGAAGCCAGGGGTCGCTGCAACACACGGTACAGAATAAATACGAGTTTGAATTTGAATTATTATGCAAAAAGCCACTTTGTTCTTTATAATAAAACCTGAAATGTTGATTGGTGCGGTCGAGCGAAGCCTACGAAGTGCGGGTTTTTTTGTAGCCATGAATTATGAATATTTTAACAGATACGCAGAAAATGAATGATGGGTAAATTTAATTTATTAAGAAATTGCGAAACATTTCTCAGTTGCCAATATTTTTTAGGAGAGAAAGTAAAAATTGAGAACAGTTAAGCGAGGTCTAGTTTCCCTGGGGTTTTATGATACGGTAAACACCTAATAAAATTCCAACAGTCCTAAAATATGACATAATATGACAAGATTTAGGAAATAATTTAAGATCGTTTAAATCACTAATAGAACCGTCTTCAAACGTCGCTAGTCAAAGTAGCCAGTAGACGTAGTAACTATTAATCTGTGCCAGTAGTTAGTAGCATGTCGTCAAGGTATATAAATGCATCGTAAAACAAATGTTGATATTGATAATAAACTGGCCTGGGTTCCGTAACACAGTAGAGTATTCTATAACTATGATTTTTTGCAACTAACAAATGAACTTTGTTTTTCATATTGTTTGTATGAAAAACAAAGTTATCTTTGAGGTCGCTATATCTCAAAAACCGCTGGCTATAGCTCGTTCAAACTTATTTTCGTTGTTAGTTTTTATTAAGATCTACAGCATATATTTTTTTTAATTTTCACTCCCATATTTTAGAAGTTAGAGGGGGGGACACACATTTTACCACTTTAGACGCGCCTATCTTTCAAATGATTGACTTTGAGAAAAAATGATTTTAGGAACCTCAATATCATTATTAAAGACCTATCCATAGACACCCCACACGTATAGGTGTGAAGAAAATTTTTTTTTTGTTTATGTATGGGATGCCCCTCCGTAAACTTTTATATTTTTTATTTTTGTATAAAAATCAAAAAGCGGTTTACAGAATACATCTACCTACAAAGTTTCAATTCTGTAGTCTTAACAGTTTCGGAATAAAATGGCTGTGACATACGGACGGACAGACGGACAGACAGACAGACAGACAGACAGACAGACAGACTGACAGACAGACATGACGAATCTATAAGGGTTCCGTTTTTTGCCATTCGGCTACGGAACTCTAAAAATGGCTCGTCCGATTTCGTTAAAATTTAAATGGGACACCCTGCAGGGCCTGCTAGCATGGCCTTATCAAAAAAAGACAACATTATTTCCCTGTTTTTCGCCACTGACAGGAGATCAACACAACAATCATATAAATAACAATCATCAATAGTCATATAAATGGCGATTAAAATTGTGTTTTAAATGTTTCACTGGTGGTAGCAGCACCATATCGATGTTCTTCCTAACTTGCTGCCATAAAGTAGCTTAACACTTACTGTACCTTTCCTTACAAAGTTTTTACCTGAAAATCTGGCTATAACCTTACGGTATTCCGGGAGTACACAGAAACAGTTCTATAGAGTCAGACCATTTTAGGCCTAGCGCCTAGCGTAGCTATCTTCGACCGCATCATCGCTTGCCACAAGGTGCGATAATGGTCAAACGCTAGCCTATGTGATATAATAAAAGTTCGGACTGAAATATAGCTTAGGAAAAAAAAACATTTAAATCGGTAATTGGTGGAAAAATCGCGTCAAATACATACTTCCCTTAGTAAGAAGAGGTCAAGGAAAAGATAAATGTTTTAGTAAGAATACCTTGTCAATCGCATTGCGTTCTACACGTAAAAGTGCCACGCACAGACTTAATGACAAACCAAGTGGCATCTTCTATTACAGACATTTTTGTGTCCCATTTTCAGCTTGATATGGCAGATCTACCTCCCTCCCTGTATGTTATAAAATCATTACTCTGAGCGTCATTCTTTATTACAGTTTAGTATGTGTACTACTTATATCTTTGACAGTTATTTAGCGTACGATGTAACCGTTTTGCCGTTTATCGAAATTGATTCATCCGTTTGGGAGTTACGACCAAATATGTGTTTAATATTATTACAGGGACGTACTAGAAACTTCTACACAGATCTGTGTAGATGCACATTAACTTTATAACATCCCTCTGTTTGTATCGTGGGTCTAAAAAGAAATCATTATATAAAAGTTCCGTGGGACCTCAAACACTGAAATCGCAGTGCGGCGCTTTTATTGATCTTTAATCTGTAATTTCGAGACATTGGCTGAGTTACGGTAGATAAAATTGCTTACCATAAAGTCAGGACAGGTCAGGGGTAGGGTAGCATTAAAAGGGACTTTATAAGAAGTGATTGGTCAATACTGAGGGTCAATACAGACTTTTCTATTGGAGCGGTAGCATCACAAATCTATATGCGAAAACTTCGGACCTCTTTTTAAGAACAGATTTGGCATAGTTAAAGTTTTTTTCTTTTTAGCTACTTTCTGTTTTTTTATGTGTCAATAAATGATCATTCATGTACTATTTTTATAGATATTTAGTGGTAGGTAGTACTTCAATTTTGTCAGATTATCTTCAGAGATATGAAGCCCTCAAACTTGGTACTAAAACTGACTAGCGCAGCATTGTACTGCTTGTTTTTTTTTTCGTTTTGTAAACATTAATAAAAAAAATATTAGGTTTTTTAGACGATTTTAACAACACCTCTCTTATGTGCGAAACTGTTAGTTACGCAAGAACTGCGAAACTAAGGAATCCTTATAAAACCCCTATAGTAGGCAAGTTTAATACGCCCTTTGTTAAACTTTCTGGAAACGTCTTAGTGGTGAACAGTCTGATAAGTATCTACGTATTCTTCGAAACGATTTGATATAGACCATAGAATTATAGATAAGTTTCTTAACACATTAGGAATCCTGAAACGGCACAGCCAATTTGTCTTAAACAGACAAATTCACCGTGTCACAGTCAACTCAAATTTAGGATTTGTATACAAAGCGGTGATTCGGCGCGATGCGAATTCGCAACGTAGAATATAGTATTAGATTAGACTAAGGGCCAGTTTCACATGTTCCTGATAATGCGTTAGATTGTTATCTGACACATGACGCCATATAAAAGCTGTCAAAAATCTGTCAGATTCCTTCATATTAGCGCTATCAGAAACCGGTGAAACTGGCCCTAAGTAGAGAAAAGTATTCGACGATTTAACAATAGCTTATTTAGGTAAGTACTTGATTTTACAATATACGGCGTGTTTTACAATAGCTGTTCGTGTCTGTTACTTGTGTCATACTTCTTTTACCAGCACAGCAGATTGTCTGTCTATATTTGTAAATCCAAAGGACGCAGAGGTTTTCCTGAAAAATGAAAATAAATTGACAACTTGTAACGAAAATTGGAATTCATAAATCACTTATAAATCATTAATTTAAAAAAAATAGAGTTTTTATTTCACTGTGATTTTTGTACAAGCTTGGACTGGACGTGTCTTGAGACAGCCTAGTCTTAGATAAAAATCATTGTCTCCTAACAGACCTAAAACTTGAAAACAGGACATCTGATATTCGAGATAGGTTCGAGTTAGTTTCATCTGTTGCTACCAAATCTATATGTTTCTACCTTTGTTAGTAATCTAAACTAATATTGTAAAGAGGACAGATTTCATTTTTTGTTTGTTTGTTCCGATTTAACTCAAAAACAACTGAACCGATTTCAAAAATTCTTTCTCTAATGGAAAACTAATTTATCAGCTAGTAACACAGAAATTTAAATAATATTATTTATATTTCTGTGGCTAGTAACATAGACTATATTTTATCTCCATATTCTCACGGGAACTGGAACTACATGGGTGAAACCGCGAAGCACTTGTAGTACAAAATATAATGAATGAAAAAGCCACGACTAAAATTGACTAAGCCATCGCTAAATAATGAACTATATTTAATACAGTTATTTATTTAGGGATCTTAAGCTATCCCTAACCATTACAAATAATTAATTATTTATTAGTAGTAATTAAGAGCATGTAATTATTATGTTTAGCGTTCCATATATGGTGACGTATAATCCATTAAAATACAACAACACACCAAATATACTAAGAAATTTGTGTTAAGGAGTAAAATTGTACAAACACAAATACTCAAATATGTAACGTCAATATCATACTTAAATAGTAGTACTTATAAAGGGTCTTTCAACAAGGACGGGACGATGGTGAAATTGAATAAAACAAGCTGTGTTTAAAATATATGTTTTTATTTGAAAGGCCCATTTATGCCACTATTTATGGAATAAGACATCGTTCAAATGTCCGTCGCGGCTACGAAAAGTGGCACGGATCCGAGAGTTCCAATTTTCAATGACTCTTCCGCACAAATCCGGCTTAATTTGAGCGATGGAATATGTTATGTTGACCATTAGGGCATAGGTCGATTGAGGTTTATTTGCATAGCAACTCAAGCAAGGTTTACCAGGTGATAAATGCATCCACAAAAAGTTACCGCTTGGTGTAGATTTTAGGCCGGCGGTGTCATTGGTCCGTAATTTTTCGAAAACGACTTTGGTGAGGCGGTTGCGTCAATGGCGGGCGCTACAGAAGGATTTCTTGGCCCAAATTGGACCATATGGACCTAGACGATAGGTATGTAGTTCCAGCAGGACGGCGCTACGTGCTACACAGCGAAAGCCACGATTGAAACTGCATGAACGATTTGAGGGTAAAGTAATCTCTCGCAGGGGTGATGTGAATTGGCCACCAAGGTCATGTAATTTGACCCCGCTAGATATTTTCTTGTAGGGTTTCTTGAAGTCACAGGTTTATGCAAATAAACCACAATCAACCAATGACCTAAAGGTCAACATAACACAGGCCATCGCTCAAATTCAGCCGGATGTATGCGGAAGAGTCATTGAAAATTGGACCTCTCGAATCTGTGCCTCCGTTCGTAGCCGCGGCGGATATTTGAACGATATCATATTCCATAAATAATTCCATAAATGGGTCTTTCAAATAAAAACATAATATAGGTAATATCTCAAACACAAGCTTGTTTTATTCAATTTCAACATCGACCTGTCCCTGTTGAAAGACCTTTACTTATTAATTTTATGATGGCAAATTAATTATAATTTTTGTAACTGAAGTAACAAATATTTCGTTCGTTGAGTACCTATTTATATAGCTGTTGTTTTTCTTATATTACAGATTTATCTTTATTTTAAACGTGACCACGAAACTAGACCTCACTAGAAATATTGACACACTAAGATTCTTCAAAATTGTGAAAGTAATGGCCGTAAATTAAGAATTGGCGGTAAATTCCAGATTGAGTCTTCTCAAGTCGGAGACTCATTCAAGGGAGTATTCAATATCAGACACAAGTAATCATAAATAAAAAAATCAGTTGTAATATTTGATTTAAAAAATACAGTACTTTACAACGGACTTCCAAAAATAATGGGTTCCTTCTGAATTCGTCTGTATGATTTTTTTTTTGTATGTATGTTACGCGATTACTCCGTCAATTGTGAACCGATTTGAATGATTATTTTTAGAATCGGTAGGTTACATTTTCGAGGTTGTCCCATTGTAATTTCATTGAGATCTGATAAGCATCTCCAGAGATATGACGATACACGTCATATTTTAACTTGCTAGTGAAATTGACTCACGGAGTATGGAAGTCGGTTGTTTTAGTTTTTAAACTATATTAATTATTGAATTCTGATGAGTGGTTGAACTATTGATAGCAGTTGATAGCAGCTGAACTTCAACTGACAACATAGGTAACCTAAAAAGAATATTCTCCTCAACTGCCACAGATTGCATTAATCGTTCAAGACCTGGACTGCGTTCCTACGCTCGAAGAGCAACCTGTGCAACCTAACGCTCTAACCTCTCTAATTTGGTAAGCGAATGTGACCATCTGAGGTCGTGAACGGGGTTAGAGCGTTTGGGTACACTCCGAGCGTAGGTCGTGAACGCAGCTCTGACAATTAATATACAAAATATTATACTTATCTACTGTGTCATTGATAACGTTGGCTTGCGGGAGTCAACACACGCACCGGCCGGTCAGTCTATAAACAGAATAGAAACAGTATCGCGGCAACGACCGTCGCAAGCGCACTGCTGCCGACACAAACAAAATGGCAGCTTTACTATTCTTGCTTCTAATAACTGTCGCGGCCGCGTCGGCTCAAACCTCAAACCCAATTGTAAGGATACAGAATGGAGTCTTGCAAGGAACTTGGAAGGCCTCAGCAAAGGGCAGGACCTTCGCTAGTTTCCAAGGAGTACCTTACGCCAGACCTCCCGTCGGCAAATACAGGTTTAGGGTAAGTCAATTTATGTATTACCACAGAATAAATATAAGTACAAGATATTACAAAATTCGACCTTGTTTAATAAACTCTTCGATAAACTGACCTAGCATTGTAGGTAACTATGTAAGTAAGTATAGTATCTTATAAGAACGGTTTCTACACAAATAAAATCTGGTATATTATCTGCTTGCTGTTCTATTTACCAATGTTCATGTTGTAAGTATTATGTGTCACTATTTATTGTTACTACGTTTTACTTTAAAAAATGTATTGTAATTTACAATAATGAAAACTAGGAAGGCGACTTGGTTAAACTGTAATACCCCACTAGTTACTCAAGGAATAAATAAATAATGTGTATTGTAAACCACAGATACATTGTAGGTGTATATATGTATATTTCTGTGGGCTGTACACATGTCAATGTTTTTGCTAGGAAATAAGATCTTTTGAAAAGATAGGTCATCAAGTCATCATAATCTAGATCTACCTTATTATTAATATTTCTGTGATCTGGGTGTTCTCATTATCGCCGATAAAATTTGTTTACATTTTCATAAGTTTGATGTAGATTGTGTGTTAAAACGGAGGGCGGTTTTCAATTCGTCTGATTTTTAACCGACTTCACAAAAATGTTCTCAACTCGCCTGTATTACTTTTTGTGTTTGTTATCTCAGAATTTCGTCATTATATAGTACTCTTCCCGTTTGATCTTATTGTAATTTTATCTGATTAGTATCACAAGAGATAAATCCCTCAAATTCGGTACCTACCGGAAAAAAATGATTAAAACGGCATTTAAGTCTGTTTTGTTTATGTTTTTAAACGATATGAAAGATAATATCTATAATAATTATTTTTGGCACTAACATTTACCACTTACAAAACAGAATCACTTAGACATTATGAAATTTAAACTAATAGCAACAATGGGCGGTCTTATCGCCTAAAGCGATCTCTTCCAGATAACCATGCACGGAAAAGATTTCAAACATGAAAGGCGGTGGCTCTTTTATGTCAAGAATCAAAGCATTTATTCAGTATGTAGGCAGTATTGATATACGCACATATACACGTCAAAATCATAAATCATACAATAAATCATAACCAATTATCAAGTAAACATAGCAAAAGCAGAATTTTAACGCTTTGAATTAGAAAAAAAAACAAAAGTAATGAACCATTCCGCTGTCCATACCATTCAGCTGTCATCCAATCGTAAACGATTGGATGACAGCTGTGCTTTTTTAAATATTCTGTCGTAAACGACAGAATATTTAAAAAAATATTAAAGTAGGTTAAAACCATGACCATACATGTAACTGTGGGTTTCAGTACTGTACAGTACAGTATGTGACCAGTAACGTATGAAATAACAAACCTATCAATACTAATTATAAATATACTAGTTGCACCCTGCGACTTTGCCCACGTTTAATCTATTATAAACTTTTTTTATTGAATCACTCTATCTATATCAGCGGTACTCAACCTTTTTTTATACGGGCCACAAACACGGTTAACTCATGATATCGCGGGCCGCAAACAAAAATAATTTAGGCGTAAAAAAATTACGTTTTTCAAAATTACTTTAATAGTGGAAGGTAGTTACAGTAGATAGATAGATAGATAGATGAATACTAAATAACATGATATATATATATATATATATATATATATATATCATGTTATTAGTGTATTTGTACTTGTATGGATATAATCATCTAGTATTTTGACTATATTTGTATGTAGGTTTATAGAAAATCATATTATGACTTATCTTATTTTGTCAAAGGTATTGTATGCCACCGACCGCTTATTTTCAAAACTAGCTCCTGTCCATCCAAAGGTTGTCTGGTAGAGATCGCTCTGAGCGATAAGACCGCCGATTGCCACACCTAATTAGTTTTTCCTTGTCTTAGATTATAATGTGTTGATTGGTATGCAATAAAGTATTCATCTATCTATCTATCTATCTACTGTAACTACCTTCCACTATTAAAGTAATTTTGAAAAACGTAATTTTTTTACGCCTAAATTATTTTTGTTTGCGGCCCGCGATATCATGAGTTAACCGTGTTTGTGGCCCGTATAAAAAAAGGTTGAGTACCGCTGATATAGATAGAGTGATTCAATAAAAAAAGTTTATAATAGATTAAACGTGGGCAAAGTCGCAGGGTGCAACTAGTATATTTATAATTAGTATTGATAGGTTTGTTATTTCATACGTTACTGGTCACATACTGTACTGTACAGTACTGAAACCCACAGTTACATGTATGGTCATGGTTTTAACCTACTTTAATATTTTTTTAAATATTCTGTCGTTTACGACAGAATATTTAAAAAAGCACAGCTGTCATCCAATCGTTTACGATTGGATGACAGCTGAATGGTATGGACAGCGGAATGGTTCATTACTTTTGTTTTTTTTTCTAATTCAAAGCGTTAAAATTCTGCTTTTGCTATGTTTACTTGATAATTGGTTATGATTTATTGTATGATTTATGATTTTGACGTGTATATGTGCGTATATCAATACTGCCTACATACTGAATAAATGCTTTGATTCTTGACATAAAAGAGCCACCGCCTTTCATGTTTGAAATCTTTTCCGTGCATGGTTATCTGGAAGAGATCGCTTTAGGCGATAAGACCGCCCATTGTTGCTATTAGTTTAAATTTCATAATGTCTAAGTGATTCTGTTTTGTAAGTGGTAAATGTTAGTGCCAAAAATAATTATTATAGATATTATCTTTCATATCGTTTAAAAACATAAACAAAACAGACTTAAATGCCGTTTTAATCATTTTTTTCCGGTAGGTACCGAATTTGAGGGATTTATCTCTTGTGATACTAATCAGATAAAATTACAATAAGATCAAACGGGAAGAGTACTATATAATGACGAAATTCTGAGATAACAAACACAAAAAGTAATACAGGCGAGTTGAGAACATTTTTGTGAAGTCGGTTAAAAATCAGACGAATTGAAAACCGCCCTCCGTTTTAACACACAATCTACATCAAACTTATGAAAATGTAAACAAATTTTATCGGCGATAATGAGAACACCCAGATCACAGAAATATTAATAATAAGGTAGATCTAGATTATGATGACTTGATGACCTATCTTTTCAAAAGATCTTATTTCCTAGCAAAAACATTGACATGTGTACAGCCCACAGAAATATACATATATACACCTACAATGTATCTGTGGTTTACAATACACATTATTTATTTATTCCTTGAGTAACTAGTGGGGTATTACAGTTTAACCAAGTCGCCTTCCTAGTTTTCATTATTGTAAATTACAATACATTTTTTAAAGTAAAACGTAGTAACAATAAATAGTGACACATAATACTTACAACATGAACATTGGTAAATAGAACAGCAAGCAGATAATATACCAGATTTTATTTGTGTAGAAACCGTTCTTATAAGATACTATACTTACTTACATAGTTACCTACAATGCTAGGTCAGTTTATCGAAGAGTTTATTAAACAAGGTCGAATTTTGTAATATCTTGTACTTATATTTATTCTGTGGTAATACATAAATTGACTTACCCTAAACCTGTATTTGCCGACGGGAGGTCTGGCGTAAGGTACTCCTTGGAAACTAGCGAAGGTCCTGCCCTTTGCTGAGGCCTTCCAAGTTCCTTGCAAGACTCCATTCTGTATCCTTACAATTGGGTTTGAGGTTTGAGCCGACGCGGCCGCGACAGTTATTAGAAGCAAGAATAGTAAAGCTGCCATTTTGTTTGTGTCGGCAGCAGTGCGCTTGCGACGGTCGTTGCCGCGATACTGTTTCTATTCTGTTTATAGACTGACCGGCCGGTGCGTGTGTTGACTCCCGCAAGCCAACGTTATCAATGACACAGTAGATAAGTATAATATTTTGTATATTAATTGTCAGAGCTGCGTTCACGACCTACGCTCGGAGTGTACCCAAACGCTCTAACCCCGTTCACGACCTCAGATGGTCACATTCGCTTACCAAATTAGAGAGGTTAGAGCGTTAGGTTGCACAGGTTGCTCTTCGAGCGTAGGAACGCAGTCCAGGTCTTGAACGATTAATGCAATCTGTGGCAGTTGAGGAGAATATTCTTTTTAGGTTACCTATGTTGTCAGTTGAAGTTCAGCTGCTATCAACTGCTATCAATAGTTCAACCACTCATCAGAATTCAATAATTAATATAGTTTAAAAACTAAAACAACCGACTTCCATACTCCGTGAGTCAATTTCACTAGCAAGTTAAAATATGACGTGTATCGTCATATCTCTGGAGATGCTTATCAGATCTCAATGAAATTACAATGGGACAACCTCGAAAATGTAACCTAACGATTCAAAAAATAATCATTCAAATCCAATTGACGGAGTAATCGCGTAACATACATACAAAAAAAAAATCATACAGACGAATTCAGAAGGAACCCATTATTTTTGGAAGTCCGTTGTAAAGTACTGTATTTTTTAAATCAAATATTACAACTGATTTTTTTATTTATGATTACTTGTGTCTGATATTGAATACTCCCTTGAATGAGTCTCCGACTTGAGAAGACTCAATCTGGAATTTACCGCCAATTCTTAATTTACGGCCATTACTTTCACAATTTTGAAGAATCTTAGTGTGTCAATATTTCTAGTGAGGTCTAGTTTCGTGGTCACGTTTAAAATAAAGATAAATCTGTAATATAAGAAAAACAACAGCTATATAAATAGGTACTCAACGAACGAAATATTTGTTACTTCAGTTACAAAAATTATAATTAATTTGCCATCATAAAATTAATAAGTAAAGGTCTTTCAACAGGGACAGGTCGATGTTGAAATTGAATAAAACAAGCTTGTGTTTGAGATATTACCTATATTATGTTTTTATTTGAAAGACCCATTTATGGAATTATTTATGGAATATGATATCGTTCAAATATCCGCCGCGGCTACGAACGGAGGCACAGATTCGAGAGGTCCAATTTTCAATGACTCTTCCGCATACATCCGGCTGAATTTGAGCGATGGCCTGTGTTATGTTGACCTTTAGGTCATTGGTTGATTGTGGTTTATTTGCATAAACCTGTGACTTCAAGAAACCCTACAAGAAAATATCTAGCGGGGTCAAATTACATGACCTTGGTGGCCAATTCACATCACCCCTGCGAGAGATTACTTTACCCTCAAATCGTTCATGCTGTTTCAATCGTGGCTTTCGCTGTGTAGCACGTAGCGCCGTCCTGCTGGAACTACATACCTATCGTCTAGGTCCATATGGTCCAATTTGGGCCAAGAAATCCTTCTGTAGCGCCCGCCATTGACGCAACCGCCTCACCAAAGTCGTTTTCGAAAAATTACGGACCAATGACACCGCCGGCCTAAAATCTACACCAAGCGGTAACTTTTTGTGGATGCATTTATCACCTGGTAAACCTTGCTTGAGTTGCTATGCAAATAAACCTCAATCGACCTATGCCCTAATGGTCAACATAACATATTCCATCGCTCAAATTAAGCCGGATTTGTGCGGAAGAGTCATTGAAAATTGGAACTCTCGGATCCGTGCCACTTTTCGTAGCCGCGACGGACATTTGAACGATGTCTTATTCCATAAATAGTGGCATAAATGGGCCTTTCAAATAAAAACATATATTTTAAACACAGCTTGTTTTATTCAATTTCACCATCGTCCCGTCCTTGTTGAAAGACCCTTTATAAGTACTACTATTTAAGTATGATATTGACGTTACATATTTGAGTATTTGTGTTTGTACAATTTTACTCCTTAACACAAATTTCTTAGTATATTTGGTGTGTTGTTGTATTTTAATGGATTATACGTCACCATATATGGAACGCTAAACATAATAATTACATGCTCTTAATTACTACTAATAAATAATTAATTATTTGTGATGGTTAGGGATAGCTTAAGATCCCTAAATAAATAACTGTATTAAATATAGTTCATTATTTAGCGATGGCTTAGTCAATTTTAGTCGTGGCTTTTTCATTCATTATATTTTGTACTACAAGTGCTTCGCGGTTTCACCCATGTAGTTCCAGTTCCCGTGAGAATATGGAGATAAAATATAGTCTATGTTACTAGCCACAGAAATATAAATAATATTATTTAAATTGCTGTGTTACTAGCTGATAAATTAGTTTTCCATTAGAGAAAGAATTTTTGAAATCGGTTCAGTTGTTTTTGAGTTAAATCGGAACAAACAAACAAAAAATGAAATCTGTCCTCTTTACAATATTAGTTTAGATTACTAACAAAGGTAGAAACATATAGATTTGGTAGCAACAGATGAAACTAACTCGAACCTATCTCGAATATCAGATGTCCTGTTTTCAAGTTTTAGGTCTGTTAGGAGACAATGATTTTTATCTAAGACTAGGCTGTCTCAAGACACGTCCAGTCCAAGCTTGTACAAAAATCACAGTGAAATAAAAACTCTATTTTTTTTAAATTAATGATTTATAAGTGATTTATGAATTCCAATTTTCGTTACAAGTTGTCAATTTATTTTCATTTTTCAGGAAAACCTCTGCGTCCTTTGGATTTACAAATATAGACAGACAATCTGCTGTGCTGGTAAAAGAAGTATGACACAAGTAACAGACACGAACAGCTATTGTAAAACACGCCGTATATTGTAAAATCAAGTACTTACCTAAATAAGCTATTGTTAAATCGTCGAATACTTTTCTCTACTTAGGGCCAGTTTCACCGGTTTCTGATAGCGCTAATATGAAGGAATCTGACAGATTTTTGACAGCTTTTATATGGCGTCATGTGTCAGATAACAATCTAACGCATTATCAGGAACATGTGAAACTGGCCCTTAGTCTAATCTAATACTATATTCTACGTTGCGAATTCGCATCGCGCCGAATCACCGCTTTGTATACAAATCCTAAATTTGAGTTGACTGTGACACGGTGAATTTGTCTGTTTAAGACAAATTGGCTGTGCCGTTTCAGGATTCCTAATGTGTTAAGAAACTTATCTATAATTCTATGGTCTATATCAAATCGTTTCGAAGAATACGTAGATACTTATCAGACTGTTCACCACTAAGACGTTTCCAGAAAGTTTAACAAAGGGCGTATTAAACTTGCCTACTATAGGGGTTTTATAAGGATTCCTTAGTTTCGCAGTTCTTGCGTAACTAACAGTTTCGCACATAAGAGAGGTGTTGTTAAAATCGTCTAAAAAACCTAATATTTTTTTTATTAATGTTTACAAAACGAAAAAAAAAACAAGCAGTACAATGCTGCGCTAGTCAGTTTTAGTACCAAGTTTGAGGGCTTCATATCTCTGAAGATAATCTGACAAAATTGAAGTACTACCTACCACTAAATATCTATAAAAATAGTACATGAATGATCATTTATTGACACATAAAAAAACAGAAAGTAGCTAAAAAGAAAAAAACTTTAACTATGCCAAATCTGTTCTTAAAAAGAGGTCCGAAGTTTTCGCATATAGATTTGTGATGCTACCGCTCCAATAGAAAAGTCTGTATTGACCCTCAGTATTGACCAATCACTTCTTATAAAGTCCCTTTTAATGCTACCCTACCCCTGACCTGTCCTGACTTTATGGTAAGCAATTTTATCTACCGTAACTCAGCCAATGTCTCGAAATTACAGATTAAAGATCAATAAAAGCGCCGCACTGCGATTTCAGTGTTTGAGGTCCCACGGAACTTTTATATAATGATTTCTTTTTAGACCCACGATACAAACAGAGGGATGTTATAAAGTTAATGTGCATCTGTGTATCTGTGTAGAAGTTTCTCGTACGTCCCTGTAATAATATTAAACACATATTTGGTCGTAACTCCCAAACGGATGAATCGATTTCGATAAACGGCAAAACGGTTACATCGTACGCTAAATAACTGTCAAAGATATAAGTAGTACACATACTAAACTGTAATAAAGAATGACGCTCAGAGTAATGATTTTATAACATACAGGGAGGGAGGTAGATCTGCCATATCAAGCTGAAAATGGGACACAAAAATGTCTGTAATAGAAGATGCCACTTGGTTTGTCATTAAGTCTGTGCGTGGCACCTTTACGTGTAGAACGCAATGCGATTGACAAGGTATTCTTACTAAAACATTTATCTTTTCCTTGACCTCTTCTTACTAAGGGAAGTATGTATTTGACGCGATTTTTCCACCAATTACCGATTTAAATGTTTTTTTTCCTAAGCTATATTTCAGTCCGAACTTTTATTATATCACATAGGCTAGCGTTTGACCATTATCGCACCTTGTGGCAAGCGATGATGCGGTCGAAGATAGCTACGCTAGGCGCTAGGCCTAAAATGGTCTGACTCTATAGAACTGTTTCTGTGTACTCCCGGAATACCGTAAGGTTATAGCCAGATTTTCAGGTAAAAACTTTGTAAGGAAAGGTACAGTAAGTGTTAAGCTACTTTATGGCAGCAAGTTAGGAAGAACATCGATATGGTGCTGCTACCACCAGTGAAACATTTAAAACACAATTTTAATCGCCATTTATATGACAAGACCAATCTTGGATAGTGATCATCGGCTCTAAGTGATTCAGTATATCTATTACCGGTTCAGTTTCAGGCAGACTGTAAACACTACACTATTCATACTACACCCCTACCTAAATAAAACCTGAACCTAAATAACAATGGAGGTCATTTTCACTTACGGAAAGGTCATTATAGCCTATTTTTTTTTTAAATATTCGTATAAGCTAGCGTTTCACCACTATCTCACCTGATTGTAAGTGACCATGCGGTCGAGGATGATGGTACGCTAGCACAGAATAAATTATAGTACTACCACAGTTTTATAATCCAGTACTACGTAACGTTAGGCCTAGAATGGGTACTGGCTCTCAAGGACAGCTGCCGAAATAGATTGGCTGCCTGGCGACAGATTTTTAGGGTTCCGTAGTCCTGACAAGGAACCCTTATAGTTTCGTCATGTCCGTCTGTCTGTCTGTCTGTCTGTCTGTCCGAGGTTTTGCTAAGAGACCGTTAATACTAGAAAGCTGTAATTTTGTGGGGGTATGTATATAAATTACGCCGACAAAGTGTTGAAATAAAATTATGAAAAATATTTTTTTTAGTGTAGGTCCCCTAGGTATATGAGAAGAGGGGATTTTTTTTTAATCGTCTACCCCATCGTGTGATGTATCGTTGAATAGGTCTTTTAAAATGACTTAAGGGTTGCTAATACCATTTTTCAATTGAATTTTTTTTTGATTGATGAATTTACGAAATATTAAACTTTAAAGTGCAAATTTTTGTTCCAGTAGGGCGTCCCCCCCCCTCTAAAAGCTAAAATGCAGGCTTGAAAAATCTGGAAAAATTCGTGATAATAGCGCATTTCATGAACTTAAAAGGAAAATTATAGCGGTTAAGATAACTTTATTACTTTAGCAGTAATAGTCGTTGAACTTGGGTGTTGGATAATTTTGTACCAAATACAATGGCTAGTGTCAGTATCACTATCTTTTTAATACCTGGTGGTAAGCGATGATGTGGTCGAGGATGGTGAACTAGGCCTAGAAGGTATGTCTATACTTTGTTAAGGTTTTGTGTAAATTAAATTTTATGTTTCTTTGAAGTGTTTAAAGTCACACACTTTATATTTTTGCAAATTGTGAAACACAATCCAAAATTTCATCGTACCGACGGGACTCGAACCCGCACCCCCCGGATTACACGTCCAGGTGCTCTGCCAATTGGCAATCGAACCGTTCGATCCATCGATACGACGAACTGTAATGATTTCTTCCGAATGATTAACTTACGTAATAAGTAGTCATAGATGGCGCCACCAATTCATAATTGGGTTAACAAATGCAATCCACTAATTTCGTCGTATCGATGGATCGAACCGTGGCTTAATTGGCAGAGCACCTGGACGTGTAATCCGGGGGGGGGGGGGGGGGGGGGGTCAGGTTTGAGTCCCGTTTGGTACGATGAAATTTTGGATTGTGTAAATTGGTTGAAATTCGACGATTTTTGAAGATATACTTAAAACTACTTAACTGATACAAAAAAATATCGGGGGAACGCCGTAAGGTTACGGCGGCAGATGTACTCCTTGGTGGTAAGCTACTTTTTGGTAGATTTAATGATTCCACTACCACTGTACGAAAACTCATGATTCATGAATGCACATAAAACTTTCATTGGTAGGTACTTGTATATAGCTAGGATTAGAACCAACGACCGTCGGGTCAGAATCAGGGTACTTTACGCCAAAGGGCCGTCCAATATCAATACGTAAGTATTATAAAACAAAGTTCATCACTGCGTCTGTCTGTCTGTTCGCAATAATCTCAATAGCTACTGAACGGATTATCATGCGGTTTTCACCAATAGCCAGAGTGTTTATCAGGAAGGTTTAGGTGCATAATTCGTTAAGGTTTTGTGTAAATTGGATGAAATATGACGATGGTTGTTAAATATGTTCATATTTTATATTCGATGCAACAAACTGATGCAAATTTTGCAGGCATATATGTTCTACCCGTGCGGAGCCGGGGCGGGCTGCTAGTTTTGTATAAATAGAGTGGCAAACAGCCTAGCGGCCCGCCTGATAGATGGTAAGTGTTCACCACTGCCTATTGACATCTGCAAAACTAGAGGTATTGCCGGTGTGTTGCCTACCCTTATTAGAGAGCACTCTCACTACTCTTCGTTTGAAGCTACCAAGGTTGAATGTTTCTGGGAAGGTTTCAGATGGGAGCTCATTCCGCATCTTACAGGTACGTGGGAAGAACAATCGTGTGAAACGAGTAAGTAGTATGTGATGCCCATATGAATATGTATGGAATACAATAAAATATTTATAACAGTAGTAACTATTCAATAGTTTGTACATAACAATTTTAGATGAAAATATTGTCTTGTTTCATACATTTTAGAGCGTGATTTTTCAGTGGTCGGGTTTTAGTTTTGGAACTTATTGTTTATATTATTTCTAAAACAGCTTCAGGATGTAGGGGGGAGAGGCCTTAAATGTAAAGTGCCTAGGGGCTCTAGTCTCTAGGTCTCTAAATCCGGCCCTGCTGCCCACGTATCTATAATGTGCGGATGTGCATTTTGACGGTATCGGGAGTTTCGGATCGTTTACAGAACGAAAAAAACCGACTTCACATGCCGCGATAGTGAAAATATCATATCACTAGTCATAATCATGTCATCGTGGTATCAAATTTGTTTATCTCCATATCTCCGGAAATAATTGTCAGATCTCGATAAAATTTGAATGGGACCAAACGGGAGGCATAACCTCTCAAACAAAAAAAGAATTTTTAAAATCGGTTTAGATTTGACGGATTTTGAAGTAACAAACATTAAAAAAAAACAGTCAAATTGAGAACCTCTTCCTTTTTTTTGAAGTCAGTTAAAACGGGACGGAGCCATGATATTAAAAAGCTCTTCAGAACATTTCCCATTATAGTACCTATGAGAAGGCTAAGAAAGCCAACAACCAAAAGCTTATAGGAATTTTGCGTTTTATGGTATTTTTCTCGCCTTAGCTACACCTATTTGTTCAGTTGATTATAATTTCACCGGACACTTTGCCCTTTAACCGAAAAAGACCAATTTCACGGTCGAGAAACAGACAAAAATGAAGTGACAAAAATTACGTTGAGATGTGGCTTACGTGGCTTGTAGCTATTGGTGTCTTTGATTTTTTCTATTAACTGACTTCACAAAAAAGGAGGAGGTTCTCAATTCGTCGGATCCTTTTTTTTTATATTAAGGCAAGCACATGCACGAAGCTTGCCTGATGGTAAGCGATGAAGTCTACCTACTACAGATACAGCAGCATGCAAAATTCTGCATTGACATAATTGTACACGTTATTGCACTGCGCCTGTTACCTTGAGACATAAAGAAGTATCATGCCCTGTAATTTCACTGGACACTTTGCCATTGAAACTACGTAGTGCTAATAAGTATTATGTGTTCAAACCAAAAAACATGCCTATTTCACGGGTGAATAACTGACAAAGTGGTGGTACCGCCCCAGGCAGACTAGCAGAAGTCCCACCACCCCAGAATACTTAATAGTACTACCTAACCTACCGATACAAAAATCGAGTAATGTCGAACAATAATAATAAGCTATTTTCATTGAAAATAAAACCGGCCAAGTCGAGTTGGACTCGCACACCGAAGCTTCTGTACCAACTTCTCAAACTAGGTTAAAAGGACAAACTTAACTTTGCATTTCGATCAATAGAAAATATACTGAACCAACGGCAAAAAATTATAAGTCTGCTATAGTAATTTCACTTTTTTATTATAAAACTACCTACATATTTATAGGTTCTGATTTATTCCTATATATGTGGCTTAAGACCCTGCTTCATGACAAATTTCATGACTTTAGGTCTACGGGAAGTACCCTAAGTATAAGTTTTGATTCGAAAATATGCGATTTAGGTCATATCTTTTGATCGCGTTGCCTTACTGGTTTGATTTTTTCACAGGCGAAAGATATCGTAGACCCAAGTATTTAGTATACGTTTCAACTTGATACCTCTACGTACTCAGACGGACATCAAAGTGATCCTATAAGTATTGGTTCCTTTTTTTCCTTTTAAGATACGGAACCCTACAAAAAATAATAGTTTCTCTACTCTCGCTATTGATGCAAATATGGCTTTTGGTGCAAATCTTCTGAGATGTCTGTTTGTTTATTATTTTTAACCGACTTTAAAAAAATGCTTACAGTCGAACATATAACCTCCTCCTTTTTTTAAGTCGGTTAAAAAGGAGGAGCTACTCAATTCGACTGGTTTTTGTTATTATTTTTTAACCGACTTCACAAAAAAGGAGGAGGTCTCAATTCGTCTGTATGTTTTTTTTTTTTTTTTTGTTTGTTTGTTTGTTACCTCAGAACTCCGTCAAATCTTCAATCAATCAATTTTAGAGATTATGCCTCCCGTTTGGTCCCATTACAATTTTATCGAGATCTGACAATTATCTCCGGAGATATGGAGATAAACAATATAAGCAAATTTGTAAACTTAGATGACATGATTATAACTAGCCAGTACTTTGACTATCGCGGCATGTGAAGTCGGTTTTATCGTTTTGTGCGATTATAAATTATTTAGTGATAATATTTATTATTTACTAGTGACCCCCCCCTGCTTCGCACAGGTATAGCATATATGTCTACATTCTTTGCATCAGCTTGTCGCGTCGAGTATATTTATTGACATCTTCGACCATCATCATATTTCAACCAATTCACACAAAACCTAAACGAATTATACACCTAAACCTTCCTCATGAATCAATCAGTCTATTGGTGTAAACTGCATGAAGATCCGTTCAGTAGTTTTTGAGTTTATCGCGAACAGACAGACAGACATACGCAGCGGGGGACTTTGTTTTATTATATGTAGTAATTAAAGTGATATTTTCTTCCTTTCTTTCTAAATTAAAGATCGTTGAAAATGAATAGAAATGTTAGAAATATAAATAAAGAATTAAATCGAAAATGAATGAATAAAAACATGATGTTTGTCAGATTTACAATGACAGACCATTGCGTTCATTTTAAGAGCCATCTGTTGAGTCTTCTGGAGCTGACATATTTGAAAACGCAATTTCAGTGAAAGGAATGTTTTATTTGCGTTCACTGAGAAATTTACATACATTTAAGAGTCGACTTCACATGTCGATTGTCGAGCGAGATTTCCAGTATCAAGTTTAAGGTGTCATATATCTGGATATACTCATCAAATCTCGATGAAATTACAATAGAGCCTAACGGGAAGTAAGGTACGTACGTACTTACCTATTCTTTAAAATTTTTTTTTTCAAAAATGTTTAATAAACTTAATGACCGAGTTCTGAGATATCAAACATTTAAAAACATAAACTGGCCAAGTGCAAGTCGGACTCGCACTCGTAGGGATCCGTAACACCGTTAAGTATTTCATAACTATGATTTTTCGCAACTACAAAATTAACTTTGTTTTTCATAGTGTTTGTATGAAAAACAAAGTTATCTTTGCGGTTGCCATATCTCTAGAACTGCCGACTGTATCTCGTTCACACCAATTTTCGTTGTTAGTTTTTTATGAGATCTACAGCGTATAGATTTTTCACTCCCATACTTTAAAATTTAGAGGGGGGGGGGGGGGAGGGGGGACACACATTGATTTTAGAAACCACAATGTCATTTTTGAAGACCTATCCATAGACATCCCACACGTATAGGTTTAAAGAAAAATATTTTTTTTGTTTCATTTCCATGTATGTGATGCCCCCCCTTAAACTTTTATATTTTTTATTTTTGTATAAAAATCGGAAAGCGGTTCACAGAATACATCTACCTACCAAGTTTCAGTTTCAGTGTAGTCTTAACAGTTTTGGAATAAAATGGCTGTGCTGTGACATACGGACGGACAGACAGACAGACAGACATGACGAATCTATAAGGGTTCCGTTTTTTTCCATTCGGCTACGGAACTCTAAAAACGGTTGAATTGGGAACCTCCTCTTTTTTAGGGTTCCGTACCCAAAGGGTAAAACGAGACCCTATTACTAAGACTCCGCTGTCCGTCTGTCTGTATGTCTGTCTGTCTGTCTGTCTGTCTGTCTGTCTGTCTGTCTGTCTGTCTGTCTGTCTGTCTGTCCGTCTGTCACCACGCTGTATTTCATGAACCGTGATAGTTAGACAATTGAAATTTTCGCAGATGACGTATTTCTGTTGCCGCTATAACAACAAATACTAAAAACAGAATAAAGTTTAAAATAATAGAGGGTCCATACAAGAAACGTGTTTTTTTCAACATTTCACGCCATCTATGATCGCTTAGTTAGGTAAACGTCCCATAGATGGCGTTATATTGTAATGATGCCCTAACACCTTTGTTAAACGTTAGATGGCGTTATAAAAATTAAATGCTTATTAATTTTTATTTTTTGCTGGCGAAAAATGATAGTGGTTTTTTTGCTCGATCTTATAAAATACTGTAGTGTGGTACGGAACCCTACGAGTGCGAGTCCGACTTGCACTTGGCCAGTTTATTTTAAATCGGTTGAAAACTTAATCAAAACCTACGAAAGTAGTACAACAAAGAAAATCAGTAAATAAGGACAGTTGCGTAAACAGATTGTGCAATGAAATGGAATTGTGGATGCTGCAAATAAAATATTTATTTAATGCACGTTTGTCTACCCTTTCCTCGTAAAGAAAGGTCAATAACCTTTAGGACAGTCATAAGAAGATTTTCTCTTAGAATTATGTGATCTAAGGTATGTATCTCCATATCTCTGAAGATATTCATCAGCCCCCTAATTCTAAATAATTCGAAAACCCATTCGGAGTCGTATTCGTCATTTTAGACTGTGATCGTGAAATTGCGAATCTCAATGCAGATCTTAAAAATAATCTATAAAAAGTCGACAGCTGAAATTTGCCCTACACGAGGAATAAATAAAAATAATTTAAATTGGTTTATAATCAGGCCGAGAAGTCGCGTAGACCGTACCTTATATACATGTAAAAAAAAAAAGGTTCGACGGTCCGTTGGCGAAAACGGTGGTAGATGTCTTGAATTCTAAACAGGAGATCGCCGGCCACAGGTCGTAGGAGCAATATATCGATGTTCTACCTGACTTGCTACCAAAAAGTAGTTTACCACCATCAAGGAGAACATCCGCAGCCATAACCTTACGTTGTTTCGGCAGCACACAGCCCTTGAGAGTCAGAGTATTCTAGGCCTAGCATGTTTACCACCTTCGCTTGCCACCAGGTGAGATAGTGGTCAAATAGTCGCTAGCCTATCAGATTTACAAATAATGTATGATCGTACAAAACGAAAAAACCGACTTCACATGCCGCGATAGTCAAAAGTGGCTAGTTATAATCATGTCATCTAAGTATTCAAATTTGCTTATATTGTGTATCTCCATATCTCCGGAGATAATTGTCATATCTCGAAAAAATTCGGACCAAACGGGAGGCATAATCTCTGAAACAAAAAAATATTTTTTCAAATCGATTTAGATTTGACGGTGTTCTGAGGTAACAAACATAAGAAAAAGTACAGTCGAATTGAGAACCTCCTACTTTTTTGTGAAGTCAGTTAAAAAAGAGGTAAAGGCGAATGGATTTTAAATATTCATTCGGTAATCATTTTTCGACAAGTTTACACAGGGTTTTTACACCGATAAAAAATGTTTCTGATATTCATGCATGTTTTCCCGAATAAATTAATATAATTATAATGCGTCAAGAAAAAAAAAACTATTCTTTGAATATCAATAAAGAAGATAATAGCATCATTCTCACATTTCCATTAAGCAGTCGAGAAATGTTTTATTATTTTGGGAGTTTTTCAGTCTGCACAGCTTGCTTTTGACAAGATCTCGACCTTGCTGAGAAATAATGATCTAACTCTAAACGTGGATAAGACAAAATACATAACTTTCAACATACGAGGAACGCAGTTAAATGAATCATATTCATTGATCGGACACAAAGCCGCTTCATATCAGAACATTACTCCAACTACATGCAACTGTCTTATGCTAGAACGGGTTCTCACAATAAAATACTTAGGGATTACTATAGATAGTAAATTTACATATGTCACTCACATCAACGTATTATCGAAGCGTATACGCAGACTTACTGCAGTGTTTAGAAGCATTCGGAATAGCGCTGATTATGCTATATATTCATTGTGTCAATCTCTAATCACTTACTGTATTACTGCTTGGGGAGGTACAAACAAGACACACTTGATATCCCTTGAAAGAGCGTAAAGGGGTCTACTGAAATGTAGCAGGAACCGCCCTAGAAGATACCCTACTTCTGATCTCCACAGGGAATGTCATGTTCTAACAGTTAGGCAACTCTACGTACAACAAGCTGTACTACACCAGCATAATCTTGGAGTATTCAACCCTACAACAGTAAAAAGACCATCCCATAACATATGTCAAATACAAACATATAACACAGCAGTTGCAAGGAAATTCATGCATTTATGGGACCTTACTTGTATAATAAAATAAATAAAGAAACCAACATCCACTGTCATAATACTTACTAAAAAGGTTACTTACTAAAAGAAACTATTATGACTATCTCATAAAAATTGATTATACAACCACGGCATCCTTGCTAACTCCTATACTATAGTCTAAACGTACACACTCGCATACACACACATACACACACACACACAAACACACATATACATACAATCCACGCACAATCCATAACTTTCTAGGTTTGTCTACAGATAAAAATTAAAATAATTATTTTCATTATTCTAATAATCTCATACCAACATGTACTCGTACATAGTTAGGCACTATAAGTTATTTTCTCATGTATATAAGACGAAGGATACTGGTATCCTATACCACGGGCCTGAGAGCCTAGTTTAGGTACCAGAGATTCTACTTGCTAATTTACACTACGAATGCCTATTTCATGAATAAATTATTTCATTCATTTTTATTCATTTTCCTCAGTATTACGTAGGTATACGTAACCCACGTTCAATATAATTTAGAAGAAACCATAAAAGCGCTACGTTTAATTATTTTCCTGTAAATAAATTATCTAATTATATACATTTCTAATTAGATAATTTATTCGTATTGATTTTTCCTTTACATAATGACCGCTCTTGTTAAGATTCTCTCAAAGTGGAAGGTTTTATTAATTGAAGCACTAACGACGTTGAATTCCTTTACGTTGTACTGAAATGTAGGGCATACGCATGGCATACGTAGTTATATACATTCGGCCCGTCGAGCTCCGAATTTATGAAAGCGCCTGGCTGAACGAGTTTGCTTGCGTAGCCCATTCAGTGTTGCTACGACCTTTGCGTCAGGCGCACGCGTGTTGCGGCAAAATACGGTATCAAAAACAACGGATTTTATCTATAAATTGGATTGTTTGATCGCCAGGGACGTGTCTAAATTATTGCAGCGTTTTAACATTGTGTATTTAGTGATAGACAATAAATAAATGAAACATAACCTCTCGAGGAGGGAAACTGGCTCCATGAAGATTATTTTTTCAAGAAATATTACTTATACTTGTTGTGTAAAAATGTATTTTTCGTGTGATTTAATAAACTAAAGCAGGTACGTACAATGTGCACTTATTTTTAGTTAGTAAGCACTAAAATCTTAGAATTACATTGATATCGTAAAGAAATTGTTGTGTGCCTGATCAACCATTCGGAATTAATTCTAAAATATACCGGTACGTAATAGGTAGATTTTAAAATAATGTTATGGTATTGGTAAGAACTATACATAATGTTTGACCAATTTTCAAAACGGAGGAGATGTTACAATTTTTGTTTTTTTTTTTGTGTTTGGTAGGTATAGGTACCTACACAGTTAAGAGTCTAGAGTTTTAGTAGGTATTGTAAATATCGTTACTTTGCTTATCCACTCATTGGCCTCCGACTTTTATGTTTATAGATCTTTATTTTCATTAAGACAAAGTCACTTAAACATGATAACACAATTATAACTATAAACAATTATTTTCAAACAATTATAAACAAACATAATTGCAATTAATTCTGTACAACAATTACTTATTAAGTACAAGTAATTAATTATTATACAATTAAATTAAATTGATTAATTGAAATTGAATTAATTAAAATAATTAAATTAATTACTACAACAATGGTGCTAACTTCGATGTACGATAACTAACCAATATGTCGTTCCGTTCTAACTCTAATGAAGATAATATCGTTTAAAAACTAAAAAACAACCGACTTCAATGCCGCGCTATTCATTTTCAGTACCAATTTTGAGATGTTCATCTCAATATCTCTGGAGATACTTATCATACCTCGATAAAATTACCATGGTACCACACTTGGGATATCTCCTTTCGAACAAAAAAATAATAATCGAAATCGGTTCATAAACGACAAAGTTATCCGCGAACAAACATAAAAAAAAAAAAAAATATATATACGGTCGAATTGAGAAACCTCCTCCTTTTTTTGAAGTCGGTTAACAAAGTGGCAGTATTATTTTGTACTTAGAAGATTATATTTCTATTTTTTTTCTATTCTTTAGTGGTAGCTGATTAGTAGAGTTCCGTATCAAGGAAACCTTATTACTGAGACTTCGCTGTGCGTCCGTCCATCATTCGTATCTCCTTATGCCCGGTTCCTATAACATACAAACGGATCGTTTTGCTTACAATCGGCTAAATTTGACGCAAAAATGTTTACGTCTTGTGTCAAATTCAACCGATCGTAAGCAAAACGACTCATTTGTATGTTATAGGAACTGGGCATTAAGACCGAACGCGGGGTGCACTTTTCCATAGGAATGTATTCCCACGTTTCCTCCCTGAAAAATGCAACTAGAGAAAATTTTCTTTCTTTAAATAAATCTATACTTGCCTCTATCATTTGCTTTTTTTGACCAACCAATTTCAAAAAGAAATGTAAGTCTTTTTATCTCCTCTTTAAGATTTTTGAAGCATTTTCCAGGGAGGAAACGGGGGAATACATTTGTATGGAAAACGACACCCCGCGTTCCCTCTTAATTCCCTACGCTAAGTACGCTACTAATTTTGCAAGTACGGTAGCGTAGTACTATTAATTATTCTGTGATGGTACGAGCATTAAGACAGCCCAGCCCGCAAACATATTTATCTTGAAAAGCTATGTAATTTTTCTCATGGCTTACCATTTTTTTTTGTTTTTTTTTTCTTGTTCACATTCACATATGCGACCAGCCCACTGCCACTTCAATTTGCTAATCCTTTGAGCTATGTGGATAGCTTTGGTTTACTGTCGGATGACTTCATTTCTTATTCGATCTTTCAAAGATACTACGAGCATCTACCACTTTCTATAGCTCGCTGAGCGACCTTGAATTAGTGGATCAGTCGCACCGTCAGTAACCACGCCTCGGCTCCGTATGTCATTACAGAAGAGTTTTGTCTTTAGGCTTAGGCTTTGTGATATCATGTTCTTGTAATATAATTTAACATCGACATAGAAACAACAACATGAAAACATGAATTTATTATGTCTAGCTATATGTGCATGAAGAAAAGAGGAAGACATTGTTGGTAATTTAAATGGATCTGCGATAATTGCACATGTGATTATGTACGTGCTACACTAACGGCAGTTCGATTGTGAGTAAGGTGAAATTAGGTTCGCGATTCGCGAATCTAATTTATGCGGTTCACTTTGTGAAGCTGGGTCCTTTATCTCCCTTTTTAGGGTTCCGTAGTCCTGACAAGGAACCCTTATAGTTTCGTCATGTCCGTCTGTCTGTCTGTCTGTCTGTCCGAGGTTTTGCTAAGAGATCGTTAATACTAGAAAGCTGTCACCATACATAAATAGGTCTTATAAACAGACTTAAGGGTTGCTAATACTATTTTTCGAATTTTCAATTAGAATGCTCCATTTACGAAATATTAAAAACTTATATAAGGCTATAAGCTAAACTGCTGGCTTGAAAACATTGAATAAATTCATGATAATAGTGCATTTTATGAACTTTAAAGAAAAACTATAGCGGTTAAGATAACATTATTAGTTTAGCAGTAATAGTATAATAATAGTCTTTGAACTTGGGTGTTGGATAATTTTGTACCAAATATAAAATCCTTAGAATAAATCCTTTAAAGTGACAAAGACGAAGTACCTAGTTGCTTGTTTATAATGGGTAAAGACTTGCATTGAAAAAATTAAGTAAAAAAAAAATTAATTAAAAAATTAACGGGCTACTTCGGAACCCTACACTGCGTGTGGCCCGGCACGCACTTGGCCGGTTATTTATATATATATATATATATATGTATCACAAGATACCATACTTTGAATCTATTAGATAAGTGGAAATTGCTTTTACACTGCCATCAACTGGAAAAGAGCTGATGATCTTCAAATGGCTAAACAGATTTTCTTTTGAATCATGGCTAAGAACACTACCGATGAAGTTCATCAGGTTGGGAGCTATGTTATCACAGACAAACATTATACACAGATAGATGGATACTTTAAACTTTTGAAGCGCATTTCAGACCACGCTAATTCACGCTATAGTATTCTGCTATATAGTTACAGCATGACAAGCAAATTACAAGCAAACGGGCTCATATTAGTAATAGCTAAGTGTGAACGTGTTCAACATAAATTTTTGGTGAGCAATATTGTTGTGCTATAAGTGTTTTTCAACGTGTGGGTCGCGACCCCCCAGGGGTCGCGACGCCTCAGTTAAAGAAAAAAAAAGTTTGAAAATACACTTTTACTAAGAAAATATTGATTAAATAGCATTTGTACGTGTTGTAATTAAGAGGAGTGAAAGCGCATATAATATTTGTTTCTCAAGTAAAATATGTAATTTGTTTCCTGTAGGCCACGCAAGCGAAGGGGGTCGTGAATTTTTTTTTCATACTAAAGGGGTCGCGTTATGAAAAAGGTTGGAAAACACTGGATAAACTATATAATATAAGCTATTATAATATGGCGTAGTCTGAAATGCGCTTAAGACCCGTTATTTTGAGTCAGAGTTATAGAAACGGACATTTTGGTAAATAAAATAATTTTTAAATAAAGATAGATAATACGTATTTTTTTAATTTTAAGATTACATTTGCAAGGACTGTTCTACCTACAGTATACAGGTAAAGGCCTCCTCCAAAGGTATCTATCCCATTTCTGTCTAGATTGAACTATTTAAAAATGATCTAAAAGTTAAATATGATATAATTAGAACGTGATAAGATTCATAAGTACTCGAATTAAAGTTCAAATGTATGTATTCAGTTTCTCGAGTAAATCTCCAATAATTTTCTTCTAACAGCATACGTGCTATTATTATATATTATTCAGAATTTTTTATCACTTTTAAGCACTCCACCTCCAAGTTTAAAATCTTACAAAATACCTATGAATTTTAATTCATGGTTTCCTTATTTACAAGTATAAAAATATTTGCAGGAATTCATTCTACTAATTGGTAATGTTCCGTGAACAACAGTAACTAAGAGCGGGCCTACACGAACAGCTTGGATACGAACATAACGAACCGTTTGTGCAGTCATTGTTCAACTGCTCAAAGCAGTAACTTTTTTTTAAAGCTTACTAGCTATGTGGGTTGCACTAGTAGTCTTGTTAACCCCTCCAACTAAGCTAAACATTTATGATTGTGTCTGGAGTGGGTTCACGTCAGTAGTGCATTGGGTGGGGATCGAACTCACGACCTCTCGATTTCCAGGCCGACGCCTCAGCCATTGAGCTGTTGCCCGCTTAAAAGATACTGCAAAGAACTGCTCGAGCTGTCCGTGTATATATATATATATCATAGTTAGCTATTCTGGCCGCGTAACGTATTGACATTCCCACGCAAGTCCGCGACTGCAGTGCATCGCTGATATTCATAGGATTCGGGCGCATAAATTATAATTTTCCTACATTTTCTCCTACTATTTAACATACATTGACCCTGTATGTATTAAGTTCAATTGCTTAACATTGAAACTCACAGCGTCACAATATAGCGTAAAATTTGCTTTCCATGGTGCGTAATTCCACACATTATCACACGCACGACCGACGACTATGCACAGCTACGCACCGCATCACCATCCTATATTACTCGCTACGGATATTTCTGCTCTTTTCCAAACGCCACTCTTTTTACGGTGCGCTGGTTCTTGGTCTGTGTCTGTCTGCAATACGACGTACCGTGAGAAACGACCTTAACATTGCTGACGTCATAATATTTGTAAAGAAGAAGATAATAATACTTAACCCCAATTTCTTCCGGTAGTTAGTAAAAGGATTCCTGTTCACTCGACAGGAATAGACACGGGTTTTAAATACGAGTATTCCGTTTCCGATTAATAATGGAACGATTCGTCATGAACACCAGTAATGCAGCAGATGTAAATAGATATAAAATTGACATCTAAGTACAGTCTAGTAATATTATTTATTCTGTGGTACCTGTAGCTGAATGAACGCCAATATCACGGAGAATAGACTCTACTCTTTTCGTAACCCCAAGCAAGTTTTATCAACGTTGACAAAGCAAATTAGGCAGTTAAAGCTATCGATAATTCCCCACGGTGGTTGCCAACATATTTTAAATGTGAAAGTCAGTTTGTTTATTTGTTTGGGATTTCTTCACGGTCAAACGGCTCGACCGATTTAGCTGAAATTTGGTACAGGCATGGCCAGTACTATAAATTAGGCTATAGGATACTTTTTAACGCGGGTGAAGCCGCGGGACACTGTGATGAAAAAAACAAACCTCAATACTCTAGTGAATAATAAGTGAAAAACATTCCGACAGTGCGTGCATCACTGGTAGCCCCTTCTGGGCTATGTTTCTGGTAGTTAACATTTATTGGTGTATAATCGGAGCGGTATATTAGACTCGACAACATTTGTTGAATGACGAGGCCGGCGGGAAGTTGAATCGTCACCTCGGTGTACACAACGTATGGGGTCTTTTTTAAACCGTACCGTACCGTACGTAGTATTATTATATTTTCTATGACCGTACTAGCAATGTGGGTTGCACATTACTATTACTAATAGTCTTGTTATCCAATTCAATTCAATTATTTTATTTCATGTAAGTACACAAACTACACTTATGTATGTCATTAAAACATACTTATAATATAACAATAAAAACATATTATTTATAACAATTCATTAATAAGTCAAGTTAGTAATATTATAAATTATCCTACCATGAATTTCTGTCGGCAAGGAATTCGTCAGTTTTATAATAGGCTTTCTTCATGAGTATACGTTTTAAAATGTTCTTTATAGTATCTTATAGGCTAGCGTTTGACCACTATCTCACCTGTTGGTAAGTGATGCGGTCAAAGATGGTATGCACGATTAAATTAATTAATTAATTAAATTTCTTACAAGCATTTTTGCGAAGGTTTACTATAATGATCAGGTAAAATGTTGTAGAACCTTTTACAATTGCTTACGAATGATTTATTTATTTTTCTTAATCTAGTTCCAGGAACTACTATTTTATGTTTATTTTTGGAGCCTTGCTGGCCGTGGGAATAGGACGGTTTATGGAAGCACCTAACAGAAGGGAAAACTTGAACATTAACGTTGTGCATTGGGTCTACTCTCTCTCCGTCGTAAATCGGTAAAGGTACTGTCCCAGACCGCCATGTCCGGTCAGAGCCTGGGTCAGTAACCCATCCGGTTCTCTTGCCCTGTTAAAAGAGTATGCAGAGAAAACGTCAGGGAGGAATTCTCGTATTATCTTACCGGATGTTTTTGCCGTATACCTACAGTTCCATTTATTCAGAGATTCCTCCCTGATGACTCGCTTCGCATAGGACAAAGCGTATTTCGAGTAGTCAGGCGCAGTACGCTTGAAGAGAGCTGCCGCCTTAGCCAGCTCGTCAGCCCTCTCGTTGCCAGGGATGCCGACATGTGCCCGCAACCAAAAGAGCCGCACCACAATGTTCCTTGATTTGAGCTCGTTTATGTTCTGACGTATAGGTACTGAAAACGACAGGATGCGACGAGGTGTAATCTTGTATTTCTTGTAATGACGATTTGCTATCACTGAAAATATTGACCTCCGGTTCTTTGAGACCTTCCGCTATCTCTGTCGCTTTCAGTATCGCTAGAAGCTCGGCCTGGAAAACATAACAGTGAGGTGCTAGTTTAAACTTACGGAATCTCGATTCAATTTCTTCACGCCAGACAGTAAATGCAGCACCTACCTTACCATCAATTCGACTACTAACTGTGTAAATGTGTGGTCCATTGATTTTGTACTCTTGCATAACTTCTGAAGTGAGACCCTCTACACCACTACTACGTACTACGAAATTCAAATCGTAATGCGATTGTAATACGGTTGAATTTCGTAGTACGAAATTCAAATCTCACCGCTTGCAACAGAATAGCCTAGCTGGTCACGTGTTTGTGTGTGAACACTTCTTTAGCGGCGTTGTGAACATTTTTTTCCCATCCCAAAAAGTTCACAACGCCGCTAAAGAAGTGATCACTTCAAAAATGTTTTACTACGTTTGTAGGGTAAATAAGTCTAAGCCTACGGACGCAAGAAGGTAACAATGACCTTCATTTGCGTGACAATGACCCCAAAAAGTAATAAGGTTACATTTCTTTCCCAATTGGATAAAATTATATGGGATTTATGTGCTTTCTATCAAAGTGTAGATGGCAGCACTATGTATGTAATCAACAACAAAGGTCAGTAAACGAGGCTCTTTGAATGACTTTTATGCAGAAAAATGTGTATAAGACTGAAATACAATAATTGAATCAGCTACTTATCTACAAATCGTATAACATACATACATTCCAATGTGTCTTGTTTTGTCGTTATATTCAACTTGTGAAGTGATTCTCGGGATTGTATATAAGACGAAAAGTTCAACGAAATAAGACTGTATGAATAAATTTTTTCTATACCTAGCTTAGTTTTCGAGGTATTGATACTTAATAAACTGGCGAAGTGCGAGTTGAAGTCGCACACGTAGGGTTCCGACTGAATAAGTTTTTTTGTATGAGGATCCCCTTTAATTTTAATTTATTTTAGTTTTTAGGGTTCCGAACCCAAAGGGTACCAACGGAACCCTATTACTGAGACTTCGCTGTCCGTCTGTCTGTCTGTCTGTCTGTCTGTCTGTCTGTCTGTCTGTCCGTCTGTCACCAGGCTGTATCTCATGAACCGTGATTTTCACAGATGATGTATTTCTGTTGCCGCTATAACAACAAATACTAAGAACAGAACAAAGTTAAAAATTAAAGAAAAGTTTAAAAAAAGTTTTTTACGATATCGCAGCGCTACCTATCTAGTTGCTAAGATGGCGCTATCGTCGTTACCTTAATCTGAATCTCGGAAGCGGCTCCAACGATTAAATAAAATTTAGTATACCTACAGGGGATTTCGGGGGCGATAAATCGATCTAGCTAGGAGTTATTATCAGAAAATGTTGTTTTATTCTTGTTTTCAATAATCAACTTTA